>OZ029927.1:16035951-16411654 GCA_964023275.1 Norana najaformis
ATTGAAGATCTAAACATGATGGTAGCGACCATCGCATTCATTCTGGGAAATTATGTGATGCAATCCAATGATGATTTTTAATGAAAGTATGAGGCCAAGGTCATGAAAACTAGTACAGAATTATGGCCAATTATCACCTCCAAAACCTAATTAGTGCTGCAGTGGAGGTTTTTGCAAGTAACTCAATGTAATTTTTCTGGGGCAATCATAAATATAAAATTTTTTCCACTTGGTGACATCGTTTACGTGATGATTACACTTTATTAGTCGATCCCACAGTCCCATGGCTAGCATCAGTGTATATATATATATATGTGTATACAATTGAAATATCCTCCTAAAACCCTATTTAACCAGAGGTCCCTAAAAATTGCATGAAGCCTATTTCCAGATTTTGAGGCCTTATGATTTGAGCTATACTGAATTTTTGGAAAAGGCTTATGCAGCAGACAAAGCTTTAAGACAGCACCTGAGTTGGGGTGGAGGATATATGACCCACTGTTAAGAATACTCTATTCCTGTAGAAACACTTATAGGATATTGGGGTGCCTTTCCTAAACACAGATAGTAGAGGTCTACGAAATTTAGGGTCTGGTTACATATTGGAAGGTTTTGCAATTATTTACTGAGCTATAATGGTTTTAAGACACAGTGGATGTTTACTGTCTCACTTTGCTTCTTCCGGCTTCTTGTGTCACGAACCGGATCACCTACAACATCCTTTCATATCGGTACAGTGTGAATTCCCATGTAACACAATGCTTCCTCTTTAGATCTCTTAGATAGCCTTATATGGCTATGTTTCAGTGCCAGTAAAAGCTTCTTTCGTTTCATGTACTACTATCCAAATACATACGTACTTACATACCCAAATTCAGTCTGCAAGACAGTTCATTGCCTGCCTGCCTGCCTGCCTGCCTGCCTGCCTGCCTGCCTGCCTGCCTGCCTGCCTGCCTGCCTGCCTGCCTGCCTGCCTGCCTGCCTGCCTGCCTGCCTGCCTGCCTGCCTGCCTGCCTGCCTGCCTGCCTGCCTGCCTGCCTGCCTGCCTGCCTGCCTGCCTGCCTGCCTGCCTGCCTGCCTGCCTGCCTGCCTGCCTGCCTGCCTGCCTGCCTGCCTGCCTGCCTGCCTGCCTGCCTGCCTGCCTGCCTGCCTGCCTGCCTGCCTGCCTGCCTGCCTGCCTGCCTGCCTGATGAAAATATACGTTACAGCTGTGTACCCTGTGTAGCCTATTGCTTAGAGCTCTTGGCTTGTAATGTGGAGGTTATGGGTTCGAGCCTCCTGTGAGATGGTTACTGGTTAGGGACCTTGAGCAAGTGTTTCACTCACATTTGCTCAGTGTGTTCAACTGATGCTAAGTCACTGGATAGTGGCACTGGATAAATGCAGAAATAATAATAATGTAATACTTTTACCCCCATTTCCAGTTACCTACCTCTGCTACCTTATAACTGTGGTCTGAGAACTAAGATCACTCACTTGACAAAATTATTTTGCTTTAAGGCAATTTAAAAGTTTAAATTGGGCCAATATCTTTGTCAGAATTTTCAGAAACTACAGATAGTTGATTACTGCTGCTTAATTGTTCAATTAAATTTTCACAGATTGTTTGACCTAGTTTGCTACAATCAGGCCCTGCTGGCAAAAACTAAGATTGACTTAAATGATGAAGCTGTGCAAAAGTTATGGCCAGGAGTTTGCATGATAGTCTGGTGTCTTATCGTGGTGGGCTATGGACTGATGCCTTGAGCATTGTTACAGTGGTGCTATAGAAGTTCTTAGATTAGACTGTCAACCTGATAGTTAGAAGTTCAGAGAGATATTTCAAGGTTTCTGTTCAGCAAGGACCTCCTGGTAAACTGTATTAACGAGTCTGTGCATTGTTGATTTAAGAATCAGAGTGCAGAATAGAAATGGCCATAAGGCTTCATATGCCAAGGCTAAGTAAATGAATTCGCTATCACTTCTTTGCCATGACTAGCTGTTGGAGGTGCCTTGATGATTTACTTGCACTCTGAGAGTAACCACTGTCATTCAGGTACTGCATTGTGCAGGTAGAATAACAATATGGCCAAGTGCACACCTTTCAGAACTTCTGTTGACACTCACATATGATCATTGTGATGTAAATCAATGCAGTGTAAATGATCATTAATATAGCGCTGTTTCAGTGAGACTTCAGAGCACACATGACCCAACAACACCAATTTAGTATTGAAAAAGTTAGTTTTCAGACTTTGGCACAATGAAGGCAGAGGAAGGCTCACGAGTTCTTGTCTTTGTTTACCAAGAAATCTGTTCTGTAATGATGAACTGGCTACAGAAAAGCTTTGTGTTTTAAGATTGATTTTCAGAATTGGTTAACAATAGAATTAACAGAATTGGTTTATACAGCTCCTCTGAAAGGTTGGTAAAAGGCACTATATAAATGTTGTGATGCATACATATGTTCGAGCAACATGGAATAAATGACTTTTTGGCTTAACTTACCCTGTCATTCATTTTCATTTATTCATTTATTTCGTATTTATTTCATTTGTTTGTTTATTTATTTACCAGACCTACCTTACCTAGATTTTTAAACAGTTGCTTCAGTAAGAATTGTTGGAACTTGTTGCTTTAGGGCCACTTGAGATTTTGGAAGGAGGTGGTGAAAATGAATTCTACACAGGAATTTATTCGAAAATATGTGAACAAAGGTGCAGTATAAATTCATTGAATGGACATTGAACAACGGTCTGAATGTTATGTAACCATATAAATAATGTAGAAGAATTAAAATAGATAAATGATCCAAACTAAATAGCAATGCTTCTTCAATCTTTGCAACTGAAACAAAGGGCAGTTTTAAGGTTTACAGAATTGGGCTGTGAATGTATAAATCAGACAATAATAACAGGCAACCAGAGGAATACATGAATCAGCCCAAGAACTATGTACAAGTCTTGTATTACTACGTAGTTCATGGGTGTAGTTCATTGATATGTCTACAAGTGCATACATGGCTGCACAAGCTACAATTACATAAAATGGTGCATTGCCTAAAGCCAGTGACCTTTGCCTTTGCTGGCCTATAGAACCTGTTTCAGTGACTAAACTGCACTCGAGGACCTTCAGAGAAAATTCATAACATCAGAAGAGAAATGATTGATCATATCCATTGAGATACACCAGGATGTCTTAGAAAACGCTGTTACAACACCCACTGTAGTCTTGTCTTTATTCAGAAACATCCATACCTGTAAGGAATTTCTTGTTGACACTTGACTTTTATAAACCCTCTCAGAAGTTACTGGAATTCTGCTTATAATTCCGAATACTTGCATTTTATCAGGTAAAGCCAACAGATGTGTTCTTTTTCTTAAATAGGTTGAATACATACACTTGTATATCATAAACAGATATATGCAGGTTGAATAAGAACAGTATACCAGCTGCATACAGTGTTTGCACAATGACTATATGGTATACCCACTATTCGGAAAAATTCTCTTGACCTTCCATTACAGACAGGCTGTTAAAGGTCAATCAACGGTCATGTAGATGTAAAATCATCCAATGTTGATATTTGAGTTTTTGTCAATAGTTTGTCAAATAGTGCGTGTGCGTGTGTGCGTGCGTGCATGTCTGTGTGCATGCTTTTATGTGCCAAATATTGGCCCAAATAATTCAGCCTATTGAAGACATTTATTATATGTTAGAATGTATTCAATGTTCTTTATCTGGTTACACAGCAGATTCAGTTTGTTGTAGGTACTGTTGAAGACCAGTTTGTAAAAGTGATCGTCAAACAAAGAAAATCAAATGGTGATCAGTATCTTTAATTTTCCAATATAAATTATATATAAATTATATAATCAATGTATTAAAGTTCTTCTAACTCCACACTTGGTTCAAGAGCTTGTGAAACAGTTGCCTTTACGATTTAGCCAACTCTAGTTTTAATGGCTGAAGGGTGTGTACTGTACTATTTGTCAACAGTCCAAGTGATTCTAGCATTATAATAGTGTTTACACAGTAACCGCACACACATCTGTGTGTATATATATACAGTATATATGTATATATGTGTAGACTACCCATACAGAAGTTTTTTGGCCTGGTATTACTGGCAAAGCTTACAATATGTATGTGCTTACTCATTGACCAAACTCAAAAATGAATCACCTAGTTACAAAATGACTGTGTAAGATGGTTACTATAGAAAAAGTGCTTAAAAATCTAGAGCTTGTCATACATTTAGTATTATAATATTATAATGGCCTGAAAAGAAACCCCATTTTGCTGGCAGTTCAAGTAGCTGTCATACATTTAGTATTATAATATTATATTGGCCTGAAAAGAAACCCCATTTTGCTGGCAGTTCAAATAGCTGCTTAGTAACAAACTGATTGCCCAAACCCCATTTATCGAGGTAAGCTATGCCAGTGCTACCAGTTTTTACCCGTTCGGATCATGGCGATATTGCAGTGATTGTGTCGTGGTAGTTTAGATTTTTAACCACAATTGCAGGTGCATTATGCAACAGCAATTGAACAACCAGGCAACAGTTCCTCACATTTTTTGCAACCATCACTTTCCAAGTTTAATCACACACTCGAAATATAAACCCAAACCACGTGCCTCACATTTCACCCATCTACACCATGTGACCAATTTTGCTTGGACATTTTAGCTGTGATAAAGTAAATCCGGCCACAGAGCACGAGATGAAATATTCCGGTTGCTCGTGGAGGATATATAACCAAAGAATCAAGGCCTAGAATTGAGTTTGCAGGATTGAAGACTCAGATACAAGCCGCACTATTTCCTATCCTGTCAGATTAAATAAGTGCCCAAGTAACTAAGTTAGCAAATGTTCACTTATTAATGCAAATTAAAACACCAAAATTAATAACAAATGTCAAAAATTAACAGTGAAAATTGCATACGACTTTTATTAGTACTGAATATACAGAGCTGTGTAAATAGTACAACAATTAGACAGATAGGCATTATATAATAAAGTTGATGCAGGCAAGCATTTCTCAAGCTTTAAAATTATATAGGTAGAATAGAAGCTTAATTGATAAACTGATGACTTCTTTAAGAGTTAAGTATTCTGATAGAAATTTGGGCCTTACTGCAGCTTTATGGAAGTATTTGAACACCTTCCAGACTGTATTGATTTGATTCAATAATCATCTTACTCATCTCTTGATCTTCTCTGAGCTTTTCGTCATTGCTCACCACGTTTCATTTGTGCCACAACTTAAGCCGTCTTGCATGAGTCCAGCCAGCAAACAGAAAATAGTTGGGTTTTTTGGGAAGGGAGGAAACTGATCAAAAAGCACCGTCAGTTACTGTTAATAAGTGAGTAACTGGGTTTTTCATACTATTGCCTTTCAGGACATGGAATATTTCAAGGATTTGAGAATACACTGCAGGGTAGCGTACGACAAGAACGTAAGTGATAGGGGTTAATTAAGTCTCACATCCTTCCACTGTGTTTTTGCTGTTGTAGCGCTTTTCAGTCACGCTGTCTTTGATCTGAGAGCTTCTGGTTGAACATGTCATATATCGGCTCCAGTTCAGAGAGTTCTATTTCCCACAGGGTGATCTGTTGTGCCTGAAGCACGGCAAGCATAGTTCAGTTCAGTACATATTCTCCAGTACAATACAATTATCTTGTAAGTACGTATGTATCAAATGAACTTAGTTCCTAGCATTTTTATTGGCATTTTTGTAACTGTATTCGTAAGCTCGAGATTTCTACAGCACCCAATGAAAGCTAAGTCGTGGGAATCAGTTTATTCACAGACGCTTAGTCAAATCAAAATTCATAGGCAGGAAGGATTCGGTTACAGATCAAGATCCAAGAGTCAGTCAGACGACTATGGTGGATGGGGTTTGGAATTGAAATGGAAAGTGAGATAATAGGAAAAGGAAGAATCAGGGTAGACTCTGTGGAAAAAGAGCGTTTTCAGTTTTGAGTTAAAGATCTTTTTATTTAGTACAGTACCAACTGCAGCTTTGTAAGACCGGTTTTCTTTTGGGTCACTACCATTGCAATACAGTCATGTGAGAAGTTCGCGGATGTATCGAATGACTTTAGTTCACAGCTTTTTCATGGATGTTTTCTTTCTGTTTAGTACCAGCTTCACTGACACAACAGGATCAGGTTTTTCCCTGTTATCCTCTGAATGCTTCTGTTCCAGTACCGAGCGATCCTGATCCTAGTTATGAAAGAATCCCCCCATGCGCAATACTTCCGCGCTGTGGCGGATGCTGTGGACCTCTATTCGCCTGTTTACCAACGTCAGTTGTACCAGTCACGGTGACGGTGAGATGAAAGTTTCTTTGGCTTACTGTTAAGAGAGTGTTGAATGTATGGGAATGAAGTTTAATCTTTGTTTCATCTTCCTACGTACCAGTATGTATCTTGACCTGGAACAGAACCCTTCCTGCCTATTGATTTTATTTGGACTGGGCGCCTGCAACTAAGCTGGTTCCAACAACTTAGCTTTTGTTGGGTCCTGTAGAAATCTTGAGTTTACAGTTATGATTACAGTTATATTTGCACTGAAATTTTATCCGTTCTGCATGATCTGGATCACGCTGTGTTTTCCGTAACTAATAATAATAATAATAATCATCATCATCATCATGATAATCATCATAATCATAATAATCATAATCACAATCATAATCATAATAATCATAATAATAATAATAATAAAAGTAACTACTAATGCGTTAGTATCTAAAGCACAAGGCATGAAACGATGGTGCATCAAAGTCAAGCCACAATCAGGTCAATATCCAGAGGGTCTGTCCACAAGACAGAGAGGCAAGCATAATCAATTTGAAAAAATTCTTCTGAAACTTCTAAAAGTCATATCTTTTTGCATCTCGCTGATTATCATTATTAGTTGATCTTTATCTTATGGGTGGCGTTTTGGTGCTGTAAATACAGCATCAAAAATGATTTTAAGCAATGCCGAATATGGTTAGTACATGGATTGGTGACTGCTCATTGAATATCATAATCATAAGTCGTATGCTCAAGATTTCTACAGCGTCCAACGAAGGCGAAGTCGTGGGAACCTGCTTATTCACAGGCGCTCAGTCAAAAACAAAATCGGTAGGCAGGAAGGGTGATTCAGCTCAGCCTTCCATCCATTCAGAGTTTGGTTATGTGTACCAATGAAGTTGGGAAGCTAAAAGGTGTTCCATATGTGAATTGTTTTGGTCATTAGTGAACATTGAATAATGAGAATTGCAATGAGAACAACAACCCATCAAGATGGACAAATTTCCTTATGGCTCAACAAGGCTTTGTCAGCTGCACACGATGCATAGGTATTGTTGAAAGAGATAGACACCTTCAGTGAATTCCAACTTACCTGATCTTATTTTTCTGTATCTCATAGCATCTCTGCTTTCTCTTTTCTCTTGCACTTTACTCCCTCAGGCTGTTTAAGTGACGGTTAAGCTCATTTTTCCAGGTGTACCGAGGGATACCTGATCCTGACCCGGTCTTTACCCCCATAAACGTGACGATGGATAGTCACACAGCGTGTGAATGTTCGTGTGGCATTCTGGCCAGTGAATGCAATCCTGAGACACATGTTTATAGCAGTGAAGAGTGTTACTGCCGCTGTCGCAATGCAACAAGCTGCTCGTCCCCGAAGATATGGAACGAGAAAGAATGCCGCTGCAAATGCCAGAATGTCATCGACTGTCTTGATGATGAAGTCTTCAATTTCAGTACATGCAGGTACATATAGTTTCCAGTGCTTTCCACCCCTTTTATGCCTGTTATTAGCAGGATTTCGACAATCTGCTATGGTTTTACTTGTATCGACCAATTGGCTACCATGCCAGTGGTGATTTTCCAGTTATCTTAGCATTATTACAGTAATGTACAGATGAACTTGTTTTTAATAAACTAGATAAAGTAAAAACTTTTGACATACATGTATACATGCATTTCATGTATGTATATATATATATATATATATATATATATATATATATATATATACATACATACAGAAATATGCACTTACATGTGTACATACATATGAAACTCTTGTTGGATTACTTTTAGTCATGTTTGTGCTTGAGCCGCAAGGTCCTTCAACCCTCATATCGCACGTCCACTGACTACTGCTGATACAGGAATATTGAAAGTGACCGATTAACTTATAATAATCTACATTAGTTTGCTATATTTGTGTTGTAGCTGTGAGAGCAAGCCGTGAACTTCCTATATTGAGGTGCATCTAATGTTCCTGTTGCCCAGGGATGCAGATCTGGGTTCTAAAGCAATCGTAGTCACTGGAAACTGTTTCTGTCAATCCAGCAGTCGGCTGCTTCATCAGATTTCCTTAAAAATCAAACTGACTCACTAGAGAAGAGAATTGTACTGCAGACTAGCCACAGTTGTACAGGACAAAAATTATTAATTACCTGCAGCTGTTAGACTTCTAATTAGGCATTTTTTGCATGTGTTCAGAGAATCATAAAGAAACAGTGAAAACTCAACAATAAATTAATAGAAAATGGGTTTAAAATTAGAGGGGAAACAACTGCTATCTGAGATGTAGCAATACGACAAAACGGAAGAATATCAGTTCACTGTATTTATGGTACACTCCCCGTAACATAATGTAACATAATGCAGTGGCTGACTAGACACGTGCTGTCATTATAACCCCTTTGTGATAGCCACACGCGTAGAAGAGCAGTCTCTTAAGCTAGCCCTTAGGCAGCCATTGGTATGAACTGTTAGCAACTTCATTTTCTTAACCTTGGTACATGAGAGTGGGTGGCCTGACCGCTCCCTTGCCACTAGATCTTTCCAGTGATAGTGTACGGCCAGTGTACTCCTAGCTGAGTTGGCTAGGGGGCGCAAGTGGAGCCAAAATCTCGAAATTTCTTCCTTGGTGGGGATTTGAGCTCCCGACTTCTCATTTGACGGTTTGGCATGCTAACCACTAGACTATTGTGTACAGAGGCGTCGATCCGTAGTAAACATTGGAGGGGCCCGGGTCTATAGTGGGGTCTGGGTGCAAAGCCCCTGTCGGGTTCCAGAGGCAAAGGCCCTGGTATGGGGGTAAAGAATAGGCCTAATGCAGGGAGAATGATAACTTTATCAGTCCACAGCTGCCTTTTACTGATTTTACAGTTAAAATATTGCTGGGGTCCAACCAATGGCTGAGCCCTTATGCTCAGAATATTGCCGGGGTCTGGGCCCCGGGGCACCCATATGATGGACGCCTCTGATTGTGTAGCTTCACAAAAATTGTCGATTTTGTCAAACGCATTGTTGATTTTTACTGTTGACAAATTTAGCTTTAATGTGTTTGATGTACGAGCCTTTGTCTGCAAAAATGGAAGACTTGTAATCCATGAAGTTGTTCAGACAAAGTAGGAAAGTAAGCAATGCCTTACGCTTGTTTTTGGTTGTCTGAGCTATTCTCGTCGGTAGGCTGGTGCAGTTGTACAATTCTTGCAGGTTACTCGATTGCTGGGTCTCATTTAATAATTAATTACGAGTATTTATTTTATCTGTCATCTTATGTAACACTTATACAAAACGACGGAAGTCGTTTAGTTTTGAGTAAAGTTCAAGAATTGAATAAATGAGCAGAAACGTAATCTCGAGATTTATACAGCGCCGAACGAGAGCTAAGTCGCGGGAACCAGCTTATTCACAGGCGCTCACTCAAAACAAATTTAAATTCGATAGCATGAAGGGTCAGATTCGGTTTTACGTAAGGAACCAAGGACCAGGCAGGGCTTAACATGTCACCGAGTGGTGACCTGATTTACCCGTCATAGTTGAGTTCAGTAGATGGTCTAGTGAGACATTAACTTAAGCTGTCGTCGAACCCTCGACCTCTATAGCTTGGCAGTCCAGAGCTCTAGCCACTAGACTAGGTCCACTTTGCACCCGTGTTACCAACAAACGGAAATCATCGTTCTTTTTTTCCATTCATTGATTATTTCGTTTGTCCAATTATGTTATATGGATTATACGCCATTGTTCACGAATTATATAATGACTCGAGTTTACGACCTGCTTCGTTGGATAACAGATATGGTGGATGTGAAAATGTAGGCTAGCGTACTATTTATGCGCTATAAAACTGCTCCAATCTTAAGTTGAAAAGCGTTATGTAACAAGCTAGTGCTGATTGGTTGAGCGGTCTAGCAACTGACCAATGGGCAATGAGACCTTAATCACGTGGTTTATTACATAACTTGGCGAGAGCAATGTTATGAAACGACAAAAACGAAACTTGTAAAAACTTGAATAAAGAACGTTTGAATTTGTTGATGTAAGTGTGAAATAAATGTCTCACTTTGTACGCTTATTTATTCGTTATGATTTTTGTAATATGAGCGGTCTGACGGTTGTGAGTTTCTATGGGCCTGACTAGACCTACTTCTCACAAGCAGACCAAAGAACAATTTTATTGGCCTTAACCACTGACTAGCAGTACACCAAGATTTAAGCTTTTTAGCATGTTTAGCATTTAAGGTCGTGAAACTCTGACATCCTGTGTGTTGCACAACTGCAGCAGTTGAACGTCAAAAATGAGTCTTCGAACTGTTGGTTGTTTCAATTAGTCTCGCTGAATTCATAATGCAAAGCGATATCTTGGAACTGGTGTACGAACCATTTCTGGGACAGTCGGGCATTTGGTTGTAAAAGTAAGAAATGTGTTTAACCAGATCAATCTTGAAGCTGTTTTTTTTTAACTTAGTTATTGATTTAATGACTGGGCATTTAAGTTTCTGCCATAATGCCTTATTGAAGTGATGTGTGTATGCATAGTTGGCAATAAGTGGAAAATGGTGCTGTTTGATTTGCCATGTTACTCACAGCTTGCCAGAAGTAACATAAAAAATGTATCTTGTTGTGTTATACAGGCCTGGTGCAGCGAACTGCTGAATGGTTAGAGAAGTGAAAGAGGTTGTGACTGGAACCTACATGGTGGCCAGATTTGGATCTGAAGTTATCCAGCAGGCTCCAGTTCCTAGCTTCAGATAAGTGAATGGCTGATACATCATTGGCCCAAGAAGTCTTCCCATTCCCTTTTGCAAAAGTGCCTGTTCAGACTACACAGGAGTCCAGGCTCAACTTTGAGTATCATCTTTCTCTGGGTGATGCCTTGGCTTTGCAGGGCAACATTGCCAATGCCCTCGATGAGTACTCCCGTGCGTTCAGCTCAGGTTGTGTTCCTCCGCATCGATTATCGACGTTCATTTCTGTTCTCGTGGAGCGAACAAAGACAAACATTGAATTAGCCGAAACGACTGTTGCCTCAATTAACCTATCAACGATTCTGACCTGCGGGTGCTGTGGTTCACACTGGGCAGATCCACTGACCCTCAAATGTGGGCATACATTCTGCAGGGCATGTGTTGAGCACGGCCTTGATGACAGTGGATCTGGGGCGTGCATCATATGCTGGAAGGCTGTTGATAAAGCCTATCTGGCGCAGTGCAAGACAAATATCCTTCTGTCACAGTTTCTTCTGAAATGCTTTCCAGAGGAAACAGCCATCTACGACCTCAAGGTTGCTGGGAACCGACTTGCTGCTAGGAAGTGTTTCTCTGAAGCAATCGAGGCCTACACAGAAGCGATTGAAATCAGTAAGATAAACTAACATATTTTTCAGTCTTTAAATGCATCTAGATGTAGGTATTTATCTGTTGATTGGACAGTGGACAATATATTTATATATTTGGATATGTATCTGTTGACTGGCTGGGAAGTGGACAGTATATGTATTTATGTATTTGGATTTTTTTCTGGTGATTGTATAGTTCCTGATGATTTATTTGTTCTTGTGTGAACTACATATGTTAAGAGGTTTGGGCATTTCATACCTATGTATTTGTAAAGTTTTAAATGAATCTGAAAGGTATTCCTGCAGTTTTAAATTTATTATTTTATCTTTTTTCTGTTGAAGCACCAACTAATGTTCACGTGCGAAATGGCCGATCATTGGCCTACAGTGCGGTTGGCATGTATGAGAGTGCCCTTGAAGATGCCGACCTAATCATTCAACTGCGACCAAAGTGGGCGCAAGTAGGTGCTCGTGTTTTCTTCATCTGCTGCTGAACAAACTAAGAAGACAAAATTTGAAGGATGCAATATGATTTACCTGTGTATCTTCTCTTCTACCAAAACCTAATGTTTGAATATCTTAAAAATTGTGTGATGTCTGAAGTGTTAAGAAGTAAGTGTAGATTTGATTTAAGAACCAGTACGTCAAGCAACCGGTCAATCGAAGAAACTTAGTCAATCAGTCAAACTATCAGAGCAATAAAGGATAAGAATCTGGAGCTGTGAAACGATTCTTCTCAGTGAAGAGTCATTTATTTTAGCTTCTTGTGAGTTTCTTTAACATTTTGTGAAGTTCTTAAAAGACAATATTTAAATAACCTGATGAAGACATATTCAACTGATAATAAATCTAAGGACTTGTATAGCTCCATTATCATGATACCCAAGGCATCAGTTGACGGTAGCTTCATATCAAAATCATAATCAAAAATCATAATTTATTGGAGAAGCCAGGTCGAATTCTGATGATGTTTTGTCTTTTACAGGGTTACTGCAGAAAGGCGGCTGCATTAAGAGGACTGTCACGTCTGGAAGAATCGATTCAGTGCTACTTACAGTGCCTTGCAATCAACCCTGGGTCATCACTGGCCAAAGCAGAACTCACCAAAGTCAGCTTCTAAGTGTTTATAAAAATAATGTAGCATTTTTCACAGAAGTAATGGAGATGTAGAAGTCTTGTAGGAGAAATTAAGGTCTTTACCCAAAACAGGGATGTAGGGTGTTTTAAAGCTAAATTCAATTTGGGTTTCATGTTTCAGACCATGTTACATCAGAGTTTGCATTACAAAATTGCATGGTATAAGGAGAGGATATGTGTTGCATTTCAAAGCATTTTTAAAGTTATCGGATAAGTCGTATGACAGAAGCGTCAGTTTTCAGCGTCAGTTGTCATGCAGTTTTAGTTGCCTTTGATTTTCTTTGATTTGCTTATAAATTTGCTATATAAACAACTGTTTGTAAATACTAATCTAATCTAATGACTCTATGGCGCTGTTATCATAATGCCTAGCGCATCAGTCGATGGTCACTTCGGATGAAATTGTTATCAAGATCTTAATCCATTGAAGCCAGGTCGAAGTCCTGTAGGTCAGAGAAACTAGAAGCTAGACTCTTGAATGTTTACGTGGCTCTGAATGTGTTCTAGGTTCTTCACGAGTTGTTTTCTCAGTCGTCCGTTGTGTCGGACAGTAAAGTGCCAACACAGTTTGCAAGTTTTGTGCCACATGGTGGCAGTAGTCTACGCTGTGCCACTAAGCTGAACAGTGCATCTAATTCTGGTCCAGTGGGTCTGTCAATGGCATCAAGAGCATGTCAGCGGCAGAGTGAGAAGCCAGTCTATGTCCCTGCCACCACCGATGATGCACCGCATCCGAGAAGAAACTGTCTCTCCTTTCTATTTCCTTCAAAGAAAATGATGCAGACGAGGGTATGAATCTTACTCTGTTGAAATAACAGAGAATTGCTGTGATGTAATGTAATATGTTGTAAAACACTTGCCACATGATTTGTGGAAAAGGACGTCTTGAAAAGTCCTTAAACTGTCTTAAGCTGGAGGTTGAGTTGACTGAGCTCTTACTGACTGAAGCTATACAGTGTCTTAAATTTGCTACTGATTGATGTGGAAAAATGTAAGTCTGGCAGGTAATAGCAGTTGTGATTTGGTTTTTCCAGACTCTTATTTGATGGAAGTTTTAAAAGGAATTACACTGTCTGGAACCTAACTATGTTGGAAGCACTTCTCATTCAGCGTGGACAGCTTCTGTGGAAATTCAGAAATAAATTTCAACCTGAGCTTTGTTAATATTTTGTGTGGTGTATTTATTTGCTATACAGACTACATTTTGTTTAAGAAATTTATGTCTATGCCTGTGGATATGTTCTGTTACAGTCATCATGTTCCGGTTCTAATTTGTTCTGTCGTCCGAATTCTCTTTCTGGAGTCGTTGATCACTCTGCTGCAGATTCTGGTAATTTCACTTACTTGCTTAAATTATCTAGCATTTTTGATGTTGTGTGTATGCTGACCAGCAGGTGTTTGAACAAATTTTTGTCTTCTGTCCTCGTAACCCTGTTGGGTTTTGTAAACAGTGGGTTGTGTGAAATATTCGTTATTGTCTAAATGCCGGACTCGCACAGAAGCTGGACTAGGAGCTAAATTTATCAGTTTGATCTTATTTGTCATTGGTGCAGATGCTGAGGTCAGAGGAAGACTGGACGGAAATTAGAATTAGTACAATGACGGGGAAATTTATGCGTATATCTAACCAGTGATGGTTTGTATTGTTTATGTGATATGTCACATCCAACAGAAAAAGTATTGGAAGGCTTTCATGGTATATAAGGCTTAAGGGAATATGTGTGTCTTGAGACAGTGAACTCTTGCATGTACGGTCACATGAGCATGAGGAGTAGATGTCAAATCTGATAACTGGTGTTTACAAGTCGAGAGCCGAACCGAACTGGGATTGATATGGAAGTGATACTATGATGAAGACTGCTGAATGCTTTGAGTCTTTGTTAATATTTTATTAAGACTTGGCCGATTGTCCTGCCCTATGTCATGCTCATGCAAGAAACTCTGGATGTGCATGTCATGTTGTTCATTATGGATTTGCGGTAAAACTAAACTTTACTGTTTAGAATTCCTATGTTTAGTTCTGACATTTCACTGAAGACTTCCTTGATTCAGATTGAGCTTTCTTGTTGAGATTTCCTGGATGGTGGTTGACTAATCATTTGCAGCTTTGGTTTGAAATGCGATCGTCTGAAACCTGGTTATGTGTTTTGTTAATGTTTCTTGCTTGCAGTGAGTGAAATAAAACGGCTTGAAAAATTGTCTGCAGATGACTTCGAATGCTCGCTCTGCTCTAGGTATACGAAAATTAATGATTTAGAACTAGCAAATGGCTGAACTGTTGCCAGTTATGTGTTTACTGTCTGAATAAGAAATCAGTGAGCGTTAGTAACTGGATTATATGCAAGTTATGATTGTATCAGACTGGTGTAGACCTCAGGGTGATGCTTCTTAGGATGTTCTATAAAAGCATGTAAACAAGAGTGCCAGTTTACCTTTACCATTTTTACCTTTGCATATGCATATTTAATTTGGTGATATAATTTGGTTGAGTGAGCTTGCATAGTAGCTCGTATTACTGCAATTTATCTTAATAACACCAAAAGATAAGGAGAGGGTGCCACAGCTTGAGCCCATCATGCCTTCTGCTCTTCTCGGAACTGTCTTCCATTGTATATATATATATATATAGATGCATATATCGTATATATATATACACATACATATGTAGACATTGTATGTATGTATACATACTCAATACATTTTCAACCTGCCTTCAAATGCACTTGTTTAGGCCACTTAGTTATTCATGTATGCAGCGCTAATGAGAAGTAGTTATAAGATGCAATATAATGTATCTTATTGCATGTTCTTACACGTTGATTATGAGTAAATCCTTGTTTCTAACAATGCCTCTTTTGTTACAAGTGGTGCTTTGGAAGTTTCCAGTTAGATTAGATGATGTGTGGGGGATTGAGAATGGCAAATGTTCTCTTGTTTTCTTTCAGTCTGCTTCTGCGCCCAGTGACGACGGACTGTGGTCACGTGTTCTGTTGTGATTGCCTTTACCGGTCCCTCGACTACCGTACTGCCTGCCCTCTTTGCAAGGAATCTCTTGCTGAGGTATGCTCCTTGAAAAAATTGACCAAGTTCTTCTGTTGCTGGTTTTCATTGTTATGTTCTGTGCAGATAAAGTATTTGTTACTTTAGCTGCACAGATTGGTTACTTTTGCTATGGAATGTCATTTCACATAGTTCTTACAATATTGCTGTGTAGATAAGCTTCTGAGTTGCCATTATTCAGCATCATTGCTTATATAAATTGCATATTCAGCATGTATAAATTTGTATCTGAACATTTATAACTAATGATAAAAAACTCTCAAACAACATACAGTATGGGTATATTAGGTAGTATGGTTATATATGGCTAAATTTAAACATACAGTAGCTGTTGTGCTATGGCCTGATTTGATGACTCTTTCCTTCATTCCGTAATACTACGCTGTCTTGTCTTCCTTTCTGTTTTTTCCATTTTGTCTCTTGCTGGGTCATTTACTGCCTCAGACCTGATTCAGTTTGTGTTTTGTTTTATAGTTTTTAGCTGAAAGACGGCAGGCTACTACAGAGTCTGTTGAACTGATTACGAAACTCTGCTTTTGCAAGGAACTCAAAAAAAGGAAAAAACAGAGAAAGCAAGAACTTTCTTTGTGGTCCAGGTAGGAGACGGTTTGACTACCAACAATTTCTTGGGCTGTCTTTCATGTAACATAATAAGAAAAACTTGCTTTGGAACAAGAAATGTGCTGGTTCAAGCCTTTGTAAGGTGGTCATTGTGATTAGACTGTGTCTAATCTGATCTAATGACTTCAACTGCGCCGTTATCATAATGCCCAAGGCATTAGATAATGGCAATATTTGAATGTAAAAAATAATTATGAGCGTTTAATGTGTATAGTTTTCTTATTAGTGACTGTCAATGTCTTGTCTTCTGTAAACTTGAAAGTGGTTGTGCTGTCATCACTTGCATACTCTAGCCAGTTCAATGAACAGAGCCCCCGACCGTTTAGGGATCCTGCTGGTCACAGGGAACTATTTTCTTCTAAGCATTGAACTACATTGAAATATCAGGCCATGGCAGGCGTTGCAGAGGTATTTTTGCGAGCATTAAACTGCATTAAATGCCAGGCCCTGGCAGCCGACTGAATGTGGGATCTCAAAATGTCTGCTGTGCCACTACCTAATGGCTATAATTCTTAAAATTTTTACAAGTTCTTCTTTCTGATGAGTGATTTTCTGTGCTGCTTTTAGAAACGTTGCTGGAGATCAGTTGGAAATTCCAGTCTTTGTGTGTACCCTGGCATATCCCAGCATTCCCTGTCCTCTTCACGTGTTTGAACCTCGCTATCGACTGATGATTCGCAGATGCACTGAATCTGGTCTGAACCAGTTTGGAATGTGTGTCTGTCTCAGTCACTCGGAGTAAGATCTTTGTCACTTACACATGTGCTAACGCCAGTAAGTAAAGTAAAGCTGCCATGTCCCAAAGTGGACTGTAGGGGAGGCACTCATTTCCTACCCTTAGGCCTTTGAGCCTGCAGTGGACAAAACGAGGTCCTGAACATGGGGCCAGCGCATCGCAGGACTTGCAGTTTAGCTGATGCTAAATTTTGCATATGTTTTTGGTTGGTTAAATCACAGGATGAAAGTGTGACGCCTTAACTCATGCTTTCTCCTGGTAATCTGATCCACAAATACTTTCCTCATGATCTTCAGAAAGGCATTGGCTGTCCACTGACTGATATCTTGTGATTAAACAGTGATAATTTATAAAATCAAATGATTCATTTGAATCAGTGCATCATTTCTAAATATAATAAATTAGTGAATCAATTAATGAGTGGTCATTTCTAAATACAATGAATAAAGTATTTAGTTAACGGATTTCCTGAAAGTCTTTGGGTCCTCAGAAAGGGCTGGTTCTGTCCAAAGTCTCATGACTTCAGATTAAACTGTTGTTATAGTACATGGTGTGCTTGGCATTGGGACATTAGATGACAGTTACAGATAAATGCTTTTGTAGAGAAAATTTTGCTGAATTTGGAACCTTGCTTCTGATACGTAACCTCCAATACTTGGCCGACGGGCGATCAGTGATCGACACTGTTGGTGGTCGAAGGTTTCGTGTTCTTAGCCGAGGAGTGCTGGATGGACATCGCACGGCTAAGGTGACCTACCTTTCGGACGAGGCTGTCCTTAGCAATGAAATCGAAGGTCAGTAGCTTTTCTTCCTGTAGAACTGATTGCTGGTGAGGACTCCATGTTTGTTTGTTCTGATGGTAAGTTCTGTTAGGATCTTGTTCTGAGTTAGAAGCTTGGTATTTTGGGGATTCACTGCAATAAAGAGTCAAATATTACTTATTACTTCATTTATTAAGCGCCACTATCTAGTGACTAAGCATCAGTCGATGGCACTGAGCAGTTGTGAGTGAAGGACTTGCTCAAAACGTGGCAACTGTCTCAGGGGAGAATTGAACCCATACTCTCTGCATTACAAGCCGATCAGTCCAACCAATCGGATAACGTGCCCCACAGTATTAAAATATCAAAATATTTGTATGATAACAGCAACACTATAAATAAAGTACCTGTCTATGAAATAATTACTTTATACCTGCAATAATAATAATTCATTAGTAGAAAATGATGGTAATTATTGTAATTACAGTAAATCATATTGTTACTGTAGTATGTTATGATACCTCAAGGAACAAGGAGAAAAGTGTTGATTTTATTTATAATTTTAATAGCATTAATGGCGTTAGAATCTGCATAGAAATTTAACAGGTATTTCATAAACGTCAAAACTTTTCCAGACGTGAATCGTCTTCAGATGGAAGTTCATGCGATGTCTTCCAGCTGGTTTGCTTGCCTTCCAAAATCAGCTCAGTCGCGCATCCTGCAGTGCTATGGAAATCTCCCTCCTCTGGAGCCAGAGTTCTCGCAGCTGCCCGATGGTCCAGCATGGATCTGGTACATGACGACGATTCTTCCGATTGGACCTCCATCCCAGTTGAAAATCCTTTCAATGTTATCGCTGAGGAAAAGACTGCTCACTATTCACCACGTTCTAACATGTCTTCACTTCAGTCAGACAACTTCCTGATGATCACCTGTGTTTATAGCTCATTCTGAAAAATTGACCTCGATGGCTAATCTAATATAATCTGGAAACTTCCATGGTGCCGCTAAGGGTCGCCGTGAAGGACATCCGCAAAGAGGGAGAGGAGGTCAAACAAATGAGGAGAAAAGGGAGAAAGGCTTTGCTCGATGTGGACATCCGCATCTAAATGTGGTGCATAAAGTTATTTCAGTACAGCTTGTGAGCAAAGCATTAACTTAAGTTGAACAGCAGACAGTCTGTATTATGGTGGATCCGATTGGAGTCTCTGCTGGATGCAGCAGTGTCAAATACCCACCCTATAGCACCGTTATAGCTCAACAGATTTGATCAACATACCAATTGATCAACAGATTTGAAAATTTAATAATAAAATTTCAGAATTTTGATTTAGTCTTTGTAATTATTTCAGGTAACCCCCATTAGACCTGATTTATTTCCTGGGTAGAAAATCCCAAATGCATTCATTCAAATCAAGTTAGTTGAATCACTCCATTGGATTTGTTTTTTTTCAGGTGTCAGAAATGATTCCTTGACCTAATTTAATAATTTTTTAATGTGATTGTTGAAATCTTATGTGCATTTTTATTCGGCAACTAATTAAGTTTCTGTCATTAATGGATGCAAGATAAAGATGCCTTATGTAATCACACCAGACAGTGTGCTACCTTAACTGTATTGCTTAGTAACTGTTTTTGAGTGAAATTATTCTGTCAGTTTTAAAAGAAAATGTGGCACTTAAAATTGTATAATGTGCTAGCTTATTTAATTTTAGCTTTTAACTAATCTCTATATTCAGTTTGTTTATCAATTCACTTTGAGTCCGAAATGTGTTGGCGGAATTTCAGGTGCTGAAAGATTCAATATCCGAATTGTTTGTTTTGCAAGAAGGAATTTATTAAGAAATAAACATGCCTCATGAAATATTGTTTTCCCAGTGATGCTATATGCGTTACAATATTGTCTGTATTGCACTTGTTCGATAATCCAGTGATTGTGGGTTCCAGCCTGACGAGTGGACCCACAAAAGTGCCACTGTGACCGAGTGGTATAAATTGAGAGCTGGCAAACGGCAAAACCGGGTCCTGTGCACAGGACAGTGGCAGCTCCAAGATTGCTTGCGTGGGGGCAGCAGTGATGGGTAATTAAGGTTTTGTGACTAATTAATTAGAATTAGTTCAGTTTTCATAATTAGAATTAGCACCTTTAGAAGAACTAAGTAATCAGAATTAGATTTAGCACTCAAGTAATTAACTAGAATTAGTTGTTGACATAGGAAAACAAAACGACACATAAATGCATTTTTCTAGTTTGGTACGCAACCTATTAGACAAATAATTCAAATAATGGTAACATAAATTTCAATGGTCTTCGTCCAATATTTAAAAATTTCTGCTTATTACTGTAGATATGTTTTTTTATTTATAAGAGATCGGAGTTGCAGTTTGCAAATAGCATGAGTTCTACAGTACTGTCTTAAGCCTATATGGAATATGAGTAATTTCTCTGCTATCCTGCAGTTCTACAGCTTTACATGATTTATGAAGTGTGAAACAAAAGATGAGCATTTTAAAATAAGATTGCTAAAATTTGTCTTACCTTCTTGCAATCCATCCTTGATCGCAAGCTGCAGAGTATAAGCAAGGCATGCATATCGTTGAGGAATCGGTGTTGGAGATTCGTTTATGGATTGAAATTGTTCATAAAAACGTGTCACAACTAACGGCAATTCTTCTTTAACAGACATTTAAAAACTAAAACGGCCACTTTGCCTGATCAGCTGCCTGGTTAAAAGAAAAACAAAGCAGTTGCAACCTGTCCTCTGTATTCCCTTGGATGGCTGTGCCACTGTGATCCACCCACGCCTTCGGTGTGACCCCCCCCCCCCCCGTACCTACGATTCCTCGCTCAGTCGATGGCGTGTTAATAGATGTACATTACTTATTATTACTTACTTACGTTGCAGTGTATAACGTTGTAACAGAACAATTCCCTCTGAACTGCGTCCAACCAAAATTCGCACCATTGACAAGAGAATGGTAAAACGATTAAGACCTCAAATGGCAATGTGTGTATAAATGCGTGGAGAAACCGACGGACTGCTTATTCATACTGACACTCAGAGGCGTGCAAATTCAGTCAAGTTATGAAGTGTTTGGGGAAAACGTCTGAGTCATCTTCAATTGGGGTAACATAAAAAGTTTTGAGTGGTTCAGAAGACGTGTAACCTGTGTTAGCACCGCTGCGTATTAACCAGAAATGTTTAATAACCAGTCCTTCCTAGCTACTTAAAAGTTGATAGTGTCCACTGAGACAGCACTACCATCCAAACTTGCCCACAAGTTTACAAGTCTAGCACTAAAGGATTTCTGCCTTAATGTTCCTTTCGGTTTCTTAAAGGATTTATATCTGTGGCCTCGGGTCGACTTGTTTGATGCTACTTGAAAGAACCTCTGCCACTGTTCTGCCGTCTTTCCAGTGGTAGATTAGCCTGAGCCAATTAGAGGCCGCCGCCGCCGGGGAAGTTCCTCATCCTCCACAGATCGCACCTTGATCAGTGTAATTATAGTTCACACCCACACAGCCGGATAGATCTTCGGTTTCCTCGGTTTCCCCTTTTCTGTCGCGGGGAGAAGATAACACTGGTCAACATAGAAATCGTTACTGACTGGAAAAGGCCCTAATGTGTAGCATCTTGGTGTGCTGAACACGAATATAACCATAAAAATTTTTTATTGGCTCTCGTTTTGAAAATATTTCATATAGTTCATTTTTTATGTTTCACCATGTAAATTTATGCAGTAGGACTGCGACAATATCCTAAATAAGTCTAGAATGATGTAATATTCCACCTCATTGCATAATCCCATCATGGACACATCATGCACAGTTGATTACGTCTTTTTCTGATGCAATGTAAAACTACAGCCAGTCGGCTGCTGACGTAAGATGACGTCAGCAGTGTACTATATAAAGCGAGTCGGAACGGTTGAGCATTTACAATATTACAGACTTTGTGCGAGACAGTTTAAGTTACTGTTTTATAAAACTATTATTACTTTATCCATTTAGATACAATACAGAACAGTAATGCCTCGGAAGTGCGTAAATACTGTGGACAACTTTTGTTACATTTGTGGGGAAGTGACATTTGCCAACCAGAAGAAAAGTATCACTTATCAAGTCAAGAAGGCATATCATGCTTACTTCGAATGCAAGGTTGGTGACCAAGACAAGCCATGGGCCCCGCATATATGCTGTGCTACATGTACAACACAGCTTTCACAGTGGTTGAATGGCAAAAGACCATCAATGCCGTTTGCAGTTCCCATGGTGTGGAGAGAGCAAAGCAACCACGTAGATGACTGTTACTTCTGCTTGGTTCCTCCTCTTTCCGGTGGAATAACGAAGCAAAAGAAGTCGACAATAGTCTACCCAAACATTCCGTCAGCATTGAGACCAGTTCCACATGGTGATGGACTTCCTATTCCAGAACCTCCAGCAGAATATATTTTCCTTGATTCATCTGATGAGGACAAGGGTGAGCCGACATGTTCTTCTCCTGGTCCGTCAGCGTGCAGTGATCCCGATTTTCACTGTGGTGCATCATCAACCCCACACAGAATAACACAGGAAGAACTAAATGACCTTGTTTGTGATTTGGACTTATCCAAAAACAAGGCAGAATTGCTAGGATCAAGACTCCAACAATGGAATCTTCTAGAAGAAGATGTCACAATTACTTCATATAGAAAGCGCCATCAGCAGTTGGAACCTTTCTTTATGAAGGAAGGTAATCTGGTATTCTGTTCCAATATTGACGACCTCATGAATGCCTTACAGATCACTCATGACCCACAAGAATGGAGACTCTTTGTAGACTCTTCAACACTGAGTCTTAAGGCTGTGCTTTTGCACAATGGAAACCGTCTTCCATCTATTCCATTAGCGCATGCTGTCCACATGAAAGAGACATACGATAACCTAAAACAGCTACTGCATTCCATTGACTATAACAGGTACAAATGGCACCTATGTGGTGATTTGAAGGTAGTTGCCATTTTAATGGGACTGCAGCAAGGATATACAAAATATATGTGTTTCTTGTGTGAGTGGGATAGCCGAGCAAGAGAGTTGCACTACGTGCGGAAGGAATGGACTCCCAGACAAAACATGGCAGTTGGACAGAAGAATATCCAGCACCCAGCTCTGGTCGAGGCTCACAAAATCCTACTACCACCCCTTCACATCAAACTAGGTTTGGTGAAGAACTTCGTGAAAGCCATGGACCGCACTTCGCCAGCTTTCCGATACCTGCATGAAAAATTCCCTCGACTCAGCGAAGCAAAGATTAAAGAGGGAGTTTTTGTGGGTCCTCAGATTAGAGAACTCTTCAAAGATGACCGCTTCAACAACTTGCTGGAGGGTGATGCAAAACAAGCATGGAATGCTTTTCGTCTAGTGTCTACAGACTTTCTGGGGAACGTTAGGGCAGAAAACTACAAGGAACTAGTAGAAGACATGCTCAAGCAGTACCAGAAATTTCGCTGCAATATGTCTCTGAAGATGCATTTCCTTCATTCCCATCTGGATTTCTTCCCTGACAACTGTGGTATGGTTAGTGACGAACATGGCGAACGTTTTCATCAAGATATCGCAACAATGGAGCAAAGGTACCAGGGAAAATGGTCCACTACAATGTTGGCTGACTACTGCTGGTCATAATTGGTGTAGAGCGGCGTTCGGTATCACTTTACAAATTCTGGATTCTGCTATTATTATGAATTCTTAGTTTGACTCAGAATCGAACCTAACCCAGCACGTACGCCTAACTGCTGTTGTTTTGATGTTAAGCCAGTTTACTCGCCTTGCCCGGGATAAACTCGCAGCTTACCAAGTCAGTATTTTAAATCGGCGCTACATAAGTCGTATTAGATGAGAAATTCGCAACATATCAAACTTCACTGGCTCGAAATGACGCAAGCAAGACGCAATATGGACGACAGTTGGGGTGGTTTATAAAATTGCAACATATTTTAGTGTTACGGGGATCGAAATTCGATCTGCAGACTCACGTAATAGACCAAAGAATCAGCGGTGTTTTCTTTTCAGAGTGCGATGCGAGACAGTGCGTGAATTAGCTGTATGGAAAAAAGACTTCGGAGTTTATGTGCACGTTATTGCCGTCTGGGCCAAATTAACCGGGAGGCTAATTTAGGTGTGGCCGTGAAGCTGCAAAATTGCTACCAGTAAAAGCACGGTCCTTTCCAGGGACGACCTGCGCTGGGAAAATATCGCTGTACCATGCAGGATATCGCATGCTGTGTGTCGTCGACGTAGTCTGGGATTAGCAGTGACCGTGCGTGATTATCTTCGGTAATCCTTGGTAATCCCTACTCTGTTGGGTCATTTGCTGATTGAATCCTCGGCTCAGGTAATATATCACCCTCAGTGAGCTTATAACGACGACGTATTGACGGCGTAGGCTTAATATCTTAGAGTAATTGGACAACTGCTTAAAGTATGGCCTAGCGATTGACTGACTGTTGGGAGATGCACTGATACAACAGGGCACCAGCTGCGGCAACAGCGACTGATGCTGCCCAGCATGTGGCAAGTGATGTCTCTTTTTAACTTTTTCAGAAGATGTAGTTATTTAGCCCCTTGATATGCTTTGTCGTGTAAGAACGTCAACTGCAGTTAATGGATAGAATCCCTTTCGTAAGTGTGCTGTTCAGACAGCTTCGATATATAAATTTATTGTTTATTATTTTTGTTGTTGTTGTCGTCATTATTATTATTGTTGTTTTTGTTGTTGTTGTTGTTATTATTATTATTATTATTATCTGGTCTAGCTGTGGAACTACTTAGTACTAGGTGTTCACATCGAATCTTGTAAAATGTCAAGAACTCTTGAATCATGAAGCCAGGTAGAAGTGCTTGGGCAAGTTTAAAGGGAGTGCTTTCCTTTTGAACCCTTTTCTCTGGCTTGAGCTGGTTAGGCACAAATCCTGGAAGCTCAAAATCTGCTCTTCCATATTATTATGGAAAGTCATACTGATGGCTAGCTAGTTGGCCAGAATGTTTTTTTTTTATATTACCGTGTAATCATGATAGTTTGCTAATAGTGTAGTTTATTTTTAGCTGAAATTAATAACTTTAGTATACTTAATAGTGGGCATTTATTTTAGGAGGCTAGTTTAATTGGCATGGGTTGTGTATGGTTTCAAAGTTATATAGGTCAGTTAGGAACTTAGAATCAAAGATTTAATGGGAGAGTGACCAGCAGGTGACATCACTTTCAGTTTAAATAAAACTTTCTTGTGTTAGCCAGTTCAAAGAGAGATTATATATGACTCAGTTAAAGTACTTAACTTCATTGATCACTGCTATCAGTTGTTAATTTATTTACTAATTTAATTAAATGTAATTAATTTGTTTGTTCATTTATTTACAATTTTGTTTTTAGTATACTTACTAGTGGGCATTTCTTTTAGGAGGCTAGTTTAATTGGCATGGGTTGTGTATGGTTTCAAAGTTATATAGGTCAGCTAGGAACTTAGGATCAAAGATTTAATGGGAGAGTGACCAGCAGGTGACATAAATAGGAGGTATTCAGTTTCTCTATTTTAGATAACCCAGATTTATAGGCAAGTTAATTGAGTTTTGACTTTGGGCTCACTTGAGGTCTGAATTCCCTATAGGTTAATATTTCAGCTGGTGCAAAACTGAAACTGGTTTCTCTGATTGGTATAAAGGGCCTTGGAATGTTTATTTGAATTTCGGGCATTTTGTTTCTCCAAATTCCCTTCCGTTGCTGGCGTATCAGTATCTACCTGATCTGGATATCATTAAATTCCGTAACCCAGGAGATGTCTACCAATCAGTCGGCCTTCCTCCTTCTCTCTGCTTATCCCATTGCATTTTTCCGATAGATGTTTTAGTGGGACGTCAATCAACATGGTGGCCTTTGCTCTCTTAAATTTAATGTCTCGTGACTGCAGATGTTAATGTGGCCAGAATGCTTATAGTGCATGCATGCGTGCGTGCGTGTGTGTTTGTGTGTGTGTCTAAATATACTTTCCTGGCAATGAAGTCCACACCAACCAGGGCTTATTACCAGACAACTAGTGAATGAAAAGCTTTTTATACTAGCCACACTAACTTCCCCAATTACAATTTTTTACTATGGTTCACTTAAAGCGACCATCAATGTGTGTCATTATAATGGCGCTATAGAAGTCATTAGATTAGACAGTGCTGTATAGTTGGTGTGAGCATAAATGTAATTGTAACAGGGAAGTTGTGTTCATCACTGATATCAGCTCTGAATGGGAGTCCGTCGGTTAGGCTCTGAGTGTTTGTGGGAGCCTGCCAGTGGGACCCTTCTGGTTACTGATTAGCTTTTTGTTCTTAATGACTTCAGCATCATTTAGGCTGGTGCAGGCAGTGCTTTCGTGAGGTACTATAATTAATCTATACATACACATATACTTACCTACATACATACATATACATACATACATATACATACATACATATACATACATACATATACATACGTACATATACATACATACATATACATACATACATATACATACATATACATAGATACATATACATACATACATATACATACATACATATACATACATACATATACATACATACATATACATACATACATATACATACATACATATACATACATACATATACATACATATACATAGATACATATACATACATACATATACATACATACATATACATACATACATATACATACATACATATACATACATACATATACATACATACATATATATACATACATAAATATACATACAACTGTACATACATCAGCATTGTACAAAGAACCTTACTGTTCTATTGAACATAATTTTTGCAAGCACAATGAACTAAAGAAATGTTTACTTACCTACAGTACTTACTAGTAATTGTATAGCGCTGATACAGGTTTCTTCAGAAATGCCTGCGTGTTTGAATGTGTTGCAGTACCAGGCACTACCTGTCATCCGGTGTTCTTGCTGCGTTCGTGTCTGCAGTTACCAGAGATTTCCAGAGTACGCTACGCTAAAGTGAAGTCCATTGATTTTTGTCCGCTGGCGCCTACCAGCATTCCTGTTGTCCGGTAATTGCGTTTAGTTACTGGCTTTGCTTCTATACGTTAAGATCTGTCCATTGATCTTGATCTTGTGCTGTTTCTTGTAGCAAATAGCTAGCGGCTGCTGCTGCTGTGGAAAACCATCACATCCTTCTGGATGCTTCTGCGCAATCGTTTGTTTGAACGCAAACAAGTGTTAAGTTTAACTTCGGTACTGTAGACAAATTACACTGAAAGTATCAGAGATTTAGGTAAGTTAAGGAAGCAGGGTAAGTTAAGGTAAGCATATCCAACCGTGGGCTTACCTGTAAGTGTTTAGGTTACTTATACATATAAATGAGATATTTTGAAGTGTATTCAATTAATAGATTCAGATCATCATGAGTGCCTGTATTGGTCATTTCTCTTAACCTTGGCATATGAGGTGGCATATGAGTTGCCCAGACCTCTCCCTCGCTGCCTGGTCTACCCACTGACAGTATATGGTCAGTGTAGCCATAGCTAAATTCGTAGAATCAGATCATCATGAATCCCACTATTGATCATTTTCCAGACCTGTCCCTTGCGGCCTGATCTACCCATTGACAGTATATGGCCAGTGTACTCAGCTGAATTCGTCAGGGAGTGCAAGTGGAGCCGAAACCTTAAAACATGCCCTGGGAGGGACTTGAACCCCTGACTTTACACCTGACAATCCAGCATGCTAACCACTAGACTATCGCATACCCCATTCCGGTGCTTTTTTCACCCGGAATGCTCCGGAATGGTGGTCCAGCACCTTTTTTCGGCTAATAAAAAATAATTTAGTTAAAAAAAATGAATTGTGTTACTAAGTTATTTTAATTATATAATATAATGTTACTTATTTTAATTCATTTTCAGTGTTTACACTGTTTTCAGTGTTTATTGATCGATAAAGATAATGAAATTTTAGCCCAAAATTCCATAATTGTTCAGTTCCGGAACCTTTTTTTCTAGGAAAAAAGCACTGCCCCAGTCGGTATGGATTCCAGAAAAAACCAAAGCAAAAGAGTATTTATGCCAACCTTATCAGTTTCATTTCTGTTGCAAATGAATTTTTTGATGGATTTGGCTTTAAAAGGAAGCGACGGCTGGTCGTGCGCCGATATAAACTTCTTGCGATTACTGCGGTGTAGGTGTATGATCAGAATCCGTGATCTTTGGGCTGGTGCTGCGGTGAGGTCTGCAGTGAGTTATCCTCTTGTTGCAACTAGGGGTAGCGGAAGAGAATTCCGCAGGGATAAATCAGGTTTTATGTAGAAATTTCCTCAGTAGACAGCAATTTGCCGGAGAAAGGAAGCCAGCGCAGATCGCGTAATGCAGCCGCGTATTAAATTACACGGCGCCCGAATGCATGGGTTGCTTGCAGGCCACGAGTTATATCAGCCATAATCGACAACTATTCGGTGGCCACGGAAGATGGCAAATCAGGCCAGGAAGGAGAATTTTCTTATCGGAATTGCAATGTCGATGGTCGTCCCCCGGTGGATTCACGATTGACAGTAAAGACAGACGAAAACCAAGCAACATTGCAAGAACAAAACCCGGCCATATGGATTGTTTATTCCTACATCAAAGAGCATTCCATAATGCATGAAGAGTACATCTTAAAGAAGACATTTTGACAGGATTTTCATGTATCTCATGTTGTAAGTTGATAATAATGGCTTAACTTTAGCCTGTGGATGTATGAACATACATTTAGTACAGTTTACTTTTAAAAGTGTTATTAATATAATCAAATTTTGTGTAATTTTCATTTTTTAATATTAAAAATTATGCCATTATATTGTGTTGTATATGTATATGTGTATTTTTGTACGTATGTGTGTCTATGTACATATATATGTATGCATGTGTGCGTATATGTATGCATGTTAAGGAATGAGTATATATATGCATGTAAATTTATACAATTTTTGTTATATAAGTATATGTGTATGTATATATGTATGTATGTATTTATTTATGTGTGCATGTATGTATGTACATGTGTATGCTAATGTATGTAGGTATGCATGTATGTGTGTGCTGAAATGTATGTATGCATGTGCTTATGTATGAATTTGAATGTATATGTATACATAAATATGTATCTATTATCTATTCTAGACATTTGTGTAGTGTCATATATGTTACGATGAACAGTGCCATCAATTTGTAGGCTTTTGTGATGACTTCCTTGGTTTGTCGTATCTGCTACTGCACTTTTATCGATATTGTCCTTTTTATAGACAATATTCTTGTGAGCCAAAACTGCTTGGCCATAATCTACCCATAATCTACCCAGCTTGCAACATGTTGAATGCTTGTTGAGTTATGTTAGTGCATCGTTGACGTGATCATAATCTGTGTCATCACATGTTTTCGGAAGCTTAATGGCGATACTGTAATGTGGTCCTAGATCTTAGAAATTGAAATTCCTGTAGATTTTTCTCATTAAATTTTGTTCCTCCAGAATTTTCTCAGTATATTTTGTTCTCAGTTGATGTCTCTGCCTTGCAGACGATGTTGAACCGTTTGCAGTGTGAAAGGTCACGAGGTTATGACCAACAGAACTTGGCAATATTGCCCGGAATATATTTTCCCTGTCTTTCGATGCTGTTGAACCATCTCGCTTGACTAATTCATTATGCTTCATTTAAGTCTCTACGGCTTTTCCCGGGCTCGGCTCACGTTTGCCTTGGAAGAAATGAATTTTGCATTTGCATTATACGTTGCCTTAAGGTTTGTTATGACTGTGAATAAACTTGTGATGTTTATGCGCGCTGCTGACTTCACCGTCGTTATCGCTGGTGCCAAAGTCCCTTAGCTTTTAACCTGCCAAAGGTTAATTAGATGTGGTGACATGTAACGGCACTCAATGGATTGTAGATTACCTCGGAGGAGAGTTCATTCTGTGGTTGATATCCACGAGAACGCTTACATTAGTAGTATTGATGATATTGACTCGAGAATGTCGAAAGAATTCATGTTCCAGAAGTTCCATCTAAGATATGCACTACAACGTTGTAAAGATTGTCATTATGCAGAATCTGTTTTTACTGTAAACACTCAGATTAGAAGCAATGTCTGCATTTCTCAAGATCCTACTGTGGCCAGTGCGCTCGTGTACATACACTATCTGGTTATAAAGCACACAGCCAAACGTTTGTCAGGCTACCTTAACAATTCACATTAATGTCTGCTGTTACACTGAGTATCTCGCTGTAGACGACAGTTTATTTGCTTCGTTGCCAGACTGATTCCAGTCAATATCCAAAGGGTCAGCAATGGTGGATTCAGAGCATTTACTGAATGTACACCCCTTAAACTTGGCAGAGTGACGTTTTTCCTGTTTTTCCCATCGCATACCGGGTCCCACTTCAGCCCTGATAAATTCAAATCCTGGATATGCCTATTTCACTCTCGTAGTCAGGCAGATAGCTGTGGTAGATGATTAGAATTGAAACGTCGAGAAAGATAAGATGAGGAACGGTCGATGTTTGTTAGTTTAGATTGTTCTCTGTTTTGATGGAAGACCTGAGGAGAAATTGAGAGAGCAGCAACTGCCTACATTCAGGCTGAAACTTTAAAACAGTGTAGTCTACCAACTGTCTGTCAGTGATCGACGTTAAAACGATTGTATGTATATGCGCGCGCGTGCGTGCGTGTGTTTGTGTGTGTGTGTGTGTGTGTGTGTGTGTGTGTGTGTGTGTGTGTGTGTGTGTGTGTGTGTGTGTGTGTGTGTGTGTGTGTGTGTGTGTGTGTGTGAGAGTGCCATGTTACATTTAATATTTAATCCATCTTAAATTTCTGGGAAATGAATTTTTAAATTTAATCCTCGCTGCAAACGCAGGTGTGTATTCACCTGCGTTCCGCTGCAGATGCCACACTTGGCAGCGGTTCCGAAATCGAGGAAATTTGTCATGTGCTGCGCAGGTGAAAGTGTTCGGACCACTACCGCCATCTGTCGGCTTATGGCAATTGGCGGTTGTGCGTCGGCAATTACCGGATACGCAATGCACTTAGTCCGAAGATGATTGGTCGCAAAGCCGCGCCGTTCGGTTTAAACACGCACGCTCATGCATATTCATCGAAATTATTAATCCGCGCGTGCGCGCGAACGAAACGGTCGGAATATGACGACACGTCTGCTATGTTTGCCGTTGCGATATGTATGCATTGGCGCTCGCAGTCCGAGACCATCCGTCATTTAGCGACAACGGCGCATTGGCGCACGCGATCAACAGACACTGTGACGGAATAAAGTGTGACGCAGTCAGCAATGCGCTGTCACGATATACAGCGTTTTGCCGATTATATGTAAATACGCAATATAATATAGTCGAAATGTATGATCTTGCCGATTACATATACATAATATATACACATTAGCTTACATATACAACTGGACATGCACATGTATACGTAATACGTACATACATGCAGATATAATATATTAATATGTTGGAACGGAAGCAGTTGCAATATATACAGTATGTATACACATATACTGAGCACACATATTGCAACTGGATAAGTGTGTATATGTATATATTCGATGCATATGCACATTCGTGGGTTTATATATAGATATATCTATATTTATATAATTATTAATATGTCGGAACAGAAGCAGTTACAATATGTACAATATGTGTACGCATATACTGAGCACAGATATTGCAATGTATATGTGTACACATATTGCAACTGGATAAGGGTATATATGTATATATTCAATGCATATGCACATACTTGCATCGATATATATATATATATATATATATATATAATTAATATGTAGGAACAGAAGCAGTTGCAATATTTTCATTTCAATTACAAAGTTATGTGTCGGGGCAATGCTGCCTGTCAATTCGGTCACAGGGGAAGAAGAGTCGAAATGCCGCCATTGAAGTCGACGTGGGTGGTCAACTGATTTGCTTTGTATTCGCCGCTCATACTGACCGCCCGGAAGCGAGAACGGCGGCGTTATTGACTTCCACGACGCGTGTTTGAGTCATCGTCAAACTTTGTCTTCATCACAAAAGGAAATACCTCACAAAACAGTCTGCTTGACCGAAGACCCACGTGTGTCCTGAACTGTGGGGCATGCAAAGAGCCATGCTGCAAGGCCCTCACGTGCCATGCGGGCAGCTGGATATTCAGATCCCAAAGTAGGCCGTTAGTGTCTGCCATATGACCCACTATGGGATTTTACATTGGATGCTGGTGGCGATGTATACTTGTTTTCATATATGTAAATGTATGTATCAGAGCATTTATAGAGCACGCTTTGTGAACATCGCGTAAGCGCCGCATGACTATCTAACTGATTCGACATAGAAAAACAGAGAATTGTGTTGAGTTGAAGCTCGCTAAACGGTAAATATTTTTAATGGAAGATTGTTTAAAGAGAAAGGTCTGATATGTGAGAATGCACAGAAGCGAGGTAAGTAAATAAGTAAGTAAAGTATCCGATATCCCAGAAGTAAGACGAAGGGGAGACGCGCATCTCCTTTTCTTGGCCCTTGAACCGGCAATGGACGAATCCCAAGGTCCTGGACACGAGGCTATTGCATCGCAGGACTTGCCGTTTACTTCCCAGCCATTCTACAGCTTGGCGACAGAGGCCCGGTGTGCACAAACAACTTGCCTAGGGTTGTTACACGGAGTCGAACCCGCGACCGCTTGATCATTGACCAAATGCGTTACCGAATACGGATAGATCACCGTGCCGCACGGAAACGAGGTATTTGCGTGCAGATCCTATAAATAGACGAGGCCTATGGGCATCACTTTATCTACAGAGCCCTTAACTATTGGGTTAGGGTTTTGGGGCATTGCTATGCCCCAAACTGATGCTTCAGAGCCCACCATGTCTATGTTTAGTGTATACTTTGCGCTTGGTAAAATTTATGTGCCGTCTGGGGATGGAAGCCAGCGTTTCTGTTATGTTTACACCTTGCCCAAACCGGATGTGGCACAGACGTGTTGTCTAATTTCACCCACGGGAGAACCTCTGCCAGTGCCATTACCACCTGTGCCGCCTCTGAGATTGTTATCTTTATGCCGCTACATAGGACTTCGTCCATCCGCGGATGAGACCCAGGAGGAGTTCTGGCCGACAGGTGTGTTTATAAACCCGTCACTTAGTTACTGCCGTGTAGATGGCATGCCAGTCTTTTCTTGCTGGTGACAGCAACACGCTCGAACACAGCACACAGCGCCGATAATGAATATTATTAATGGATTAGATTAGATTTCCGTTTTGCCGGGGAAGACTGCTTCGAAGGGCTTCTGGAATGAAGTCATGGGTAGAATGCTGATAAGTAAGTTTAAGTGTGCATGTTTTTCTGTAGCCTCGACCCTGCTAATTTTTCAATAAATTTATCTGGTGACATCCTTCACTACTGCTGCCCGTTTGAGTGGGCGCCACACCATTTAAGGTCCCTGTGTATGGACCGTGCTAGCTCGAGATTCAAATCTCTGAAATATAGCCACATAGTATAGGTATGGTTTATCGTCTTAAACCTCCCTTGTTCTGATTTCCAGCTGTTGTCCGGCTTCTCAGCCTTTGTTCTATTCTTTTTGATTTTTTGGTATTATTTAAAATCTGTGGACCATTTATATATAACATACCCATTTGACCCGCATACAGAGTTGCATAATAAATATGTGTATATTTTCCATGAACAATATGAATTTACTATTCGTGTAGGCCTATACATCGTCCATAGACCTACCCTTGAATTTGCACGGTTTTGCACCTGCTAGGGGCACGTACAAAAAGGTGTACCATAAACCAACCCTTCAAACTACATACTTTGCACATGTTCCAGAACACATGCAAAAAGGCACCAACACATAGCATGATATATATATATATATATATTATATATATATATATATATATATATTCTCTATTTGAACTCGCAAACACAAGAAAGACCAGACAAAAAATCATCAGTAAAAGGCTATATATATATATATATATATATATATATATATATATATATATATATATATATATATATATATATATATATATATATATATATATATATATATATATATATATATATATATATATATATATATATATAGCCAAGTCTGTGAGGATGAATTCCCTTCATCACTTTCAGTTTAAATAAAACTTTCTTGTGTTAGCCAGTTCAAAGAGAGATTATATATGACTCAGTTAAAGTACTTAACTTCATTGATCACTGCTATCAGTTGTTAATTTATTTACTGATTTAATTAAATGTAATTAATTTGTTCATTTATTTACAATTTTGTTTTTAATGCCATTTATCAGATCATAATTGTTGAACATCAACTAGAGTTATTCTTATAATAATAATTTCTTCTCTAGAAACGGATGATTGCTTTATCTTGCCTCTTCGGTTGACTAAAGCATCATGGCGTTCAAGATGCATCTTATCTTCTCTCTGGGTTGATTTTGCATAGCCCTTGAGTGCATAACACCTTAGGGTATCAAAAAACGTTATGCAAATGATGTTCTTATCTCGCTCTCGCTGTCCGAATGCTCCTACGTTTTGTGCTGCCTCTAGTGGAACCAATCTCAGTGCAAAAACTGCAGCGACTTCTGGGACAAGTAGCCGCGAGGTCACCGAGTTCAAACTGGTACTGAAGCAGCGATCGATGAGGATGATGTCTCAGATGACGTCAAACTCACCTGTCGCCAAATGAGCCATCTTATCGCCTAGTCGTCACCGTTGGCCGACTTCCTGGACTCATTTGTTTTCGATTTCTGACGGATGCAGGCGCTGAGTCTGCTTGGCTCGTTGTCATGGAGTCATCTGATTACCAGGCGACGTGCGCGAGCATCTTCCGTCGATGGCTATCCGGATGCGTATTTCGTTTGAGCGACACTTGCGTGCACTAAAGAGCATTGTGTATGCTGTTTTACGGTTGCGTCCACGCGACAGTTCTAACGTGCTACAAATGGCCTGTCAGCCGTCGTAATAAACCTGTTCGAAGTGAGCCGACTGTTTCGCGATTGATCGGTCCGTCGCCACAGACAGCGCAGTTGCTGGGTACACCTATGTCGTGACGCGTCCCAGGTGTAAGTGGCGCTTCTGACAAAATAATTGCCTGTTTTGTTCTAATGTATCGTCACTGTGTTCAAACAAGAACGCATTATCTGAATAACCTTGAGAGCACTGCTAAATTACGACAGCATATGGTGTTTTTCGAGTAGACTTTCAGTGGCAAGTGCTGTAGCGAATCCCAAAATGTGCAGAAAATCAGTCACATAAATGCAGATTACCGGATTTGTCCAGGAGACCTGGTTTTGAGTTATCGCCGTTTAGTATCGTTCTCCATATGAGATTGCTCACCATTTGATCACTGTAAAAACATGTAACAAAATACATCAGATTGTGCCATATTACAGATGACATTTTCATTTTTTTTATGTTGAACTGCTTTTTTATTGCACATTGTACAGTCGTTTTCAGTGTAACTTGTATAATACTTATTGCTAGTATTACACCAGTCTATACATTCAACATTATTTTTGCATATATTGTCAGCTGTGAGATTATTTCTCATACAATGAAGGATTGTTTACTTCCTTACATAGATATGAGTGAAATGGTAATGTTGCAGTAAAAGAGTAGTAAACTTCTCCCATTACCAATTCAGTTGCAAGATGTCTTACAAAATAGTTGAAGTTTAAGGAAGTCTAAAGTGTTTTGGAGGAAATATATAAAATTTAACTGCTTCATGTTGGTCACATAAAATATAGTACTGAAATATAGTTACACAAAACTATATTTCAATACTATATTTTATATTTTATAAGAAATGTGGCTAGTTTGTTAATAAACCTAACACTAAACATATTATCAAATGATAAGTCGTCACACATCTGTTATTATTCCTGTTATTAAGCGCCACTACCTAATGACCTAATGACTAATCATCAGTTGATGGCGTTCACCAGTTAGTTAATCTACAGTTTGGTAAAAGAATGTTTGAAGTAGCTGGTCCAGCTGAGTGGAACTCTTTACCTGAATCTATTTGAAGATGCTCTTCAATAGATAATTTTAAATTAAAACTTAAGACTCATTTATTCTCTCAGTACTATAACTGATTATTATGTTGTAACGCATCCTTTGAGTAAGACATTGTTTTATTAAGGCGCGTTATAAATATAAGTTGTATTGTATTGTATTGTACCAGTTGTGCTTAAAGGACTTGCTCAAGGTCCCTACACAGTTAGCGTCTCACAGGGGAGGTTCAAACCAGCACACTCACCATTACAGGTTGAGCTCTCAAACCAGTTGGCTACCAGTTGGTGTCACATATCACATACCTAGCTGCATACAAGTACTACCGATTCACATAAAATATAGTACTGAAATATAGTTTTGTGTATTGATGCACTGAGGTCCTATCACATCCTCCTGTCTGATGTATACACATGCATGCAAATGCAGTGGTTGTGTATGTAAATGTATTTATTTATGGTATTGCTGTTGGGCTTTTGCATCATATGATGCCCATTTTTCTCTTTGATTGGAAGTATTTCGTTTCATCTTTTCTGTTGTTTTCCCGCATTCAGTGCTGCCATCGCTGTCCGTGAATCCAATCTCTCCAACAATTGACTCTTTGACAGTTAATCCTGGCCGTGCGTTGAAATTCTCTGCAGTCTCCGTTTTATTTTTCGTCCGATGAACCTCAGTCGAACTCTGTTTTTCGCATTACGTACGCGGACAGCCGATTCCAAACGCTGTGGCTAGGTGGCGCAAGTGCAGGACAGTGGCGGCGCTGGCATCGACTCAGCGTTTACTCTGCAGCAGCAGCAGTTGGTCGGATGCCTGCCACGCAGCCGACATCTCTTGTTGCATCGGTTGCCGCAGACTTATTGCGAACGGTTGGCGCGAGCTGTGTGGCATTTGGAGACAATGCTACGGTGCCTTTAAAACGTGTCTTCGGTGCCAACTGCAAGAATTAGATCTGCTGGATTAAGTTATTTGCACGGCACACAGTCCTGGAATTGCTCGGCTTTGTTTTGGCTGCTTTGGGGACTGGCTTAGCGAGGTAAGCTGTGTGCTTTACTGGGCAAACTGTGCTGCATACTGTTTAGTGTTCTGGCTTGAGCATGTAAGTGTAATTATCGACTTCTATAGCGCCGGTGTCTAATGCACAAGGCATCAACCGACGGTGCACCAAATCAAGCCACAGTCTGGTCAACATCCGGAAAGTTGGTTGATGAATCAAAGAGACAGCCATTGGTTGATAAGACAGCTGAAAAAGGTTAGTCTTAAGTTGAGACTGAAATTATGTCAGCAGACTGAGCAGAACAGACAGATGCAGGAAGAGAGTCTGTTGGATTACATTGCATGATGTAACTTTACATTACAAACACATTACATAGTGTTCATTACTTTACATTACAGTGCCTATGTTCAAGATTATGTGCATTATGATCCTGGTGTTTGCATCTTTAATTGAAATGGTAAACTGAAATCTACTAAAACTGAACGTTTGTTAGAATTATTTTTCTTAATCAGATTTTAAACTATTTGGTATCATTTTTGCTGAAAATAAAGAAATTATTATTGCGGCTTTCATTGTTAGTGTAACAGTGAAACAGAGTTTTCTGGTCTGGATTTTATTACAAGCACAGTGAATTGTTTTGTGGATGCAGTAACTGTAGCTGCCCTGCTTCACCCAAAGTTAACAGGCAGTTGATGGTTGAGGCACCACATTATGTAAAACATTCCACAGTTGTTATCTAGAAAAATTGCTTGTCACACACCTTATTTTAATATTGTTGTAAGACAGATTTTGCACAAACAGTGCAAAAATAGTTGTTCATCATCCTTGATGCTACATGCTTCAGAAATATGCTGTTATCCTTCAGCTGTAGTTGGAAATCTGTTGGTAGGGCTCTTCGTGTGGGTGTGAGCTTGCCACTGGTGACTCTTCTTGTTATTTGAGCAATGTTTACTAATGGATAAATGTTCTGTTCTTAATTACATTTAGCATCGTTAAAGCTAGCGCAGCGTATGTGTCTGATTATTTTCTCTTGAAAAGGTGCTATATAAATTTCTGAATACAAAAAATAGGTTATTCAGTTGAAGGTAAATAAAGATTTTTTTACATAACAATTTGTAAGAAGCACTAGACACATTATGTCATTCAGTCAACAGATGCTGTGTACTAGATTTGTTTTATTTTCAGTCATTAATTAATACTATATTACTCAGCATTTAGTAAATGTGGATATGAATCAGCAGTTGTTGAAAATGATTATAAAGATACTGGTAATTGATTAAGTCTCTTTATTTTATATGTTTCACCAAAGACCTTACAGTACTCTTTGAACTGTATTGATTGGTGAAGTCATTTATTGAGCTATAACTGGTTGTTCGTGAATGGCTACATTTTACTGTATGTCTTATTTTTGCCCTTTTATCTTTTCATGTTGCTGTCTGTGGTGTTAGTACATTCACAATTGAATGGTTTTTTGTTCAGCAAGAATAGAACACCGGAGTGCAATTTTTAGTTCTGCTGTATGTCTGCGTGCATTCACTGGCTGCATACAGTTTGTATCGATTGAAATTAAATATTTATGGGACCTGAAGCAGTTTTGCTAATATCCTCTGAACAGCAGTCTATAGATTTGGGGTAGTTCACGGCAAAACTTCAGGGCGCCACTGTTCAACGTTCATTCTGTCAGAATCCATTTTTCAATTTGCTATCAACTATTTATACGGAAACTAAATTACTGCCGATGAATATGGACTGAATTGCATTGGGCAATATCTTAATTCGGTTGCAGGTCATGTCTACCGCAATTTCATTACATTTCAAAGATCTGCAGCCTGCGTGCACCACGGACATTTGGATGTGCACAGAAGGAATCGAAATTAAATCTGGGCATTCGGTGGACTCCACCTACCGCCCTGAATGGACAGCCTTCGCGTACCTTACCACGCAGTTGTGTCGATTAACTTGTCCTGAATCGCTCGGTCGCATATATTCGTCTTTGCGATACGAAAATAGAAGTTAATTGGGAGTGATGTGAAGATTCATTCATTTGTCTCGCATTGAGTTTATGGAGATTCGGTTATTTCAAGTGTATCGGTTTTGGTGAGGCGGTATTCCGTCTTGGTATTGTGAATCTGTACGTTTCTGTTTTGTCCAGCTCGCGTTACCGTTTCACTCGGGTGATGGGATTCCTTGGCTAACCCGGTTATCTCTGATTGGATTGCAGTTGAATGAACAGTTCGGGAATTTCTTTAGCTGTGAGTTGGACAAAGACGTTGCTGGTTGCTGGTGCGGCCCAAAGACGGATGAGTCTTCGGATTTTGCCTCTTTCGTATCATTGTCTCTTTTTTGGCAGTCTCTTCCAATGAAGAGAAAATCTTGGCTGACGTCTTGATGTGCATTGGCTGCTGCTGCTGCTGATGCTGGTCGCTGCTGATCGATAGACTCCACTGAACTCCATTTCGCCTTTAATTCTTTTCGTCAGTCCGGTGCTGCGTCCAATCCTCGCCTCTCCAGTTGCGTTTTAGGACGTCCGTGGATTGTTCCGTTGTTCTGATGGCCTTTTCAGAATTACATCGAATTAATTAGACGCATAATCTATATCGTCCAGTTGGCGATTTTTGTAGACGATTTGGCAACCTGTCATTTTATGATCAGATGTCGTTTTGGCCAGCTGGAATATTTTGGCCTCCAGTTGGAATGCGGAGACAACGCAGTGACCTTAATCACAGACCTTGACGTGAGTCAATGAAAATTGACTTTTCTTATCTCGTTTTGACAGTATGAGCTTACCAGAAATTGATTTTCTGGATTATCAGCGGCTGATATATTGGCAACTAATGTCGTTGATGACCATGATGATGATTTATAGATCTAATAGATCGAATCTAAATACTTCTATATCATCATAATGCCCGAGGGTCGAGGCATCACTTGAAAATCGCAGTCAAAATTCATAATCTGATGGGGAAACCTGGTTGAATTTCAATAGGTCAGATACGCTGAGTAATGATTATTATTCCAGCTCATCTTTAGTGATGATGCTGGTAATAATAATTTGTAATAATAATCATGGAGGTCACTAAAGCAGATGACAGACAACAAACATAATAATTCTAAAAATTGTAATAATTCTAATGGCAGACAATGAACTTAATAATTCTAATAATTCTAATGGCAGACAACGAGCATAATAATTTGGATAATTCTAATAACAGACAATGAACATAATAATTCTAAAAATTGTAATAATTCTAATGACAGACAATGAACATAATAATTCTAATGGCAGGACAACGAGCATAATAATTTGAATAATTCTAATAACAGACAATGAACAAAATAATTCTAAAAATTGTAATAATTCTAATGACAGACAATGAACATAATAATTCTAATAATACTAACAATAGTACTAATAACCAATAACAACAGGAATAATAATTTTTGTTTAATTTAGTATAATCTTAATGTTGTTCTGTTGCTGTTGACTGTTCTAGTGAAGTCACATTCGAGGCTTTTGAAAGGTTCTTGACAAAAACTTTACTTAATTTCACGCCTTGTAAGTACCTCACAAAAATGCTTCATTTATACAAATATACGCAAACATATATACGTATGTACAACGTCATTTATACATATATACAATATATGTAGCACCTTTAAAATACCTCACAAAAGCACTTCATATTTGCAAATACATACACACACACTATATATATATATATATATATATATATATATATATATATATATATATATATATATATATATATATATATATATATATATATATATATATGATTGTTAAAGAATTTACAGTCTAGGTTTTTTGGAGCAGTACAGCAACTGAATCGACTATTTGCTTCTGAATTGGCTTTACATATTTTGGATGCATTATAGCGGGATTGCCTTCTTTGAAACTAGACCTGTATGCATTTTGGTTGCATGGCACGGTCTCATTTGTAAACCATGTTCTACCTTGCACTTCACTGGCGCCGGAATGTCTCAGGCTTTATGGATTTATTCAGATCAATTGCACCTTTTAACTAATCTATGAGCGTTGGGAAATTGCCAGCTGTTATTAGAAACCTATTTTTTCGGGCCATACACCATGTCTTTTCTTGGCCACATTCAGTTCCTTGTTTCCAGAATAAGGAAATTTTAATAATACATACACATATACATGCGTACATACATACGTACGTGCATGCATGCATGTATGCATGCAAATATACAAACACCATCCACCGTAACCGTCTGACAGTCTGCCTGCCTGACTCGTGGATTTTGACCTGGAACCGATTCTGACCCTTCCTGCCAAACAATTTTGTTTTGACTGAGCGCCAGTGAATAAGCCGGTTTCTACGACTAGCTTTCTTTGGACATTGTAGAAATCTCAAACTTACGATTACTATAAGCTCATAAGCACTAGCTTCAATTAAATTAGTGTCTGGTGCTGCACTTAGGTTTCCTGTCTTAGCACTTTCCAATCAGTAATTGTAATGCTGCGCTGTCTTTGTGCAATCAATATTGCAGAAGCAGCTTTGGCAGTGCACTCCGAATGGGGCATTACTGTGAGTCCAAGCTATTCATTGGTTGGGGTCTAGACGTGTAAGAGAGCCAGCCAGTGGAAACTTTATCCAGCCATTCAAGCGTCATTTGCCAGCAGATGAACTTATAACTGGTCTTGATGAACTTTAACATCATTTACATCAGTTAGGAGTGTCTTCAAGAGTTTCATAAAAGGTGATGCGAATTGTGCAGATATATAGATACATATACACATAAATACACACATGCTTACACATACATACATACATACATACATACATTGTTTCTGTTTCCAGCTACCTACACTTGGTAGGTGAATTCATAAGTTAGTGCGACAAATATCTTAATAATAATAATAATATTAATAATAATAACAACAATAATAATAATAGTTATTATATATTTTATTATATAGTATACTATTATATAAGAATAATTATTAATTTTATAATTTTTATTATTATTATTATTAATCCCACACTTTAACAGTATTGCCTTCCATGGTACAGTTGACAATTTTTAGCCATCCCAGAATTTTTTCATTCTCTGGAGAATTTTTTAATTCCTGAGAGATCACGTGTACCTTGGGTTAAGAAATAGTAATTATGAATGTATAAGATGTTTCCAATACACTTAGTATTGATTGTGTTTCGGGTTGATGTTCAAAGACAAACTTGGCCATTTCCTGATCAATGCATACTATTTTCGTGGGTGCAGTGCCAGCTTTTCATAAATAATTTACCTTTTGCACACATTCCAAGACGACTGTACGACGGGGATGACTTTATCGCAAAATGGAGCCTTTTATTCCACAGTAATAAACCAAAATACGTATAATCCGTTCGCCTTCCCCCAGAGTCGGCCTGGATTCAGCAACAACGCAAAACCTTCTGTCAGTCGGGGCACCGCTGCCTTGGTTCGGGGACACTCGAGCTGGCGTCGTTGCGATATTGAATTATCATTTGAAACTTGGTTTATGTTTGCCGGAATGCGATACCTGATAGAGTTCTTGATTGAAAATCGTCGCAGTACTGATTGCACATTTGCCGAACGAAGCATAAATCTCATTCTGTTTATTATTCCTGTCCCAGTCCCGTATCTTCCGTTCATGGCCGGACGCTTTATCGCGGAGTTTCTTCGCTTTCCTGGCTGGTGATTTGTTGACACCAAATGGTTGTTGTCATTCAGCTGCGCAGTCCTGTCGTGACTCGTGGCACTTGGAAAGGCCACGACGTTGCTTGAACTGCTTCGTAATAAATTATGATATTATTTTCTCGTCATGTGCCGTAGAAATATTCATCCATCTTAGAGACCCTTTGCCACTCCCAAGATTACAGTCAGCAGAATGAAGTTTGCAGAAGTTATGCAGCTCAGGCAAGCACGGTATAAATCCACTTTCTAATCTTGAAGTTGTTACATTTTAGTGCATGAAATGTGAATGTTGAATGTTGGAGTAGACATATCACATTGCGTTTCATTAATCGTAATCGTAAGTTCTGAATTTCTTAAGTACTACTTGGAACTTTACATGACTATGTTACATATTTGTTAGCTATTCAGTTTGTAGTTTCTGATTTGATGTCATCAAAATCAGTAGTACTTGTATGCAGACATGTGACACAATAGCCAATGGTTTGAGAGCTCAACCTGAAACCTTGAGTGTGCTGGTTTGAACCTCCTGTGAGACGCTAACTGTGTAGGGACCTTGAGCAAGTCCTTTAAGCACAACTGGTGAACGCCATCAATTGATGATTAGTCATTAGGTCATTAGGTAGTGGCGCTTAATAACAGGAATAATACTAGGTGTGTGACGAGTTACTTTAGTACTTTAGAAATTCAGAACTTACAATTACGATTAATGAAATGTAATGTAATATGCCTATTCCAACATTCAACATTCATATTTCATGCACTAAAATGTAACAACTTCAAGATTAGAAGGTGGATTTATATGTGCTTGCCTGAGCTGCATAACTTCTGGGAACTTCATTCTGCTGACTGTAATCTTGGGAGTGGCAAAGGGTCTCTAAGATGGATGAATATTTGATAATTTGGTAATATGTTTAGTGTTAGGTTTATTAACAAACTAGCCTTGTTTCTTATATTTCGATAGAGCCGCTATTATACTATACGAGGACAGAGCTTAGTCAATTGTGCTTAATCAGCTTTGAGTACTGACCAAATTAAGGTTCCATGAAAAACGGGAGAGTAAATTTGAGTTCTCAGCATTATGAGATGAGCACTTGAGCAGTCAGCCAGCATAGCAGATGTATCAAACGCTCATTTCTTCCGCTTTCATTATAGTTTTGTGCAATATTTTACGTTGCCTTAGGTTATACAAGTTTGCTTTTCAACGTGCTCGCTATCTGAACCAGTTTTCTTGCATTGCCAGACTGTTTTTCTGTTTTACTCTATTGTATACCATTCTAATTAGCTTCACAGTCAAAGCAGAAAGTTTAAAAAATAGCATTTCAGATGGAGGTAGTATGTGAAAACATTTCACTGTCCACACACCACATTCACCATTACACTTTGGTGTTAATTATTTGCGCATTCAGATTTCCAATTTTCAAAACATTTCAACTCATCTGAGTGGCCTTTGTCCTGGCCTAGTTTAATATATGGCCACTGAAGCTTTCAAAAGTCTATTACCGGTAAATTGCATCCTGTAGTACCCCAGCTTTTACTCACCTCTGCTGTCTAGCGCAAGACTGCAGGATTACTTTCACACTGGTTTTATCGGCACATAAACTCTGTTGTGCCTCGTGAACTCTGCTCGCAATTTTTACTACTAGTTTGTGCTTTGCCTGAAATTTAGGTTTGGTGTTCTTTTATTGCCGATCTGTGTATTTTTGGAGGTTAGGCACCCTGCGAATGTGTTGAGTGACATTTTATTGTGGCATTGTTTATGGTGCTCCGTGTTTTTCTCTCTTGCAAATTGATAATTTGTTGCAGATGTTCTTTGAAAGCAGATGAAGGGTTTTGACGTGTATGGTGTACATGTTCGTAAAATGTTTTTAACATTTTATATGATCTAAAATACATATAATGTGTATATCAGAATATATAGCAGGGATCAGTTGATTGTCTCAAATGAAATGAGTCAAAAGTGCAAATCTGATTGGAGGGTCCAATCAGAATTCTGTAAATCTATCAGGTTGCCACATATTCATCCTTCGTCTGATACAGCAAAAGCCTGAAGTCTGTATTGATAGTTTAGTTAAGAATTTTAATGGATGTTTGAAATTTCATGGTAGGTGTCTTATGTATCTTTGTTTACTAATTTTTAAATTAAACTTCAAGTTTTTTGCTGTCTGTTTTTCTTGTTTATTTCTTGTTGTTTTTGCTGTTCACTTTGTTGTTTTATTGTCATTTTCGTTTTTGTTTGTTTGTTGTTGTTGTTGTTTGTTGTCAAATAAGGTTGTAATGGCTCAGTATTATTTTAAGCCTGTGCTTACGCCGTGTAGCCGTAGAAATGCTGTAGTTGATTCTGTGTAGTTGATAATAGTTGTTTGAAGAAACAAGGTTTTGAATGATTGTTGATCTACTGCATGAAGTTTCAACTTTCACAAGAAGCCTATCAATAATAATGTGCCTAGATAATCAACGCAGTCTCATGTGGGTCCCTCAAGTAGCTTGGATCTGCTTCAAGAATGAGTCCAGCTTGTAGTATGTTATCCAATCTAATTTTTTATCTAATCTAACTTTTATCATCTAAGCGCTGGTGTGAGAATCGGATTACGCGAGGCACTGAATTTGAGGCAGTGGCATTAGGAGGATTGGGACATTCTGTGCTTAACGAAATCACGATGTCAGATTGCTTGGTGACGGAATATTTATGCCTATTGATAACATCAGATGCTGAAGCAGACGATGATGTTTCCAGCCTCCGGGGCCCATAAAAGACCGGATGACGCTCGCATCTTGGAGTTCGATGATGCTTCTCGAATTCTGAGGCATATTTAGGAGTATGCACCCTTGCGCACGTATCCGCGTTGGCAGCCGGTTTGTCCATATCTGCTCGGAGACATTAATACACCCCAAATGCGACCAGATATATTATCTAGGGGCACAAATGGACTTTTCCCGCTAAGGTCGGCCGTAAGCCATCATTTCTTTTATCTTTCTGACTTCAGACACGACTGACAATCGCTTCAGTCGCATTTGAAATGAAATATTTTTGTTGGCTGTTGTTGCTGGCGCCATAATATTGCTGTTTGCTATTGTCGATGATGCGACTGTTGCTGGTTTGACAGTCGTGTTGCTGCTGCTGCTGGTGCTGCTGCTGCTGCTGCTGCGATTTGCATCTGTGAGAGTGTTGCTGCTGCTGAAGAGTAGGTGATATGCCATTAGATTTGTTGTTTCAGAGAACCATGGTGACCAGCAACTGCTGGTGCTCTGCTGGGACTCGGATTTGGTGCAGTGACTGATTTGCTAACGATGCATTAGTCTTTATTTACCTCAGTGTCTGTGTTTTGAGTTCTGGTGCATCGCATGAGACTGGCAGTTTGTTGTTGAACCAACACCTTTGAGTGGTTCCTAAAACGTTGATATGCAAATATTCAGAACCGTCCTACTACGCCGTGGCTAGACCCAAAATACGCTTGAGTAGATGTAATGTAATCGAAAATTTATAAAGCGCCACTTCAAGTTAGACTCCTCAGAGACGCTTCCGACCTGACAGCCCAGAAGCACTGGGAAATAAGAAGGTCTTCAAGCGCTTGCGGAAAAGAAGGGATGAGAGACTAAGAAATTCCTGGCATAGGTCATTAGGAAGACCATTCCAATATCTTGAAGAGGTAATCATGTTTATAGGAGAACATTTGTATGGTGCCTGCTATGAACCTCTTATATAAAATACCCTGGATGGATGGATCCATACACACATGCAACCCATAAGGAAAGGCTACCCATGAGTTGGCTTGCAGTTGTCACGTTTGCACTTCAGCCGAAACTTAGCCGCCAGAGGATGTTGTCAAAATAATGGTATCGTTTGCTTGCAGAGTTTTGTAAGCCACTTTTCTCGTACATGAAAAACGGGTGAACTGATGTCCATCACCCTCAGGACCTCACCTCAAAGGGTTGTTGTTTTGACAGGAGTGTTGGACCAGACGAACTATTACCTCATTGTTATCTAGAAACAAACAGCTGCTTCTGTTCTTTGTGGAATCACTTTTCTCCCACCTAAACGCCCAGTGCTGGTCTGGCTACCTATATTGGTTCATTCATTGAAATTTGAGCAGAGGCGAGGCCATATGGTCGCTATAGAAAAACGTGTGCATTTACGTTTACTGTGTTGAGCTTTCAGCTTGTCTGGAGTTCTATGCTTTCTTGGGCTCTTTGGAACCGCAGATTCTGACATGAAGTTAGAATATGCTGGAAGTCCGTGTTGTGTTTATCATTATTCTGTTAAAATGCGGTCTTGTTGGGGTGGTTCATTGTTAGAACTAAACTGCATTACGTTGCTTGTATGTATGTGTGTATGTATGTATGTATGTATGTAAGTGGGTATATATGTTTGTATGTGTGCATGTATGTGTGTATGTATGTGTATGTATGTATCTATGTATGTATGTATGTGTATGTATGTATGTATATATGTATGTATGTATGTATGTGTGTATGTATGTATATATGTATGTATGTATGCATGTATCTATGTATGTATCTATGTATGTATGTATCTGTGTATGTATGTATGCATGCATGTACATATGTGTGTACCAGTATATATATATGTACATATATCAAGACACGTGATATAGCACCTTTAAAGTACTTCTGTTGGGGTACGAGACTGTCTAGTGGTTACCGTGTTGGACTGTCAACCCATAGGTAAAGGGTTCAAATTCCCACCAGGGCAGAATTTGTGCTTCACTTGCGCCCCCTAGCGAACTCAGCTAACTGACCATACGCTGTTGGTGAGAAGATCAGACGGCAGTGGAGAGAACTGTCCATCTCCCCTTATATGTCGAGGCTAAGAAAGTGAAACACGATAACACCGACGGCTGCCTCTCGAGATTAGCGGAAGGAACTGATCTTTTTTTCGAAGTGCCTCTCAAAAGTATGGAAACCCTTAAGGGATATGCAGTTATTTTTATTTCGGAAGTGCACACTATATAATATCTAGTGTGCTCTAGATAGCTATCTAGTGCACACTAGATAACTATCTAATGATGATGATGATGAGTTCTCTGCCCGAATGCAGGTCCCTTGGCTTTATTCCACCTGGGATGAGATGAATGAGGTGATTTCCCGTTGCCTTCCTCACAGACAATTGTGGGTGAGCAACTTGTCCAAGGTCGCTACGCAGTGGCTTGAGGTAGATTCGAACCCGCAATCGTCCGGATACGAGGCACAGACCATATCACTACACCACCGCGCCCTACAGATAGCTATCTAGTGCGCACTAAATAAATAAAAATGATCGCATGTCTCCTAAGGCTTCCGTACAAAACTGCTCCAAACGCAGGGATTTTGAGAGGTACTCAACAGAAGAAGAGTGCGTGTAACACAGTACGATATTCATCTCAGAGGCAGCGGCATACTGAAGTTCAAGTATATTACGCTTATAGCGTTTCCGCCGATACGTTTTATCTGCTCCTGATCTGTTGTTGATATGATAGCCGTAAAAAAGGCAGCCCGAGGCTGGCCTATCCTCTTCAACCGACGTCAATCAGACTCTCTGCTGCAGTCATACAAATGTCAGATGAGCTTTTTTTCGTTTTCGCATGAGGCAGGATTCGTGCTGCATCCGCCAAGCGTAACTTCGTTCGTTCTGAGTGAAGAGACCGGCACCTGGAGGCTGATGAAACCGAAAAACAGCTTTCGCAGTCCAGGTACCTTGTCGTTATGGCATTCCGTTGCCATGGTATCAACTCTCCCGTCAGCACTTCCTTGTATGCATGCATACGTCATGTGTGTTTATATATGTGTGTATATTGTGTGTGTGTGTGTGTGTGTGTGTGTGTGTGTGTGTGAGTGTGTGTGTGTGTGTGTGTGTGTGTGTGTGTGTGTGTGTGTGTGTGTGTGTGTGTGTGTGTGTGTGTGTGTGTGTGTGTTACATTAGAAGACCTTGATGATCACAGCCAGAGCCGAGTAGGATCGTCAGACAGCAACTTGATGCTGTCCAAAAGATAGAGATATGTACTTAGAAGGTGCTATATAAATTTTTGTTTACATGCATAGCTACAGTCATATATATAATATATATTTATATACATGTCTATAAATACATAAGTGCAACCTTAACTACAATTGCATACATATACATACACGTATAAATACACACGCGCACACACTCCAGCTGTGATCATCAAGGTCTTCTAATGTATACATACCGGCAGCTAAGACTAAAATGGGTGATCGTGCCTTTAGAGTCGCCGGCCTGCATGGCTGGAATAGTCTTCCTGTAGCCATCCAAGAAGCCGAAAATGTTTTTGTTTTTAAGAGACTTTTGAGATATCTGTTATCTACTAAAAGTTGAAATTTACTGTTTACTGTCTAACTCTAGTATCAGCATTTGATTCTGATTTGGTACGTTGTTCATGTATAATTTATTGTTGGACTCTTGTGCGCACTGACGTTGGACATTGTAAAGCGCCCTTGAAGTAGCTTGCTACTGACGATGCTATATAAATTGTGGTGATTACAATTACAGTTACAGTTACCTCTTGAAGGTGAACTCATTACTTCATCTTTGTGGTAAACTCCACGGTGAAGGTTACGTTTTTATGTAATTAATTTTTGATGACCTGCTGCCTGTTCTCAGCTTGATTCTTAAACTGGTTCTTAATCGAAATGCCAAGAATCACTGGCTCAGTTCCAGTTTAATGTGCCATATGGCTATATTTTCCGCTTCTCTCACTCTCTGTCTGTCTGTCTCTCTGTCTGTCTGTCTCTTTCTCTGTCTGTCTCTCTCTGTCTCTGTCTCTATCTGTCTCTCTCTATTTTATATGTATATGTCTATATACACACATATATGGGACGCGGGGTGTAGTGGTATGGTCTGTGCCTTGTAAACAGAGGGTCGCGGGTTGCCTCAAGCCATTGCATAGACAAGTTGCTCACCCACAGTTGTCTATGAGGAAGGCAACGGAGAACCACCTCACTCATCTTATCGCCGGGTGGCATAAAGCCAATGGACCTGCCTTCGGTTAGAGAACTCATCATCATCATCATCATCATCATCAGTGTATATATATACATATATATATATATATATAATATGAGGATCAAGAAGTGCTATGCAAATATTCAGTTCTGTGTTGCCAGTAATCCTACCGTCCAGTTTCCTACTTTTTATAAGCGCTAGGCTTTCACCTGCGCACACAGTGCAAACGTGTATATAGGCCTATGTGTTTATATTTATGTTCGTGTAAGTGTGGTTGGTTGATGTTGCTGAGTGGATGGCGACCTTATTATCCGGACGATCGTGGTATTAATTCTCATTAGCTTCCGACGACTGGCTCAACCACCTGGTAATTGGCCTGTCTGGTAAATTGACTGGACACCGTGCCCTACCATTCAATCATGGTTATGGAGTGGCGTCGCTTCGAGGCGGGGCGGCTCGATGTCCTTTCCGCAAAGATTTAACTTTTAATTCATCCGCCCGAGATGCAGTTCTCCTCAGGAGTGCATGGGATGCATTGGTGAGGGTCTGCAGTGATTTGTAAGCGTATTTACTCGAGGAAGTGCTTGCTGAGTTGCCCGCGGGTAACGCTTTTGGGGTTGACCGAGGATTCCTTGCGCAGTCGATGGACTATGGCGTGTTAACAGATGCATTACTTACCTACTTACTTATTTACTTAAGTGAGGCCCTTACTTACCTATTTATTTACTTAAGTGGGACCCTTACTTACCCAGTTATTTACTTAAGTGGGGCCCTTACTTACCTACTTACTTATTTTCTTAAGTGGGGCCTTTACTTACCCACTTACTTATTTACTTAAGTGGGGCCCTTACTTACCCACTTACTTATTTACTTAAGTGGGGCCCTTACTTACCTACTTACTTATTAATTTAAGTGGGCCTTTACTTACCCACTTACTTATTTACTTAAGTGGGGCCCTTACTTACCCATTTACTTATTTACTTAAGTGGGGTCCTGACTTACCTACTTATTTACTTAAGTGGGGCCCTTGTCTGGTTTTAGACTGGCAGATTGCTAACGCGTTTGTCGTTCACCTTTTTGTCAGAGGTTCAGATTCCATTGCATAGCTATTCAGTTTCAAATTATTCGTTGTATTGTTGCTACTTAACGAAAACGTTATAAGATGCAGGATAAAAAATGTTCCTGGCATAAAAAGGGCTGACCCAGAAGGGTTCAAGTTCTGTTTAGTACGGTTGCCTATTCGACATTAAATCAGTTTTAAATGATGCTGCTATACATACATACATACCTACATACACGCATGTATATGTATGTGTGTATTTATCTGATGCATGGCGTCTTGTAAGCATCTCTCAAGGGAGATGCAGTGGATCTGCGACGTAAATCTGAATATAAGCTGTAAACATTTGTGGAGTTGTTGCTGCAGCTGAACAGTTCGGATTTTCTAACTGATGTAAACAGATGCTACATGAGGTAGATTGAAATGCAAGCTGAACAGGATGTATGATGTCCATTTATTTTACAAGAACTGAGTTCGCCGTTGTGCATCACGGTAGTCTATCGGTAATGCATTTGGTCAAAGAGCATGCGTTGTGGGTTCGACTCCTTGTAACGACCCTGGGCAAGTTGTTTGCGTACACCGTGCCTTTGTCACCAAACAGTATAATTTGGTATGGGCATAAGCTGGGAAGTAAATGGCAAGTACTGCGATGCACTGGTCGCAAGACATTGGGATTCTTCCATTGGCGGTTCAGGAGCCAAGGAAAGGAGATGAGCGCCTCCCATACGTCTCGCTTGTGGGATATGGGATACTTTGATTTTAGCTTTACATTTCGCTGTGAGCTGTGTTGTTCTGTCTCCGGAACATCCATCGATCCGAAGCCAACAGACTTGGGTACAGGTCCTGATACTGTGGATCATTATAGCTCATCAAACTGCAGAGCTATCATTTCCTGTATCGCGTGTTGAGCTTCCATGTGCGAATACTTATTTGGATTATATACGCTTGTCTTAGGATTAAGTAAGCAAGTAATGCATTTGTTATCACGTCATATGTCCATCGGCTGAGCTAAGAATCGTAGGCATGGATGAACACACATAAAATTAAATACATAACAAAGGATTACTGTCACGAGGTGGAGTGAGTCCGAATAGAATATTCTTTTTTTAATTAAAATGAGATGAAGGCTAGGAGAAATTAAATTAGAAAAGTAGTTAATCCTTCTTCAGATTTCGATCCCGTCTGACAGAGATTCTCTTTTCCTGATGTGTAACCTTGTCCGCCACTCCTTAAAATCTTTTCTCAGGTAAGTGTTCTTTTTGTGTTGGCCAATGGTGCATCACCAATCACCATCCGTTTCTCAGGTAAGTGTCCTTCTTGTGCACCGCTGATCACCATCCGTTTGTCAGGTAAATGTCCCTTTTGTGCAACTTCAATCACCATCCTGGATCTCCAGAGGTCGCCAGCGGACAGGTGTATACGACAACGACTCTTGAGTCAGCTAACGTGACAATTACATAAGGTCATATCCTCAAAAGAAGCAGGGTTGTTCTTGACGGTGTCGCTATACCGTTGACCTGTCGCTATACCGTGGACATGTCGCTATACCGTGGACCTGTCGCTTTCTCACAGTTCATTGGGGCATGTTGTTTCCTCCAAAGTTAAGGAATACAGATCCTGACGCTGTAGATCATCGCAGCTCATCAGCTGCGGACCTGTGTTTCCTTTATCGCTGGTTGAACTTCCGTCGTCGCCTGACCGTCGTTCGGATTTCATTAGCCGGCCGATGTCTCATTACCGACTAACTGTTTTCTACAAATTGCTATCAGTCGTCGGTCGTTTACGCACCCGTTTCCTCTACCTCTTCAGTTCCGCCTGATCTATGAAGCTGATAATTGCGACAACGCCAATGTCCGGCCATCCGGACTCGTCATTTGTCCGCGCATGCGTACCTTTGCGTCTTACGTTTGTCTGTGCATTTGTACGTGTCCTTTCGTACGTACGTAACCCTGCCGGACCTTGTCTGTACGTGTCGCTCGTTTGTACATGTCGATGCACCGGTACACATCCTTGCGTTTGCACTTGTCCTTCTGTTCATACGTGTCTAGGCGCTCGTATGTATCGGAGGAAGAGAGAGAAAGCATGTGTGTGTGTGTGTGTGTGTGTGTGTGTGTGTGTGTGTGTGTGTGTGTGTGTGTGTGTGTGTGTGTGTGTGTGTGTGTGTGTGTGTGTGTGTGTGTGTGTGTGTGTGTGTGTGTGTGTGTGTGTGTGTGTGTGTGTGAAAGAGATAGCGAGAGAGAGAGAGAGTGAGAGAGATAGATAGATAGAGAGAGAGAGAGAGAGAGAGAGAGAAAGAGATATATATATATATATATCCTGGCTTCCATTTGTTTCGCACTCGCTATCTCTTCTGGCCAGAGCAATCCACTGTGACTTATACACGGAGTTTATAGATGGAAGAATGTTTCTGGATAAACATGATTGATATAATTCAGTTGGGTTTACCGGACTAATAACGGATCCAATTATGATCTTGTCCGACGATAGATGGCGACCCTGTTGCTATTTTGGCGTTTTCACGACGATTGCCCGGGCGTAGGTTCGTACTGGTTCCCTTGTGTTGTTAGAGAGTTAAAGCAACGCTGGCTCCCTTGTCTCATCGAGAGAAATGAGGTTGGGATTCAAAAACAACGCCCACAATGTACTGAATGGATAAATATTTTCGTATGGAATTATTCAGATAGAAAATTATTTGGAAAGACTTGGAATAAATTCCATAGATAACTCTACATTGCCCTTCAATTACATTAAATTGTATTGTGTACTGACGAGAAGAAGGAGCACAGTCCCGTAAGCAATCCCCTAGAGGCGTCAATGTTTATGAAGTGTTAACGACTTCATTTTCTTAACCCCAGCATATCAGCGCAGATGGCCAGTCCTTTTCCTAGCTGATTTGGCGTAAATGGAGCTGAAATCTCGAAACAGATTTTTTCCTTGGCAGGGATTTGAACCTCTGACATTCCAGTTGACAGTCTTGCATGCTAACCGCTAGGCTTTCCCGTGTTGTGAATAAGCTAAGTGTTAATGCATTGTTTTCTTTTTTATTGTGTTCCCTTTATCTTTCATTCTTCTCTGACGTTGACTCCTCACGTTTTTCCTGGTCCTCCACCATCTCTTCATCCACATCTGCCTCTTCTCCATCTTTGTCATCTTTCTCCTTCTCTTCCTTCTCTTCATCCTCCTCTTTCTCCACATATTGTTATTCTAATCTTCTACTTGTGGTAAACCTCTTCCTCCTCTTCTATTTTTCCTATTCCTTTTTCTAATAATTCTTTTTCTTCTCATTCTCTTCTTCCACTTTCTTCTTTTCCTCCTCATCTTGCTCTTCCTCCTCCATCTTCTTCATAGGCACCTTCCTCAGCCTTCTCTGCTTATTCGTTCTTTTCTCTAGATTCTTCCTCCTCCTTGTCTTCCTCCTCCCACTCTTTCTCCTTCTTCACGTTCTCCTCTTGCTTCTTCTGTTCATCAACGCAATTACTGTCATGATCAAGTGTGATTTCCTGGGTGGCCGTTTTTGTTATAACGAGGATCATGATTGCAGGACTATTATGGCTCCAGTCAGCTTGTGTTTTTCCGCATCTTCAGGTGGAATCGCTCAGCCTATAGTTCTGCCCACGCTCTCCTGGATTGTCTGGGTATTACAGGGCAGGGATTTTATGACGAGCTGGCTTTCTTTACTCATCTGTTCAGTGTTTGTGGGAACCAGATGTTTCTTTTCAGTCTCAGGGATCTTCAAAAGAACTCCAACCTGATGTAACATGATCTATTTTCAATTTCAGTTCAATTAAATATCAGAAACTGACTCTAATTCAAAACGTCTGTAGGACAGCTGTATTATTCTGCTTGCTGAGCAACATTATATGTAAACATAAATATACACGGTTTTATATAGCGACCGTATGGCCTTGACCCTGCTCATTTTTCAATGAATTGGTCGGGTGAGATTCTTCGCCACCGCTGCCCGTTTGAGTAGGCGCCACGCCATTTTAGGTCCCCGTTCACGGACTCTGAATAGGCCAACCAACCAACCCACCAACCAACCCACCAACCAACCCACCAACCAACCCACCAACCAACCCACCAACCAACCAACCCACCAACCAACCCACCAACCAACCAACCAACCAACCAACAACCGTAAGCAGGCCAAATCCGTAAGTAAACGAGAAATTCGGCAACATTAAGGCAGTTGATATTAACAGAATTGTAATTACAATAGTAGCAGAACTTTGTAGAGCAGCTGTTTACCTTAAGAACCTTTCAAAGAAGGTGTTCTACAGGAGCAGCTTTTTGCAGAGGCGCATTTTGACTAAACAGAAAATAATGACGATAAAAATGACGAAAAAAATGACGATAAAATTATGGAAAAAATGATGATAAAAATGATGAGAAATGATGATAAAAATGATGAAAAAATTACGATACAAATTATGGAAAAAATGAAGAAAAAATGACGATAATAATGATGAAAAACAATTGAGCTAACCCCCGGGAGGCCGGCACGGATGTGAAGTGTCAGTAATGTCACTTTATTAGTCTCTGTATATTGTTGTCTGATGGCCAGTCCTGTCCCTGGCCGGCTGATCTTCCCACTGTCAGTGTACGCATTTTATAGCTTATCCCGCTATGCGGCACAAGTGAAGTAGAGATTTAAAGCATCGTTGTGCTCTGGAGTGGATTTGAATCATAATCGTAAACTCGATATTTCAACAGCGACAAACGAAAGCTAAGTCGTGGGAATCAGCTTATTTACCGGCGCTCAGTCAAAACAAAATCGACAGGCAGGAAGGGTTTGGTTCAAGGTCAAAATCCAAGAGTCAGGTACGCAGGCAGTCAAACGGCTGTGGAGGGTGGTGTTTGGAATTGGATATGCAGGATGGATAAGGGGAAGAAGAGATTTGAACTGCCGACCTGTCGGTTGACTGTTTTGCACGCTAACTACTGGAGTGGTTACTTACTAAACAAACTTACTTACTTACTTATTAGGAACCTTAAAGAATTGAAAGCATAAACGCCAGTGGAGTCGACTAGATTGTTATCGTAAAGGTCTGAGAGGAGAGGAATGTCAGGAATTTCCAGTTTGTTCCAGGTATTGAGTATGACTTCCACTTGTGGCTGAGATTATGTGCGTTGGTCAATGTTGATCGTGGGCTGGGTGACGAAGCTGATTTAGAATTGAATGGGAATAGGTCAGAAGATCAAGATGAGTTCGTATAAAAGCACCTGGTTCGGTTAGTTCCGGTTTGTTTAGTTAGATGCGCACCTAGGAGCTTTGCTGATGGTTGGTTACGCGAGTTGTTTTCTTGCTGGAGACATTTTATCTCCACTGGACACTGAAGTGAAGAATCCCAGAGGGATGAGGCCATTAAAGATGCATAACCGCATAACAAGTTCTCTTCTCACTTCTGCCCGGTGCTGATGGAACCATCATCATTTCCTGGAGTGTGGAACAGCGAGGTGTGCTTCAGGCTTGTTCCTTCTTCATTCCGTCGCGCCGTGGCGCTACTTTGCTTCTTGAATTAAAATTTAACGAGTTCTCCGATGAGCTTCCGGCTTTCAACGACGTGTTCTGCGTTCTTTCGGCTGCTAATTGGGTGAAAAGTTTGACGAGTGTGTGGAATTTGTTGATATTATGACAGCCTTTGATTCGGTAGCAGACTCCGCATGCCAACAGGGATCGTATTCTGTTGGCCCGCATTCCTTCTTCGGAGATTCGGTGCGGGTGTTGGAAGCAAGCGTTCTCGGAGTGTGGAAGTGATAATGATTTTGTGAGTCACTGGTTTGATACAGTCGAATATTCATTACGCTGAACATAGTAAACATCGTTTTTTCCCCATCTTCATGATTAGACACAACATCAGAGCCACTTTCGAAACCGTGTTTGAATTATGATTCACTGATTTTATATCACAACTGGGGCAAGGCCTTATTTCTTATTTAATTCCCAAGGACATTTTTAACTATACGAGTTTTTTGTGACCTCTTTACTGTAAAAGTTCAGTAGGCACACCCTCGCCCTAATTAATTTGGGGCCATATCCAGTGGCTTGGCCTCCCCAAACTTACCCGAATGAACTACAGGCCTTATTGTGACTTTCATTTCATAACCATTTTCATGACCTTTTTAATTAGTTTGGGACCTTATTCAGGGGCATGGCCAGATACCCCATTCCTATGATCAACCCTTAAGCGACATTCATATCATAACTGCCATTTCTGTTTGACGAGCAAATGGTAAAACCAGCCACTGGCATGAGTCGTTGAATCTCTATCAGGAAACCGATGCGGCGTGATCTGATCAGAGATTTATTCTGCGATTTATTCTGAACATCTATGATCTGACGTGATCCAAACTGACATCATCTGATCTGACCCAGACTTTATGGAGCTCATAAGTCTGATTGGAATCTAGTTCCTCAGAATCTGGACCTTGAACTGAACCTGACCCATTCTTTACCGTCACTTTCGTGTTTATGAGCACAGAATTTTGTTACATGGTTTTAAATTGTGATCGTGTATGTACTAATATAATTGTATATTTGCATATATGTATGTATGTATGTACGTGTATATGTATTTATGTATGTTCGTATGTACTTTTGTACATATGTATGTATGTATGTACGTATGTATGTATGTATGTATGTTCGTATGTACGTTTGTACATATGTATGTATGTATATATGTACATATGTATGTATGTATGTATGTATGTGTGTACATATGTACGTATGTGTGTATATTTGTATGTATGTTCGTATGTATGTTTGTACATATGTATGTATGTATGTATGTATGTATGTATGTATGTATGTATGTGTGTATGTATGTATATATGTACATATGTATGTACGTATGTATATATGTATGTACGTACTTACATATGTATGTATGTGTTACGTATCTGAACATTTATATAGCGCCTTTGATAAGTATCTGTCGAAGGTGCTGATATTGATAATAGGTCATAAAAATGATGTCCTTCATACACATAGAACCACTTCAGCAACAACTAGATTCTTCTTGATTGTCTGTGATTAACTGATAAATGTGTGTTGCGTCATATTATCTGTATACTTTTGCACCTTATATTACCTGTACTTTTGTGCCTTTTTGTTACCTGTACTTTTGTGCCTTTTTGTTACCTGTACTTTTGTGCCTTTTTGTTACCTGTACTTTTGTGCCTTTTTGTTACCTGTACTTTTGAGCCTTTTATTACCTGTACATTATGTGCCTTACCTTATGTACTTTGTTACCTGTACCCTATGTTTTCGTCGTAGCCAGCCATTTGGCAGCGACAAGTACTTAGGTGTCTTACTTTATTTACTTATGTTACCTGTACTTGTACCGTATTTATCGTATGTACCGTAATTATGTAACCTACCCTATCTTGATAATAATGGTGATGTCTTTCAAATCCTAAAAGGCAATTCAAAGAAACAAACGAAAAGCTGTTAGCTTGAAGAGACTTCCTTTTGTCCTTCGATTTGAAAATCTTTACAGAATTCGTTTTCCTTTTCGGGAAAAGCCATTATGATCTTTCCAGTGCAGGGGGAGTTCTATGCATCCTTGGCAGCATGGTAGGAAGTGAGGTCAGCCGCAGCAACACCTAGCCTGCCTATGGACAAAGGAATAAGAAGCATCCTATATCTAGGCAGCAAGTCAATGTGGACCACCACAGATGTGCTCTTGCATATTACAAGAAATTCGATACCTTCACATCCTCATCTGCGCCTGTCGGGGCCGGCCATTGTGTCTCGGTGCCTCTTGCTGTCTGTCTTGTTCTGTGACAGTGTGTCTGTGTTCGCCCCAAAGGTGAACACACACAACAACACGCGCATGAGTGCGCGCCCACGCTCTCACACGCGCACGCGCGCATATGTGTGGAAATGTTTTCTTGCATGTGTTTATTCATACACTTGCCTAAGTGGGATAACATTTGTTCTTTTTCGTCAAATCAGGGCGGTGTCAACTCTCTCTGCCTTGCCCTTCTCCTCCTTCTTCGGCTTCTCCACCTTCTCTCATTCTCCTTGTACTCATCCTTCGACTGCCTTCGTAAACAGTGGATGTCTGCTGGTGGTAATGGCGGTGGAGTTCTACTGTCGTTTCTGTAAGTTTCTCGCAGGGAGGACCTTGGCTCCGTCCAAACAAGAAGACTATTAGAAACCTGAGACTTGCACCAGTCGGCAAGCCGCCTCCTCAACCCCCCTCGGCTCCTTCTCCTCCTCTTCCTTCTCCTCTTTCTTGTTCTCTTCCTCTTCATTGTCTTCATCCAGCTCATACTTCCTCTCTCTTTCTCTTCATTCTCTCCCTTCTCCTGTTTCTCCTCATTTGTTCCTCCTAATCTCCTCCACCTTTCTTCCTCCTCATATTCCCTCCTTCTCCTCCTAATTCTCCTCCTCTTCTGGCCAGAGGATGTTTACATAATCCTAGGCACATCTTACTCTGCTGCTGATGATGCTGCTGCTGCTACTGCTGCTCTTACAAAGCCCTTAATAACCGTGCCAGATGCGGAGAGCCAAACTGGAAGCGGTAACTGCCGATGCACTGTTCCTGATTAAAATTTCTGTCAGAGGATCTGTGATGAATGGAAGACGGAGCTTCTTACTTTTGCTGGAATTTTTTACAAAGCGAGTCAAACGGTTGCGTTATTTGGATGCTGCCGGAGTAGTTGTATCCGATCTGGATCTGTTCAGTGTTCGTCTGCTTCCGTTTGGATATAGACTTCATCTGATGCTTGTGCATTAACGACCAGAGCCATGGGATTTTGACGTCTCCACAGTAAGGACTCCTTATCTAATCTAACCTAATCTAATCTTGGAACAGCTTGGCACCGCATCATTGACACGGCTTCGCTACACACTTTGTGTGTGTGTGTGAGAGAGAGAGACAGTGAGGGAGGGAGAGAGAGGGAGGGAGGGACAGAGAGAGGGAGAGACAGAGAGAGACAGATAGAGAGAGAGACAGACAGACAGAGAGAGTCTAATCTTATAATTCTACGGTGCCATTATAATAATGCATCAGACATCAATCGATGGCACTTCAAGAACATATTTGCAGTCCGGTCAATTCGAAGGGTCCATCCGATGAGACAGAAAGTCAGTTTGTCATTTCTGCGACCATAAATAATCGACTTCTGCTCACTTCCTTTCAGTCTGATGGTGCAATGCACTGCTGGTCACCACAGGCGTAAGGGCCACATTAGTAATTCCATGCTGTGTCTATGCATGTCCAGTTGTTAAGACTTTGATGTAAAGTCTTGGTTGAGATTAAGTGTAAAGTCTTGGTTAAGATTAAGTGTAAAGTCTTGGTTAAGATTAAGTGTAAAGTCTTGGTTGAGATTAAGTGTAAAGTCTTGGTTAAGATTAAGTGTAAAGTCTTGGTTAAGATTAAGTGTAAAGTCTTGGTTGAGATTAAGTGTAAAGTCTTGGTTGAGATTAAGTGTAAAGTCTAGTTAAGATTAAGTGTATCTTCTGCAACTTGTGCGAATAACTGTACATGTACAGCACCCTATTTTTGACCTCAGCCGTACTACAGCATCCTATAAATCGTCTTATTATTGCTATTGTTGTTGTTGTTGTTATTATTATTATGTTGTTGTTGTTATTATTATTATTATTATGTTGTTGTTGTTGTTGTTGTTGTTTAAATAATGTCGGAAGCACTGTCTCCAGAGGGTTCAGAGCATGATGGCAATGTTCCGGAGAGGCAGATGGCATTTCCCCGTTGAACAGCCACCAAAATCTTCTGGAACAAGTACGAGGTCTCTAGCGGATCGTGCATTGTATATTATTATTATTATTATTATTACTACTATTGTTGTTGTTATTATTATTATTATTTTTTTTAATTTATTATTATTAAGATTATGTGTTAGAAAGAAGGATGTATGGCTTTCCATTGTGGCTGATTGTTTTCCTGAGGAATTTTCGTGCAACATTCTACGCAAATGTTTGTTTCTTCAGTGCAGTCGGTTTATTTACTTTTAGCTGTTGTAGTAGAAAGTATCTCATGACTTACACGATAAACGCTGCATGTGGTCGACGGAGAATTTATTATTGTTTTTATTATTATATTTGATATGAGTATTATCATGGTTATTATTTTTCCCAAGGAAGCTGTGATCTCTTGAGAGTTAAAATATGTCTGAATATTGAAAAATTATTATTTATAATTACTGTATGTAATCATTATCATCATCAGCTTCATCACCATCACCATTGTCACGTGTGTGTGTGTGTATGTGTGTATGAGTGCACGTGCGTGCGTGCGTGCTTACGTGCGTGCGTGCTTACGTGCGTGTGACACATGGGTGGATTAAGCATATATACGGACGTTGAACATTTTATCTATGTATTAACATATGTATAGTGGCTGTTATAGAGACCTATGAAAAGATTTGGGTGGCTAATTGTATTGTTATTTAAGGTGAATTTGTTGGTCTGTAGGGTTGTCTGCCAAGTTTAGGGTGTAAACTCTGAAACCCTTGTGATCTTAGTGTTACACTTGTTCTATTGGTCATGAATGTCTGGCATTATTGCGCGATCCATTTGCCAAATGCTGCAGCCAGGACCAGATGCGCTGGACATACGCAGCTGACCTAATGCTCATCATCTGTAGAGCTGATAAAACTTACTGATAGCATTTCAAAGAATGTCTTGCGAACACCTTATTATCAGAAAGTCGGTTGAAACGGAAGGGATGAGCATTTGATGTTAACTCTTTCGACTCTGAGGCATCTGTACGCTGATTTGGACAGATAGGGTTAAACGATTCCAAGGCTGAAGGGAGGATAGCTTGAATCGTGGAAGAGAATGAATAAGGATGGATGGGTGGGTGGGCGGTCGATAGGTCGGATGGATGGATGGTTGGATGGATGGATGAATGAGTGAATGAATGAATAATGTTGGTGGGTGGGTGGATGGGGAGGGGTGGGGTGGGGTGGATTAATGGATGATTGGTCGGTCGGATTGATGACTGGCTGGCTGGCTGGTTGGATAGATGGATGGACGGACGGACGGACGAATAAATGAATGAATGAATGAATGAATGGAGGCGTGGGTGGATGGGATGGGTGGTGGATGCATGCATGGCTAGTCGGGTGGATAGATGGGTAGGGGTGCCAGGTGGAGGGTGAGGACATTATATGGATGCTTTTCAATTGAGTGTGGCCTTGCTGAGTTAACCCATTTGAGCAAGCACGAAAGTTAATGGTCGAATGGGTCATCTTGGCCAGTGGTCATCCCATCAGCTTCCTTTGTCCAGGAACGTGCCAAAAGCAGACGGCCTGCGAGCGTTATCAGGACACGGGCAGACGTTCGCTGCTCGGGCCCTTTATGCATCTCCATGGGGTTCTTCTTCATGTCTCGGCCGCCTCCATTTCCCCAAAATGAAATTTGAATAGCCCTCCGTCTCCCCATGACTAATCCACCGTTAGCTATCTGGGCGATTGAGCGAGAGCGGGACTGATGGCCCCATATCTAACATAAACCTTCTTTTGGAGATCTAAATATAGATTCTAGTGTTTAGATCTTCTTGACCTAGCTGCATCGGTAAGCGCGTACGCAAAGGGAGCCTCTGTGCGTGAGGATCCCCGGTTCGTGTCCCGGTCGTGGCTTGTTTCAGAGATTTGAATCTGGGGCTAGCACGTTCCGTGCACGGGGATCTTAAATGGCGTGTAGGGGTGGTGAAGGATCTCACCCGATAAATTCATTGAAAAAAGGAGCAGGGTCGAGGCCATACGTTTGATATATAAAACTACCCTTTACATTTACCGCTTAAAGTTCTTGGTTTAAAGTTCTTGTCTGTGCGTGGTTCCCAAAACAGAGAGGCAGCCTGCGGTGGGTAAGCCAGCAAAGGTAAGTCTTAAGATGTCTTACACGTCTTGAACACTGATTGTCAATTTTAATTCATGCTCTGGGTTTCTACCTAACTCTGTAGGCAGAAGTGATCGGTTTCACATTTTCTTTTCGGCTTGTGGACTTTCGGAAGGCAAGCTGATGGAAAATATTATTCCTTTGTGAAGTTGTTGTGGGCTTAAGTCCACTTACTTATTTGCACTACAGCAGTAAGGTCATTAAATTCTTTTATGCTTTCACATTTGGAGAGTTTCGTAAATTGTAAGAAAGGGCTGGCTTGTGGTTATACTGCCCTAAATCCGTTGGAATTGAGCCGTAGGATGACGCAGCCTTCCTACATTTACCCATGTATATATTTGCAGCACTGGTGAATAAGCTGGTATCATGGACTTTGGTTTTAAAGTAGCACTTTAGACATTAGCTACTGTTGCGATTGCCAGAGAGGAATGGTAGAATCTACGTGTGTGGCGTGCCATTTGTGAGGGCAAGAGGGAGGGAGGGAGGGAGGGATGGTGTTAGTCCTCTAAACAATGGGATTACTATCGTCTGTGTTGTTTCATGGAGGTGTGATTCAGCCCAGTGACGTGATTGATGTGAGTACTATAGCTCCACCTTTTCCATGTATAACCATTTGGCCCGTCACTGTTTGTCACTGCTTTGGAATTTCCTCACTGGGCCTGTTGGCGATCTTGTCTTGCTTATAGGAATCCGGTTGGCCCGCGTGTTTGTGGAGTGTGGAAAAGGTGTGGAAGAGATAAATGAAGTGCCCAAGGGATTCCAGATGTTGGTGGAGATTCGTCTATAAACAGTCCAGTTAGCATCCCACTGGAGATGTTTACTGGGTTACGTCCAGCTGCCAAATATCGCCCATGTAGTCATCACTGGCCGCCAGTCATAAGATGAACATCGCATATACAGTATGATGTGACACCTTCAATCTCAAACCTTTTTCAGTCTGAAGCCTTTTTCAATCTGAAGCCTTTTTCAATCTGAAGCCTTTTTCATTCTGAAGCCTTCTTCAGTCTGAAGCCTTGCTTTATCTGATGCCTTTTTCATTCTGAAGCCTTCTTCAGTCTGAAGCCTTGCTTTATCTGATGCCTTTTTCAGTAGAAAGCCTTTATCAGTTTGATGCCTTTTCAATCGGAAGCCTTTTTCATTCCGAAGGCTTCAATCTGAAGCCTCTTTCAATATGAAGCCTTTTTGAAGCATTTTCATCTGCAGCCTTTTGATCCAAACCTGAAGCTTTTTGGCACTGCAGCTTTTGATCAAAAGCTGTTCAATCTGAAGCTTTTGCTGTGAAGCCTTCTTCAATCTGAAGCCTTTCTCAACATGGGGCCTTTTTCAGTTTGAACTTTGAAGGGTTTTCATTTGCAGCCTTTTGATCCAAAACTGAAGCTTTTTGGCACGGCAGCTTTTGATCCAAAGCCTTTCGATCTTAAGCTTTTTGCTCTGAAGCCTTTTGATCTGGACCCTTTTGACTGGCAGTCTTTCAGTCAATCTTTCAATCAAACGGAGCTGACTTCCTTTAATGCGAGAAATGATTGAAGTAGTGATGTAAGAAAACCACAAAGCTGTGTTGAAGTTAGAGCCTGATAAAGTTAAGAGCTTCTTGGAATCAAATATTAGAATGAAGATGAAGATACAGACTAGATTCCTATAAAGATACAGACTAGAGTCCTGTGAAGATACAGACTAGTTTCCTATAAAGATACAGACTAGAGTCCTGTGAAGATACAGACTAGATCCTATGAAGATACAGACTAGATTCCAATAAAGATACAGACTAGTTTCCTATAAAGATACAGACTAGAGTCCTGTGAAGATACAGGCTAGATCCTATGAAGATACAGACTAGATTCCAATAAAGATACAGACTAGTTTCCTATAAAGATACAGACTAGAGTTCTGTGAAGATACAGACTAGGTCCTATGAAGATAGAGTCTAATGAAGTCATCTGCAGGCTAGTTGGGACGAAGCGTTAGATTATTTTTAGCCTGCACACGATCTTTTCTAATTAGAGGGTCTGACAGATTGAATGACGTCGTTTCCTGCTTTCAGCAGATGAGCATGGAGTGGATCAGCCGGGGTTCGGGTAGGACGCCGCCAGAAGTCATTTAATCACCGCTTCTCCTCTGATTTACAAGATATCCTGTTTGCTCTTTTCGACTGACAAATGATTGATGAATGGTAAGCTGTTTTAAGGTTCAGGGTAAGATGTGACAAATAATTTCAAGTAGTTGGCTATCTTCGAGGCTGGATGGCGGGTTAACTGACTGACTGACTGAATGACTGACAAACTGACTGACTGACTGACTGACTGGCGTACGGGTTGACTGGCTGACTGACAAACTGACTGACTGACTGACTGACTGGCGTACGGGTTGACTGGCTGGCTGACAAACTGACTTACTTACTGACTGACTGACTGACTGACTGACTGGCGTACGGGTTGACTGGATGGCTGACAAACGGACTGACTGGCTGACTGACAAACGGACTGACTGACTGACTGACCGACCGACCGACTGACTGACTGACTGATTGACTGACACATTGGCGGGATGACTGCCAGGTTGACTGGCTAACTGTCTAACTGGTTGGCTGACTGAATGACTGAATTGCTGGCTGGCTGGCCGGTTCACTGACTGACTGACTGATCTGTTTGAATTGATCCGGGACATTAATGGAAACTGCCGGCAGCAAAGTTCATCGACTGAAGAATGGTTTCTATTAAGGAACGGGTGCTGTACTCAGTCGTTCTTTGGTCTCTTGCGCTGCTTCTTTATAGGCTTTCGAGCAACAACAGGCGCAGGCACACAGTGCATCATCCGCCGTCGTTCTTTCTACGTGTGTTTATCCACGGTTGCGTGGTTCCTGCTTCCAGGATGTGCCCGGGTCGTTGATAGAGGACTCTGTCACTTTGCCCGTGGCACCGAGTCCGGCTTTCGGTGGTCGGTCGATCTCGATCTATTACCGATCAACGGTTCTCGATCATCTAAATTTAATATTGAAGATTGAAGTGCGTGTCTTGGATGCATGCCTCTGGCTGCTGCTGCTGCTGCTGTTGCTGCTGCTGCTGCCGCCGCCGCCGCTGCTATTACTGAAGCAAACACTGTTCGATGTTTGGGTTTTCTAGGTACAATTGCTCTTCACGAGCTTCTGTAGTTTTCTATGCCAGCATTTCAGTGCTTTCGCTTAACTAAGGTACCTATGTATACATTATTATCAGTTTTAGTGTTTGTTAGCCCAACAGCAACGTTGTGTGTAGGGCATTGAGACCCAAATGATAGGCTTACGACTAATATTCACATGTGGGCTTCGTATGTCTTGCTGTTTAGTTAGTTAGTTTATTTTTCTGAAGCTCTTTTAAACCCGTGGTAGATATTCTACTGTATTGAGCACATCTGAGAAGACTTTCATTAAGTGACAATATAGGTTTGCAAATATGATTATGATTACAGTAATGTGTTGTACTCTTCTGTAATAGTAGTAGTAGTAGTAATAATAAAATAACAATAAAATAATAATAATAATAAGACGACTGTCATGTCGCATTGCATTGTAGTGTATTGTATTGTACTATCTGTGTTTAATGTATTTCTGTAAACCAGTGTTTATGCGTAAGGTGTAAAACAAAATTAAGTAAAGTGTGCAGGATGTTGGGGGCTAACACAAACACAAACATTTTTCAATTTCCACATTTTTATCAATTCACCAAATTCGTTGCCGGTAAAAGCACCGGTTTATCTTTCCGGGCTAGAAAGAAGTCTTCTTGGCCGAAGGAGACCAACCAGCTTCCATTAATGTATTATTTTATCGATCGCCTTGAAGTCTTCAATTAAGATGAAACATTGTCACCTGCTGACCTGTGTACTAGGGAACCAGAGCGTCGTCGGCCACTTCCAATTACGACGAGTGTTCTAGGGTTCCGCTGAGTCTGGCGTAGTGCCAAATCTGTTCCCGGGCGAAAACGGTTCCGACGCGGTCCACTTTTGACACGACGTACTTTGGCGAATTTTAGAGTATCTTGTTGCGTTGATAACAAAATTTGATAGAAACAAAATTTCAATAAGTGGAAAATAGACGCCCAAACAGTCACAAAAGCAGTGTGATAACGCATTCAAAATTAGGACATAATAATACGATTTTGACGAACAAAATAGCAGAAGCGGTATCTACAGACCAGAAAAACAAATTAAAACAGTTCCAAGAAAGACTGTGATTGGTTCACGTGACCAGGTCACGTGAACCAATCAGTCTTTCTTGGAACTGTTTTCGCTGGGTTCGGATTTGGCTTCGCGCCGGCCAACCGTGTGAGAGCGTGGTGCCCTTGGTCCGGGTCCATTGAAATGAGATGTTTACATTACTTGGGAAAGGAAGTCTAGCGAAACGTCTGATCGATCTTTTCGCGGTCGCGTGGAGCTTGATTACCAGCTGTCCGTCGGCGGAATGACGACAGTGCCAAGCGGGTGCCAAGTCTTGCCGTCTTCCTCACCTTTGCCGTTTGCCTCTCCATCCATCGATGTCTGCGTTGCTTCTCAGGGCTGTCCGTTTACATTGGCAGATGCTGCGTGTGCAGAAGCATCAAAGGGACACGCTGTATTTGTTTGCATTCATGCATATACATACGTATGCATGTGTGTATGTATATATGGACACAGTGTGTATGGATGTTTGTATATGTATATATGTATGTGTGTATATGTATATGCTTGTGTGGATTGTATAACAGAAACTCATTATAATGCTGTCGTTGGAAGCCATATCAAGAACTGCCTTATATGAGAATTTGGGTTATGATGAATCATTCTATACAGTAGGTAGGGTCTAGTGTATGTATGTATGCATGCTTGTATGTATGTGTGTATGTATGTATATATGTATGTGTGTATGTATATGTGTGTATGTAATCTATGTATGTATGTATGTATATATCTTGTTTGCCTAAATGATGCCAACTTGAGATGCTTTCTTTTCTCATCAGTCGCAGCAACATCTTTAAATCATGCTGATTGCCCTGGCACGGTGACACCTCTGCCTAAATTAGGCTGGTATAGGCTATACGTTGAATCGGCTGAGGCACTTCTGTGCCTGCACCTTTTAGACCTTAGAATCCTGCAGATCAATCATTTAGCCAAACTTATAGCATCAGGCGCGATGTCACCTTAGTCATATTGGAGTTGGAATGATGAAATGACCACGGAACGCCACTGACTCTACAAGGCTGATCCAAGCTCACTGGCCTTGGCCAATCTATGTATCTCTTGAAGCAACTATTGACTGATGCCTTGGGCATTATGATAACAGCGCTACAGAAGTCTTTATGTTAGGTTGAGTTAGGTTAGATATCACTTATTCATTTTCCTACAGTTACCTGTGACTTGATGAAATGATGGGTAAGCCTGCCGAATGAATGCCTGTCATCGAGTACCCACCAGTTTCACCAGACTGGAATACCCCGAATCCCGGTGCTCCTTTTACCATACTAAATTCCCCATTTTCCAGTTCTCCTTGCACCAGGATGAATCCTCCACTTCCACGTGTTCCTTTAAACAGAGTGGAATATCCATTTCCCAGCGTTCTTTTCACCTAACTGGAACCCCACATGCCCCTCCAGTTTTACCAACGAGTGCTGCATATATCTCAGTCGTTTCACACCATCCTGGTCCCTCAATTCCCCACAGGTTTTCTTTTCCAGGTACAGGATATTTTTTCCAGTTTTTCACCAGTTTCCCCCATTTGGATCCCCCTAACCAGCAACTTTCCATTGCCCACAGTTTCGCCATCTTGGAACCTCCAGTGATGCGCCAGTGTGGCGGGCTGACACCCATACCATATTTCCCTTCACTGTAATATAGACGCGTCAGCTGAATATGGGCAACGATGGAATATAAATCTGTTTCTTATTGTTGCACTTGAGGAGGGAGTGGAGACTGGAGAGGATTTCCACCATTCCCCTCCCCAGTGCCCCTTTGGCGGCGCGACTCCATCAGATCAGCAATCTTCATCGGATGTGGTTACCACCAGAACACTGACATCACCCCGTGTACTTGAGGTAAGAGTCTGAGATAGATTGCTCGCGTTTATCTTCGGAGTCGAATGCACTCAGCAGGAAATACGCGGGTCTCGTCGGTTCCTAGCCTCAGGGTGTTTCGACGGACGCTCTTAGATAAGAAGGCTGTCTCGGGTGTCTGTTCTGCTGTTGGATCCTTGCGGTGGGTCGGTCTGTCTGTCGGTCGGTCGGTCGGTCTGCCATTAGAGTTGCACCAGGCCGTGTCCGCATAGCGTGCCTTCGACTGATTCAGCTTAGTAAATTTGTGTAGACCTGCGGTGATCCGGGACCATCTGCATGCGTATCTGTAAACAACTCATTCTTCCGGGAACAAATTATCAACATGCGCGGAGAATACGTGAGAATGTTGATTGGTTATACGTACAAGACTTTCTCTTTGCAGGATTCTGCCCTAAGGTCTGTCTATCTGTGTGTGTCTGTGTGTGTCTGTCTGTGTGTGTCTGTCTGTGTGTGTGTGTCTGTGTGTGTGTGTCTGTCTGTGTGTCTGTCTGTCTGTGTGTGTGTCTGTCTGTCTCTTAAAACCGCTTTCTCTCTGCTTGCTGCTGCCGAATTGATGATGTTTTTCTGATGCTGCTGTTGCATCTTCTGATGCTGCTGTTACTTTTACTGATGCTACTGTTTCTGCTGCTGTTTTCGTCTGCTGTAGCTTCTAATCTAATTGCGTAACTTTTATCGTACTGTTGTAATTATGCTGAAGGCATCAATCGATGTTACACCAGTGCTGATACTTACCCATAATCTGATCAGTTCGAGGATATAGTCCAGTGAGACAGTTTGATAGCCAGAGGATAATAAACATATTGAAACAGATAGCGCTATAAGCTTGTCCCATTGCTTCTGTGTTGCATCTGCTGTTGCATCTGCTGTTGCATGTGCTGTTGCATGTGCTGTTGCATGTGCTGTTGCTTCTGCTGTTGCATCTGCTGTTGCTTCTGCTGTTGCATCTGCTGTTGCTTCTGCTGTTGCATCTGCTGTTGCTTTTGCTGTTGCATCTGCTGTTGCATCTGCTGTTGCATCTGCTGTTGCATCTGCTGTTGCATCTGCTGTTGCATCTGCTGTTGCATCTGCTGTTGCATCTGCTGTTGCATGTGCTGTTGCTTCTGCTGTTGTTGTTGTTGCTTTTGTTGATGCTGCTGCATTGATAGGCTGTTGGCCTGTGCTAATTAAGCGACTGCTGATTAATCTAATCTACTCTAATCTAAAGACTTCTATAGCGCCGTTATCATAACGCCAAGGCATCTGTCAATGGTTTGCTTCGAGTGAAAATTGCAGTCAAAGTCATAATCCGTTGGAGAAGCCGGATCGAATTCCGATAGGTCAGAGAAACCAGAAGCCAGGCTACGGTGAGTAAGCAAGTGGAAATAGATAGATCTTTAGTTTAGACCTGAATGCCATCAAAGAACTGACAGAACGAATTGAACTGGGCAGTGAATTCCAAGGCTAGCCACGCATGGATCCGTTTTACGAGAAGATCTTGTTAATCAAGGCATTATAATGATGTCCTGTTCCATCCAGAATTCAACGAAACTCCGCCACTGCCGTGTTCTGGTGGTGCCAGTCCCAAGCCTGGATAAAGGAGGAGGGCGACGTCAACGGTCTTTGATGCCATAAGAATCCGTTAAACATTGGAACTACTACTAGAATTCACTGACCAGATTCAGCTGTTGGCCAGACCGGAGAATCTGCCTTGCTGGCCGTCTTCCATTGGTTGCTGACGTGGTCATCTGATTCGTGTCTGTTTATTCAGAGTTTTTGCTTCAATAATTTTAACAGATTGTTAAGACCACTCAGACAGATATGTTCTGAGAGATTCCAAAGAGGTGCTATAAATTTCCAATGCACACATCGACACATTCTCGGCCCATCTTGAGATGCGCCTTTTTGGAACTGGTAGCTAGTCATGCTGCAGCACGTTTCTGAGATCTTTAAAATGTGCTATATAAGTCTTTGGATGCATGCATGCCCCTCTTCATACATACATACATATAACAGAACTTCTTTGTGTTGTGTATGGAAATGAACTGCTTTCTCCTTTCTGCATACATGCTAACGAAATTGCGTAAACCCTTGTCTACGGTTCTGAAGTTTTAATTAGACTGTTAGCCGAATATTTCCGACAGTACGTTGCTTTGGGAGGTTTTGGTTCTAGAGTAAAGAGTGATACTTGAAGTGAAGAGGTTTGCTAGAAGTACTGCAACCGTGGGTTATGTGTGGCTGGTAGTAATGATGTGTCATTAGCTGAAAGAGAGGACGATTATTACTCGAGGCGATAACAGAATTCCAGGTAATCCATGCGTTTTAGGCTCCTCTATCCATTAAATATTCATTCCAGGTGATAAAACTTTCTGTCTGGTCATGCAGTCTGTAGAATGGGCTCCCTGTCAGGTTTACATATGGCAGGTTATCATCATCATCGTCATCATCACTTCCACACAACAAAACTTCTATCTTTCATGTTATCATCATCATCATCGACTTCATCATCGACTTCATCATCAACATCATCATTATCATCACATCCACACTACAAAACTTCTATCTTTCATGTTATCATCATCATCAGCAGCAGCATCATCATCACATCCACACAACAAAACTTTATCTTTCATGTTATCGTCATCATTGTCGTCATCATCATCATCAGCATCATCATCATCATCGACTTCATCATCAACAGCATCATCATCATCACATCCACACTACAAAACTTCTATCTTTCATGTTATCATCATCATCATCATCATATTCATCATGCTCATCATATTCATATTCATAATCATATTTATATTCATCATTATCATCAGCAGCAGCAGTAGGGTAGCAGTGATAGTTGTATCATTATCATTATTATATTTTAATAATTATTATAACCATTATTATCAGTTAGTTAGTTAGTAAGTACTGACCCACTACCGCCTCCACTGCACTGTCACCATTAATCCAGCCCATTTTCCCTGCCCTCGTTTTCTTTCAATCTTCCTTTGAATCTCTTTCTTCGTCTGTTTTCTGCTCCACTTCTTCGCCTCCTTCCCCTCACTGACCCTTTTGTCACCATCTCTATAGCATCCTTAGCCTGAATCTAAATGTCTTTCTTACAGTTCACGGAATTTGCATCCCAGCCTCGCAACGCAACTTTATCAAGCATTATTGCTGTTATTGCGAAATTGAAGCCAGCTTTTATGGCACCAGTCGTTTTGGCATATTTTACGATCGATGGACACGGCAGAAGCAGCAGCAGCAGCAGCAGCAGCTTTGCCACGCTATTCCAAGACTGTAATAGCTGTATCTGCCATTTTCTTTTTGTTTTGCTCAGTGACACTTATTTCTTCTTCTTCTATGACTTGTATTTATAGTAGTATTTGTGACATTTACTCTATGTATGTATGCATATATACATGAATGTATGTGTGTATGATGTATGTATGTATGCATATATACATGAATGTATGTGTGTATGCTGTATGTATGTATGCATATATACATGTATGTATGTTTGTATAATGTAAGTATGTATGCATGTGTGTATGATGTATGTATGTATGTATGTATTTATGCATGTATGTATGTTTGTATGATGTATGTATGTATGTATTTATGCATGTATGTATGTGTGTATGATGTATGTATGTAAGTGTGTATGCATATGTGTATGATGTGTGTATGTATTTATGCATGTGTGTATGTGTATGATGTATGTATGTGTCCATGTGTGTGTGTTTATGCATGTATGTGTGTATGATCTATGTGTGTATGTATGTATTTATGTATGTATGTATGTATATATGTATGTACATACGTGTGTGTACGTGTGTGTACGTATGTGTGTACGTATGTGTGTACGTATGTGTGTGTACGTATGTGTGTGTACGTATGTGTGTACGTATGTTTATGTACTTGTGTGTACATATGTGTGTGTACATATGTGTGTACGTACGTATGTGTGTATGTATGTGTGTACGTATGTGTGTGTACGTATGTGTGTGTACGTATGTGTGTGTACATAGGTGTGTGTACATATGTGTATGTACGTATGTGTGTGTACGTATGTGCGTGTACGTATGTGTGTGTACGTATGTATGTATATATGCAGGAACCACTCAAAGCCTTGTGCTGTTTTGTTTTTCTTCTTTTGCCTTTGTTTTGTAGTATTCTGTGGTTGTATCTGTTTAGTTAAGCTTTTATTTCTTGTTGTTTTCTTATGTCAATTAATTACTTTGGTGTAGTGTCAGACAACTGTGTGTTTCATTGTTTTGATCTGTGTTTGTTGCGGTCTTGTTGTTTGATGTAGCTTCTGTTTTGTAGCTTTTCTGAAGCATTAAATTTGTTTTGCTTGCACTTGTGTTTTCATAGCATACATTGTTTGTTGATTTTATAAAAGTCTTTTGTCGCTTTTACTTTGTTCTTTTAACGTTCTTGTGTTTTTTGTTTCGATCATTATTTCGCTTTTGTATTGCTGTTATTTTGTACCTATCTTGAAGTGTTGAATAAGTTCTGCATGTGCTTTGTTTTGTGACATTTCTTTCTCTTTGCTGATTCACTCTTAAGCCCAGTTCTTTTCTATCAAGAGTCCTTATCCACCCCTTTATCGATCAAATAAGACCTTGGTGCTTGTTAACCGCCGGCCATCTTGTTCCCATCCGCCATTTCCCAGCCGTCGACATGTTTGCACAAGCCTTGGTCGGATATGGATTTATACACGTCAGTGGGCGTTCGGACGGCACGGAGGGCCGCGGCCGGCAGGTCAGCCGTTGTCATCCGGGGAACAATTCAATTAAACGTTTTTCCTATAATTTTTCTCGAGGTTTTCGGGTCGGCGTTTGCCCCGCAATGGGAAATCATCACCCGGCGATAAATCCTGATCTATTCCTTACTCTTTAACCCCAATGTCGTCCGTTACACTTCGGTAAATGGGCCTTTGGAGGTTTCCCGGATTGCAATTCCTTGAGCTTGGCTCGCAAAGGGAGGTCTCTTGCCAGAGGAGTAATCGCGTGAATCCCGGAGTTGGCATGTCTTGTTGGTATGGAAATATCACCTAGTCACTGTCTTATGAATTTAAATGACGTTTTATGGATTCGTTACCCCGTAAGAAATTCACTTTATGAATAACAATTCAATCAAAACATAAAGCAAAAGAGGAAACAACATCAGAATTCGTTGCTGGCTGGCTGGCTGGCTGGGGGGCTGGCTGGCTGGCTGGCTGGGGGCTGGCTGGGGGGCTAGCTGGGGGGCTGGCTGGCTGGCTGGCTGGCTGGGGGACTGGCTGGGTGGCTGGGGGCTGGCTGGCTGGCTGGGGGGCTGGCTGGCTGGCTGGGGGGCTGGCTGGACGGACGGACGGACGGACGGACGGATGGATGGATAACTTGAGCAGATTTAATTGGCTGGCTGGCTGTGACTGAGCAACCGATTATCTGATGGGGTGTATAGTTATAGAGTGATTTTCTTCAGCTTTCTTGGTAGGTCAGAGTAAAAACACATCCCGCTTGATCTTCCCTACATCTGCCTGGCAGTTACTGCTATCCAGCTCACAACACTGTACATTAATATCGGATAGAAGCAGACACTGTTATGGCTTTACAGTGGAGATATACTTCAACTGTCTTGCGGTAACACACTGTTATTCTGGTCTTCAGTCAGACTGTTAATGTGGTCTATTCTGGTCATCAGAAAACAGAGTCTGAATGCTGGCCACAATAAATGTGCCCAATCGCTAGACAGTTTATGTTTGTTCTTCTGAGCTCTGGCAGCAGTGCTTAGTATCTGCTATAACTAGTCATTAATTTAGGATTGTGTTTATACTGCGAGTCTTCGTTTTGCGTAGACGTTCTGGTCTTCTAGGCGCCCAATACATGCCCCCAACATATTGATGAGTACCTCTGGCACCAGACTCCCACTCCTCCTCACAGCGGGACGGGTTGCTGAACCCCATTGGCTGAGTTTTGTTTTAGTTGTGGTTCCTGGTGGGTGGGAATTTATTCATTCCTTTCAGCGGCGGATTAAGTAAAGATCCTTGGAAAAAACTGCAACTGCCGGGCAATTTCCGTATTGCCGTTCCGACCACTTTACTGTATTAACCGAACAACGTGTGCATAGCCAAACCTCTCTTGGACGTATTCAGTTCTGTTTCAGTGGCCTTCAGTCAGACAGCGCACACAAGGAAAATGCCCCACTTATTTGAAGACAATAAGGCGAAGAGAAATCAGCCCTGAATTAGCCATTGCAACCGTTAAAACCGCCGTAAGATATCGACTAAACAGTATTTACACAGCCAAGCCTGTCCCGGACCTGTTCAACTGCATTTCAGTGGTCTTGAGTCAAACAGTTTAAGATAATAACCGAACAACTTGTGCATAACGAAACCTGTCTTGGAAGTGTTGAACTGTTTTAAGATAAGTGGTCCAGGCAGAAAGTTCATTCAGCTTCATAAAAAATTAAAGAAGCCATTTTAACGTTAAAAAACTCTAGACCAGAGTTGTAAATTTTGAAAAAAGCTAGTAGCACCGCTGCAGACAAAACAATCTAGAAACGCACAGCTAAGCCAGTTGAAGTACATAATCACACATGCTTGTTTGCAGAATTCAGTTTGCCTCAGTCAGAATGTAAGTACTGTATTTCGACAATGTCAGAAAAGCTTAAGTCCAAAAGTCCAACACATACACGGGCACTAAATCAAGACGAAATTGCAGTCACAAAATTATGATGGCTAAATAACAGCGCTGTTAAGCAGCATTGTTTGTCAATAAATCAAGCAATAATGGAAGTTTATAATCAGCAAATATGTACGGTTGTACCATAATCATCATTTATGTGTATTTGAACAGTGTGCCTTTTATTTAATGTGTCATACAATACAACAGAGCAGTAACAGTTCAGAAGGCAAAAACGATGTTGCTGTAAATATAGATTTATATTCAACGGACCAACTGCTTCCAAATCAGTAATGTTTTGGTGTCCTTGTTTGTATTGCTGTCGATGTTATCATGATTGATCTCGGCAAGGAGATCTTTTGGCTTCGGCGGACCACACCTCTGAGGAGTTTTTGTGTGTGCTTCCGACAATGTGTGAGAATGCGAGCTAGTGTGTTAGCTTTATCTTTGTCCTTTTTTTTCTTAAGAAGCACAAACCTATTTTGAATTGTCGCTGCGTTTTAATACACCTGTAGCAGCAGCTTGGCAATTAACATACATCAGAGTCTAGCTAAACAGGGGTTTTCTTGAGCACCGGTGCTAAAGGAATTTCTTATTGCAACGTGGTGTTACAGTAGCAATAACGTTGGCTTTAGGGAAGCACTTTCCAAGTATTCCTTCGCTTGAAACTGGGCACCCCACAGGGCTGCGGTTATATTTATTTTTGGAAAGCAGATGGAAATCTGGTCATAGTTCTAATGATGAAACCAGCTGGTGTTCGAGCTTCTACTAATCCGCCACAGATCAGCAAAGTCCATTATGTGAACAACAATGTCTTAGGCTTAACCACGCCGCCTTACAGGAATATCTTCGTGCGTGCATGCATTGCTGTGTATATACACGTGTGTGCATGCGTGTGTGTGTGTATGCATATACATAAGGAAGAAAAAGAGAGATATATACATAAGGAAGAAAAAGATATAAATATATATTAGCAATTGTTGGTAGCTAGGGAATGATCTATGAAGGCTTTTGGTCGATAGGTTCAGATTATCTGGTGGAAAATTGTATCCGGTAATGGAGACTTGTTTTGGTCGGAACGTGACGTCTGTAGCGTGAGTGCGTCGGGTTGCGAGAGCAGTTTGTGTGAATGCCAACTCAATGAATTAATGACATTAGATGAATGCCAAATGTCCGATTCCTTTCCATTCGAGTCAGCAGAGCAGCTCCGCGAAAAAGAAGAAGAAGCTTCATTTGTTTTTGTGGTATTGTCTCGAACGGTTTGTGCGTCGCAAAAGAGCAATCCGTGATGGGGCAGAGTGCCATCAGGTGAGGCATTGGTGCCAACTTCACAGGGCTCGTAGGGGAAATGCCCCAGTTATTTGAAGACAATTGGGACAGACAAATCTACCCTGAACCGGAATAAGAGGATAAAACGCAGGCTTTCATACAGTACAGTAAAATGTCAATTTTTTTATAATAACCCTACGAGAAAACTAATTGGTGCAGTTTTAAGCTCTGCAAATATGAAAAGTTATACCCCACTTCAAAATTATCATGCACAACGTGATAATTTTATTTCAGCTTCTTCGAATTAGCTTACAAGACTGCATCGATTTAAAGGACGGATTAAAGACAAATTTTTGCTTAATTTCTTCAGTTGACCTGCAGAAGGCACTGAGTCGTAAGATCTAAAGAAGACCTAAACCTAGTAGGCATAGACAGTCTGTTACTTGTCTTGTAATCTAACTAAATCTGTAATGTAATCGAAAATTTATTTGGCACCCCACAGTAAAATTCCTTGAAGATGCCCCGATGCATAGAGAATTGGCAGGAATTTCCTGCTACACACGTTCATGATGTATTAATATGGTTTTGTAGTCAATTGCACGGGCACTTCTTAATGTAGTTTCTGCTAGCACTAGACACTAATGTGTATCTGGATATATCTATGTAGCACCTTCTAAAGCACTATGGTGTGGCTGGGCGAGGCTGTCTGAAGAAATGTATGGGCTGTGTTACGTCTAACGGGCAGTGGAATTTTTATTGGCATGACTTATTTAGAACTGCTTAAGTAAAGTCGTAACCTCAGAGTAGAGAGTGAAACGGAAATGGGGAATGCGGTGAAACCTCGGTTACCGCGAATTTTACCGCGGTAATAGTATCAGAAGCGCCGGTAATACCGTTGGAATAGAATAGAGGCTTGCGCTAATACCGTGGGGATGGAAATAAGAGCACGGTAATTCCCGAGGTAACTGTTGTGGCATTACCAAAAATCCCCACTGCATCAGATAATTACTTTTTGCTCTAAATTGTTCTGCCTATTCAGTGTCACTAATAAAGCCCTATATTGAAATTATTGAATATTCACGAATTCTTGAATATTCAATATGGGTTAAAAGTACATAAGACCACTCTTTATTGCAGTAATATCTGACTATAAGCAAATGTAACGACCAAACAGATGATAAACAGTGTTGAAGTATTATCTGTTATGTGACCTACTCCGATTACAATATATACATATAATACGTGACCCACAATAAGAGTCGGGCAGAAACAGGATGCTTCGTAAACCTACGGCTAACCATTGCTATCGTTACCACAGTCCTGGAGTGCAGATTCTGCTTCTTTGGACGACGTAATCGTAATCGTAAGCTCGAGATTTCTACAGCGCCCAGCAAAAGCTAAGTCGCGGGAACCAGCTTATTCACAGGCGCTCAGTCAAAGCAAAATAGGTAGGCAGGAAGGGTTCGGTTCCAGGTCAAGATCGAAGAGTCGGGCAGGCAGAGAGTCAGACGGCTATGGTGGATGGTGTTTGGAATTGAATCGGAAAGTGAGAGGAAGGGTGAAGGAAGACATGTTAAAAGAGCTCAGAAACAACAGAAGCCTTGTGCATGATGATGAAGTAACTGAAGAAGACCTTGAGATCGACCTTATTCACCTGGTTAGGAGTCATGGAGAAGGATCTATCCTTGCAGATTTTCTGGCTCCAAACGTCTTGGAGGAGAGAGAATCCATAACAGAACAGCATTGTGTGCAAAGCTAAACCATGCTACATCAACACCACAGGTAGAAAAGAAGATAGGCCAATGGGTGCTTATTCTAGCACACAAGAGGACACAGCTATACATGTATGAGATGATCTAAAAGAAACATTTGTTGATGATGACGAAATATTTTGTGCTTATGAAGTCATCTCTGGTCATAAAATTGATCATTTCCTTTCTATCTTTCGTATTGTATAGCGTCACTGTCTGCTGACGAGGCATCAGTCGATGGCATTAGACAATTGTGCATTAAGGTCCATGCTTCGTACACCATGACTGGGGGCGAATTGAACCAGGACACTCCACAATACAGCGCAAGCACTCAACCAATAATCCACTGTTTTGCTTTTTTGTACAAGCATAATAAAATATTAACTGGCATTCCTGATCGGCCAAAAGATTTGTCTTGCATTCAGAAACAAATGCACCCGATATGTACAGTGCTTATATCATTTTATTATCTTACTAATCAAATATTCATATCATGCCTAGTGATAGATTCACCTCAGTAGCACATGTAGCAGGAAAGAATGACTCTTCGATTGTTTGCTTAAAAAGATAAGAGGACGTGAAGAGGAGTCATACAGAAGCTGAACGAAGATAGCTGGTTCCTAAGAGATGGACAAGTGCGTTAACACTTGGCCAACACAAGTCCTCCTTAAGAAGAATGGTAAATTATATATATGTATGTTCGCGTATGTATACATATATATATATATATATATATGTGTTGTATTGTATATATTGAATGATGTGAATTGTTTGTATATATTATTGTAGACGTATATAATATTATCTACCTGTCAGTTTTGAGAAGCAATAATTATTCCGGCGGTGTTTATTGAATTGGCAAAGCAATGACATTATAGCTGGGTCTGCAGTTCATTATGAAGTTTCTTTCACCGACGGAGGAGGAGGAAGAGGAGGAGGAGGCAAAAGAGGAGGAGGAGGCAAACGAGGAGGAGGAGGAGGCAAAAGAGGAGGAGAAAGAAGCAAAAGAGGAGGAGTAGGGGAGGAGGAGAAAGAGGCAAAAGAGAAGGAGGGGGCGAAAGAGGAGGAGGAGTAGGAGGAGGAAGAAGAAGAAGAGGAGGAGGAGGAGGAGGAAGAAAAGGAGGAGGAGGAGGCAAAAGAGGAGGAGAAAGAGGCAAAAGAGGAGGAGAAAGAGGCAAAAGAGGAGGAGAAAGAGGCAAAAGAGGAGGCGAAAGAGGCAAAAGAGGAGGAGGAGAGGAGGAGGAGGAAGAAGAGGAGGAAGAATAGGAGGAGAAAGAGGGAAAAGAGGAGGAGGAGGAGGCGAAAGAGGAAGAGGAGGAGGAGGAAGAAGAAGAAGAGGAGGTGGAGGAGTTAGTCCGTTTCGGCACGGTGCCTTACGCTTTGTAAGCGGTATTTCTTTGTGTTACCAATTCTGTTACTATGGTGACCACCTGTGCTTTGTCGGTGCCTGCCGAGTCGAGGGCGTTCAGGTATTGTTGTGTCCGTAATTGTTGGACGAGCCCCCAGTCAACCGCGGATCAGATATTGAATTGATAAAACTAATTCGCGAGCGCATAATAATAATTATGGTCGACGGTCTCGCTTCCCCCGATCGTAGAGGGTTTACCGTCGCTTGCTTGCTTAATAGCGTCTCGCTCGCAGCCATTTCCGAGCAGCTCCGGCGATGTCCGTCTGTCCGTGTGTCTGCCTTCGTCTCCTTGTCCACGTCTCTCGCTCACCTGATCGTAGACGGAGAGAACGCCGCGCTGTGGAAATTGTATGCTTTATCCGGCTTCTCGAAGGTGTTCCGCTCGGAGCCTCTTCCGAAAATGAGTTTCCTTCCGCTTGAGACGGTGGTGTAGCCTTGTCGGTCTAATGGATGCGCTGGAAAACGAATCCTTTCGACTGTTTTCCTTTGAAGCCTTTCGACATCTTTCGGGCGGCCGGCCGCGCGCGAAGGAAATAATTAGAAAATTCTAGGAGCCCCGCGAGAACCGTACAGCTCCGCAGTAAATTTGACACCGACGACTGCGTCTTAGTCATCCGTCGATCCCTTTTAGATGACGATGACGCCTAGAGTGACGCTGCTGACGCGATATGACACTAATGTGCAAACGGGTACGATGTCTGTCTCGCGAGCCTGCCCAATGATGGTTACAGGCATATGTTTCACCTGGTTGTGATATTCTTTTGTTCACCAGTTCCGCCATGATTGCTGAAGAGCCCAGCTCGCTTGCTCTCTTGCCCAACTGTTCGCTTTCGGAAGTGCATTAGCGACTTGTGCACTCAGAGTGCAAGAAGCAGTAATGGTCCTGTTTAATCTTCTCCCGTGCACTCAGAGTGCAAGAAGCAGCAATGGTTCTATTTGACCTTCTCCAATGCAATCAGAGTGCGAGGAGCAGTAATAGTGCTGGTCTGCAAATTTCTATTGGTCTTACTGATAACTGCTTTGAAATTGCATGAGCTTAACAGCAGCGATGTTAACACTAGCAACAGTGGGGCCTACACGACCTTCAGTATCAGTCCTTCGTTGCCTTGGTATCGTTGCAGTAAACCAGGTTAAAGCTCCAGCATTGCTTATCAGTAGTAGTTTGTTTAACAACATCTTGTGGCATCAAAGGCCGTTGGCGTCGCCCTCCTCCTTTATCCAGGCTTGGGACTGGCACTACCCTACTAAAGGCAGTGACAGAGTTCATTACTTATCACATTATTACTGGTACATTTCAGTGGTAACTTGGTGTTGCCATTGTATTAATAGGTTGTAATGTCAACATTATGTTGTCCTGTCATCGTTAAATTGCGGTGGCATTTTTGGCAACATTATATTGCTATTGCATCAGTACATTGCTGTAGCAACATTATGTTGCCATGGTGTTGCTGTAGAACGATTATCATCAACTCGTAATAACCACGGAATTCAGTCGTCGTAAACGTCAGTTTCAGGCTTCATGCCTTCGGCGCTGATTCATGGCAGCCAAGAAACCATATAAGGATCTCTCGCGTCCGTCCGTCCGTCCGTCCGTCCGTCCGTCCGTCCGTCGTGTGTCTTACAGATCAAGAACTCACCAGGGAAGTCTTAAATCCCTTCCGGCTGACAGCCGCCGCTATAAATTCACCTTTCTTCCATTGCTCATCCGAGTCCGGGTTAATCTTCGAGGACATCTGCCGATCCACTGCCCCTCAAAGACCGAGCAAATTGCTTTTAACTGCCTGCTTTTCCAGGTCGAACCGTTTAAGAAACGTTGCTTGGAAGTTTACTATGATTGGTGGGTTTGGATGGATGGACGGACGGACGGACGGACGGACGGACGGACGGACGAACGGACGGACGGACGGACGGATGGATTGTAAGCTGGATGCCTGGCTGGCTGGAACGCTGGATGGAATGCTGGCTGGAATGGATGGACGGAAGGGTTTTTTAATGTGTGAAAACTGTATTGATAAAGGCGCACCATAAATGAGCTATTGCTTTACAATATTTTTGGTAGCTACTCTGTATTCATTAACGCTAATGGCTGTATTTTTACCAGTGCGGTAACAAATTTCTAAATGCTTGTAATTTAAGTAAACTGTTTATGAGTAATTGCATTTGTAAAATTTTTAGATTTGTTAATATTAAGAAGCCATGTTTACAGTGCTGACAGAAGGTGATGCATAGAAGTCCACATGTATACATAGGTGCACTGCATATACGCATGCATGCACATATATATTTAAATACATAAAAACACTTGGACACATACATACGAAAACACATACAAGCACAGATAAGCATACTGTAAAATTCACTTATTCAGAATTGCCATTGCACTCTTAGACACTCAAGTATCACTCATTTCCTTTGTTGACCTCTCATTTCCTTTGAGACGTCCTATAATGGCGCTAAATAAATTGTCCGGTATGGGACAGACTCGGGGTATCCCAGAGGGAGAACTCCATGTGGCTGGCAAATAGGCCCACTACCGACTGTTCAGTTCAAGGTTTCTCCTTTTAACGGCAGAATTCATCATCGTTGTCAATTAAAGACAGCATCTGAACGAAAGACTTTGTAACAGCATAATCAGTTCCTTAGAAAACTTCGTTGTTAAGCGTTCATTCTCGCGGTTCGTTGTGGCGTATTCGATCACACGGCGCTTCCAAACAAGTCTTTTTCGTATCGATCTGCTTTCACGAACGGGAAATTGAAGTTGGTGGCATTTGCTTTTACGTAATACTCTTGGCAATTGACTTTCTGCGACTCTGTCCGCTTTCCTATTGAAACGGCCGACGCGGCGGTCCTGAGTGATAAAGTCGCTTTAATTACACGCGATTCGTGCATCGCTTCTGACAATCTGCCGGCGCGGCGAACGTAAAACGACGATGGCCGATTTGAACTGCTCATCAATTGCCATTGTGTCGATTTCGGCCAAAAGTTACTTGGAAAATTCGTGCGGCGCTGAACGATTGCTCGCTGCCTCGATTCGCCGCGTTCAAAGTCCCGCCGGTAATCACGGCACAAAACTGATTTCGCTGCACTTCGCGTCGCAGACGACAGCAATTGTGCCAACGACGCCGACAAACCAGCGCACATTACCGCGACGGGCGAAGCCAATCGAAGTAAAAACAGTAGCAAGTTCAGCTTTGGCGAATAACGCTGGCACTTTGAAAGCTTTATGAAAGCCAGTTAGTTGTCGGTATTCTGCTTCGCTGCCCTCGCTCGCTTCGTTGGAAAGGCAGTGATAGAAATCGAAGCTTCGACGGACTGCGCGCGTATAAGGACAATGGGGACATTTGAGTCGCGCTAATGGTTTCTGGCGTCCGTAGGTAAGTAGGTAATTGTTCCTTCAGTGCGATAATTTGTCGGGCGTTTGGTTCCGGTGGAGCTAAATCGAATGGGAGCCGAATTAAATCAATGAAGAAATGCCGGACAACTGTCTGCTTTGCACTCCGTCCACGACCTACCCGTCCGCCGGGGCAGATGGATGATCTGTCGAGATTTTGATAGATAACGGGCAGATTGTATGGATTGAATCGTGAAATTCCTTACACTTCCCCTAGCAACAAATCTCTGGCGTCATCCGACTGGACGTGTGAACAGTTTTGCTCGAGCTTCTGTGTCTGTTTTGCCAATTGAATATTGGATAATAAATCGCAAGAGATATTATACAGTTGGTCGGTCTTGTTTTTAAGTGGCATTGCGATTGTATTTTTAGCATTGGTTTATCTTTATAAGCATATCACGATTGTATTTTTAGCTTCAGTTTATCTTTGTAAGGGTATCATGAGTTGTATATTAGGATTGATTTATCTTTATAAGCATATCACAATTGTATTTTTAGCAACAGTTTATCTTTGTAAGGGTATCACGAGTTCTATATTAAGATTGATTTATCTTTATAAGCATATCACAATTGTATTTTTAGCTTCAGTTTATCTTTGTAAGGGTATCATGAGTTGTAAGCATTGATTTATCTTTATAAGCATATAACGATTGTATTTTTTAGCAATAGTTTATCTTTATAAGGGTATCATGAGTTGTAAGCATTGATTTATCTTTATAAGCATCACGATTGTATTTTTTAGCAACAGTTTATCTTTATAAGGGTATCACGAGTTGTAAGCATTGATTTATCTTTATAAGCATATCACGATTGTATTTTTAGCAACAGTTTATCTTTGTAAGGGTATCACGAGTTGTAAGCATTGATTTATCTTTATAAGCATATAACGATTGTCTTTTTTAGCAACAGTTTATCTTTATAAGGGTATCACGAGTTGTAAGCATTGATTTATCTTTATAAGCATATCACGATTGTATTTTTTAGCAACAGTTTATCTTTGTAAGGGTATCACGAGTTGTATATTAGGATTGATTTATCTTTATAAGCATATCACGATTGTATTTTTAGCAACAGTTTATCTTTGTAAGGGTATCACGAGTTGTATATTAGGATTGATTTATCTTTATAAGCATATCACAATTGTATTTTTTAGCAACAGTTTATCTTTGTAAGGGTATCACGAGTTGTATATTAGGATTGATTTATCTTTATAAGCATATCACGATTGTATTTTTAGCAACAGTTTATCTTTGTAAGGGTATCACGAGTTGTATATTAGGATTGATTTATCTTTATAAGCATATCACGATTGTATTTTTAGCAACAGTTTATCTTTGTAAGGGTATCACGAGTTGTATATTAGGATTGATTTATCTTTATAAGCATATCACAATTGTATTTTTTAGCAACAGTTTATCTTTGTAAGGGTATCACGAGTTGTATATTAGGATTGATTTATCTTTATAAGCATATCACGATTGTATTTTTAGCAACAGTTTATCTTTGTAAGGGTATCACGAGTTGTAAGCATTGATTTATCTTTATAAGCATATAACGATTGTATTTTTTAGCAACAGTTTATCTTTATAAGGGTATCACGAGTTTTAAGCATTGATTTATCTTTATAAGCATATCACGATTGTATTTTTTAGCAACAGTTTATCTTTGTAAGGGTATCACGAGTTGTATATTAGGATTGATTTATCTTTATAAGCATATCACGATTGTATTTTTAGCAACAGTTTATCTTTGTAAGGGTATCACGAGTTGTATATTAGGATTGATTTATCTTTATAAGCATATCACAATTGTATTTTTTAGCAACAGTTTATCTTTGTAAGGGTATCACGAGTTGTATATTAGGATTGATTTATCTTTATAAGCATATCACGATTGTATTTTTAGCAACAGTTTATCTTTGTAAGGGTATCACGAGTTGTAAGCATTGATTTATCTTTATAAGCATATAACGATTGTATTTTTTAGCAACAGTTTATCTTTATAAGGGTATCACGAGTTGTAAGCATTGATTTATCTTTATAAGCATATCACGATTGTATTTTTTAGCAACAGTTTATCTTTGTAAGGGTATCACGAGTTGTATATTAGGATTGATTTATCTTTATAAGCATATCACAATTGTATTTTTAGCAACAGTTTATCTTTATAAGGGTATCACGAGTTGTAAGCATTGATTTATCTTTATAAGCATATCACGATTGTATTTTTTAGCAACAGTTTATCTTTGTAAGGGTATCACGAGTTGTATATTAGCATTGATTTATTTAAAATTGCAAGAGGTGTTGTGATTGATTTTAGTTTTTTGACTGCTTGATGATTGTTTGAAAGAGTAGTTTGCCTAGAAAAGTACTTTGAAAAGCGCTTAAAAGTGTAAGAAGACAAACACATTCAGTGCAGTGAGTGGGAATGGAAAGTGGTATGAGTTGAAGTAGTGAGAGGTAGTTGTTGGCTCTTTGTTGTCCAGTCTTACCTCTGATAAGGAAAAAATGACCAGTTATTTAATTCTGTTTTGTCTTGCCTGTGCTTAAGTTAACTGATGTAAAAATGCCAAGACTGAATGCATTTTTATAGTTTGTTTCTTTCTGTGTAGAAAGAAAATAATCTGTGTTTATTAATTTAATAATCAAATGATTTTTATGTGTTTTTATTTGTTTAATAATCAAATGTGTTTATTAATTTAATAATCTGTGTTTCAAACTGTTACATTTTTTAAAGGTTAGAAATTTTTTCTGCAGGTAATTTTTTAAATCCCGAGGGATCATCTCCATGCTTAAATTATTTTTGTTTTTATTTTATTATCTCTGTATCATGATTGAAATATTTTTCCTTCGTGTTTTGTTTTGTTTAATTGACACTACCGCTGTTTCTTTGTTAGTTCTAACGAAATTTTATTTTAAATATATTAATTTGTTCCTTTTCAGCCTTGAAAAATGACACACTGAGTGAACTTTGACATGGATTAACTCTTTTCCTCTGTTGACGTCCAAGTTCGTTTGTAATGGATCCACTGGAGAGGCCTTCGAGGTCCTTACATTCCCGAGGGCGTAGGGATTATCCAGGGGAGAGCCAGTACAGCTCGTCCGAGGGAGAAGAGCTTCCCGCTAACTGTCTGGACAGGAGTGGAATAGCGCGAGGTGGATGCGAAGCCCCGTCACATGGCAGCCAGAAACGATGGCCACCAGAAGCAAGAACAAACTTTGATCCATCGTATCTTGGTAATCACAGCTTTTTCTGGTGTATCTATGCAGTCTTTTTGGCTCTGTTTTGTAAACTTGTTTGTGGATGGGTTGGTGGATGATTGGATTGGGTGGATGGTTGGATGGACGGAGGGACGGACGGATGTGTGGATGGATGGATGGACGGATGTACGGATGGATTTGTGGATATATGGATGGATTGATAGATGGGTGGGTGGGTGGGTGGGTGGGTGGGGAGTAGGTGTGTGGATGGATGGATGAATGGATGGATGGGTGGGGAGTGGGTTTGTGAATGTATGGATGAGTGGATGGATGGATAGATGAATGGGTGGGTGGTCGGATGGATGACTGAATGACTGAAGGATTGAAATATGGAATGATGAGTTGAATGAAGGATTGAGTAAATGAATAAAATAACAAAAGAATCAACAAAATGAATGAGCCAGTGTATGAACGAACGAAGCAACGAACGAATGAGTCTATACATTATCAAGCATTATATAGCTCCTCTTTAATCCTGTATCCAGCCGAGATGGTGTCTTGTTTCAGGTCACTTGGCGACTAAGAAGTGTCTGCCTGTGGTCGACAGCCCCGGAACGAGCACGATGAATCGCCTGTACAGCTATCTGAGTGGGTCGGATGGAGAGGGTGAGGCACCCCCACATGCACCTGGCACCGGAAGGCTGTGGGAAGTGCGCCGGAAGTCTCCATCTTCGAGCTGCAGCAGCATCAGTGCCAACGGCAGCAGCTGTGCCTCGGACTCGCCGTGTGACCCGGAAGAGTTGGTCATCGGGTCGCAGAACGACCAGGCGACGGACACGATGGACAGCAGTGGAATCGGGGAGAACCTCTACTCAAGGATCAGAGATTCAGGTGCTCGCTGGTTTTTCTTTCAGCTTCATTAACGTATCCTGCAAGTTCTGTGGTTTAGCTGTTTAATTGTTTTAAAGCTAGCAAAAAGGATTTACCTCTTGTTCTTTGCAGTTTTTATATGCTAAGGTCGTACGCCAGGGAAGCCTCTGTGCGTGAGGATCCTCGATTCGCGTCCCGGTCGTGGCTTATTTCAGAGATTTGAATCTCGGGCTAGCTCGGTCCGTGCACGGGGACCTTAAATGGCGTGTAGCGGTGGTGAAGGATCTCACCCCATAGGGTCGAGGCCATACGGTCGCTATAGAAAAACGTGAACAATTTAGAAATTTTTAAGTTTGCAGCTAACAGAGCCAGGCTTATTTCATCGGAGCTCAAAACTGTTTTAAGTCCCATCTACTTCTCCCATGATGACTGTTATTAATTAAAGGAATTGTGTAGTGAATTGCCTTCCTGACCTTACCTGACCTACATTAATCACCTTACATTACCATACATTATATTACATTGCGTGCCTTACCTTACACTGCCTTACTTTCCTTATGTCACCTAACCTGACTTTACCTTGGGTTGTTTAAGCCAAGTGATACTGGATCGACTCTAAACTCTTCATCCAGGGCTTAGTCTGACTAGAACCAAAGTCTGAACTTTTGACCTGATAGGAAGCTTGACCTTGGGACTGCCTGAGCTGGATCTTTTGATCTGGAATTAAGCATGACCTTTTGACCTAGAACCAGGATCTTAGCCTTAATTAACGATTTTGCCTCAACTGAACAGACTGTGATTAAGCTTCTTCTATAACTACTATTTCTTCTTGCTTATCTCTGAGGTCTATTCTGGAAACAGGAATGTAATAAATGAGCAGCCTTACCACACCTGTGCCATATCTTAACTTGCCTTACTATTTCTTTCTTTACCTTACATTACTTTACCACGACTTACCTTACCATTTCTTACCCTATCTTGCCGTAATTATATAACTGGAAAATATGAATGCCATGTTTTGTCAATCACTGATTCGACCGTCTTGTTCGCACAGACACTTAGAAACTGGGAACAAATCAAACTTGTACGGTTGTTCGAGCATGTACAGTAGATTTGACTTGAACAGACAGACACGCACAGTTTGCTCATTATTTCTCACATTGCATGTAATGTAACGTAGTGTAACAAGCATTTATATAGCGCCTTTCAAGCATCTCTCGAAAGCGATGGATGTAAGCAACAGTCGCAGATACACACTTTTGATCGTTATTTTTCACGTTATACGTAGGTGACAGTCGCAGATTCACACGTTTGATCATTTTTCACATTAAACATTGTTAATGGTCTCAGATATGCACTTTTAATCATTATTTTTCACATTGCACTTGGGTAACATCTTACACTTTTTGATTAATATGTTTCATGTTACACAGGCAAAGATAGACATTTTCTTTCATTACTTTTCCATGACCCATAAATGTACACCTGCTCATTTCTGGTTGACCAGGCATGCTGGCTGTGCCCATTATTCCGCCACCGCCGCCGACGGAAAGCGTTCCAGGTCCAGCCGTGCCCCCAAGGCGAAACCCCAAAGTCAAGATGAACACTTCATCGACACAGACTCTGGAACGGCGTCCGAGGCGGAGTACCCATTACACAGATCAACAGCAGCAGCCGCAACAGCAGCCTCCGGAGCCGAACTTGGAACCACACTTTCTGATGCACACCGCTTCCGGCAACCTCCTCATTCCTCACTCAGGTGAGATGAGTTACCTTGATTGTTTTGCAGGCATAAATAATGAGGTTTCCTCTTGAGTTTCATCGGTTACGTTGTTCGTAAGATGGGAAAAGAAAGGTGCTCAGAATAGTTTCAGGAGATTTTAAGAGATTTCATATAGAGCTGAAATTTATAAACTTAAGGCAAGAACTTCTACTCTGTGTTGCAATGGTACAATGGAAATATGGCGGATGGTAGTTTGAGGGCATATGACTTGGAATGGAACACAGAATAAATCCGCGAACCACCACCACCCCATATTTCCATTGAGGCGTTAAGTTCTGGCCTTCATTCTAGAAACTTTGAAGTTCTGCGAGGAAACCTTTTGATATTTCCTGAAACTACTTCTATCGCGCTACTTCAGACACTTCAAAGATAACTGTTACAAACACCCAACTGCATGTCATACGCTCTTGAACTGCCCTTCCATTTCCTTTGCACTCAGTTATGTGTGGTCCAAGTTCTGGCCTTAATTATAGAAATGGGCAAAGTTCTGTGAGGGAATCTTTTATATCTCTTTGAACTACTCATTTAGGGCTACTGAATCATTAAACAGCTTACTGTTACAAAGGCTCAATTGTATGTCTTACGCCTTTGAACCTCTCCCCGCTGTTACTGAATCATTAAACAGCTTATTGTCACAAAGGCTCAATTGTATGTCTTACGCCTTTGAACCTCCCCCCCCCCCGCTATTACTGAATCACTCAACAGCTTATTGTCACAAAGGCTCAATTGTATGTCTTACGCCTTTGAACCTCTCCCCGCTGTTACTGAATCATTAAACAGCTAATTGTCACAAAGGCTCAATTGTATGTCTTACGCCTTTGAACCTCCCCCCCCCCGCTATTACTGAATCACTCAACAGCTTATTGTCACAAAGGCTCAATTGTATGTCTTACGCCTTTGAACGCCCCCCCCCGCTATTACTGAATCATTCAACAGCTTATTGTTACAAAGGCTCAATTGTATGTCATATACCCTTGAACCTCCACCCGCTATTCCTTGCGCCATTGCTTCGTGTACTCCTAGTTAATCTTTCACCTTGTTCCGCAGATGTGGAATGAAAGATGTGAGGCCAGATTCGGAGATACCTATAGAAAAAACAAAATTAGAAATGCTTCTTCCTACTAGCCCCAAAACCCCAGAAAATCCAGAATCAGCTGCAACCCTTTGGCTCTTGGTCCTCTGGCCAAATGGTCCTTCATCAGGCCCCTAGAGCCTCTCAGCCAGATCACTCGTCTTCCTCTTTCAAAGTTCTGCTGCTGCTGCTGCTGCTGCTGCTGCTGCTGCTGCTGCTGCTGCTGGTTTACTGTGGCTTTGGTATAAATCCACAAATCTGTCATCCTTGGTGGCTGGTGATACCTTCCATCCTTTTCTGCTGGTCCTGCTGCTGCTCTGTCGGCGGCTGCATCAAGTAATCATTCAGCCTAGTTAGACCCAGGTTTTTTGTCTTTATTTTTTTGTATTTATTTATACTGTAATCTAACTTAGTTACATACATTTTTCCTTTAATTAAGTCATTTGTCTCCTGATTGATGAACAGTAGTAATAGTAATCTAAATTATGTTATGTAATGACAAAACTTTATATGGCATCATCATCATCACCAAGCTACTTGTAGGGTTGTACTACTGCTGCTGCTGCTGCCGCTTCTACTAGTACTACTACTACTACTACTACTACTAATAATAATAATAATAATAATACTGATACTGATAATAATTATAATAATTGAAAGAATTGGAAATTTTTATTCCATTTACTCTTCTATTACTTTTCTGTCACAGTCATTTCCCTGCTTCTACTAATATTTAGCTCTCCATGTTCTCTATCAGGTCTTTCACGCGGTGACTTATTTGCCTCCTGGGTCATATCCCCGGCCACCCCCTGAGGCATATTAGACTGTTGTTGATTATCTATGTGTGAACTAATTAACTCCAGATAGGTCTGTTTACACCTGAAGCAACTAATCATCAGTGAATATATACTTCCTCCTTTTTGGTGACATGCAGTTAATTCACTCAACCCATACTTAGCTACCAAAGCTAAACCCACTTGATTATTGCCAGCCATCTTGCAGACATTGCTATAGGCCAAAATAAAGAAACAAGCCAGTAAACTAAGTTGTCTTAATAAATAAGATATATCTAAGAGTGACATACACTTGTTTACTTACACCGTAAACGGGGAATTTATATGACGTGACGCCCATTCAAACGGGCAGCGGTGGTGAAGGATCTCATCTGATTAATTCGTTGAAAAGTGAGCAAGATCGACACCATACGGTCGTTATAGAAAAACATGACATGTTTTTCTGTAGCGTTCTATTGCATATGTGCGTTGTACATTTACATATACATTTACATGCCTCTATAGAAAATCTTCAGTACCTTGGCCCTTGAGTCGAAGGATGTTGGCTGAGGTAATTGTAATTTGTAATTGTAATTGTAATTTGAGATTTATAAAGCGCCTACTTAGAGGATGAACTCAACAGAGGTGCATACACAACCATAGCAATGACAGAAGGACACCTTTTCCGCCTTCCAACTTGACTTGGTACTCATTTACTCGGAAAGGATATAGGGCTGAGTGGGCATCAGAGGTGATGAGATATATATACCACTGACAGTCACTCAGTCCAAATATTAACTCTTACTGCTGACTCATTGTTGCTTAACTTCACTGTGCCTGCCAGCAACAAATCCACAGCATAAAGAGACCATCTCCTGAAAATTCCCTCTGCCTGACAATGAACAATAAGTAGTAGAACATAACTAGTTCCTTGTTTGCGAATAGATGCTATCCTTGATCTGCCGGCTGCATTTGATACTGTTGACCGCAGTTTGTGTGGCCTTGTTCATGCTGCATTTGATAGGGTTTGACCGCAGCTTGTCTAAGATATCAATGAACCAGTGCCCTAGGGTTGGAATAAATCTTGTCTTTCCTTACAGCAAACAGATGGAATCTATCTGCCTGCATGGTGTCCTGTCTGTGGGCTCCTGTCTTTCTTACATCCGTGACAGTGTGTATATATCTAGATCTCCTTGGGGGACCAACCCGTTTGTTTATCCTTCATATTCATTTTAGGTGCGTTGCTGGTTAGTCACTGCTAGTCATATTTAAGCCTAGTTGAAGCACAGTTTTATGACTGTAATAAGTATTTGCATCTTAATTATCGATGTTCACTTGTATGTGACTAACAATGGACATCTCCAGAGCCTGTTTGGATGTTACTCCAGTTAAATGAAATTCTTTGATAGTTGAAAAATTCAATTTTGGCGACAACTGAGCCACTTTGGCCCAACTATTATTCAGTTTTAAAGTTTTCGTTTAGCCTTGTGTTATTGCATACAAAGACAGTAGTGTGTTCGAGGAACAGTCCTCTCATAGATTTGCCAACTCGGTTTCATCATTTAAATCACTCACTATTTTACTCTGGATTTTGCAAGACTTCATCTTGGACCCCTAGTGAACATACATCCGAAATTTTCGTAATAATAATAATGATAATGATAATAATAATAATTTAATAATAATAATAATTAATAATCATAATATAGCTTCCTGTATAGCTTTTCTTGCCTTGTGTTAGTGTCTCCGATGGTTCAGACTTTCACTCGCACCTTGAGTTGCCTTACTTGCCTTGCTATGCCTTACTTGACTTGCCTTGACTTGCCTTAGCTTAGTTTGCCTTGCCGTAGCTTACGAAGCCTTGCATTGCCTTGCCTTGCCTTAAATTGCCTTGCCTTAGCTTAGTTTGCCTTGCCGTAGCTTACGCATCGTTGCCTTGCCTTGTACAGGTGAAGATGAGGGCCTGGGAATGGTGGTGGCTCCGGTGGTGCCGACCTTCCCTCGGACTGTGCCGCGGACCATCAGTTTCCCAAGAGAACATCGTCAGTCGATAACCGACAGCGCCTTCGTCCCGGTCCGGCAGAACGTCCTGCCACTCCCTGCCAACGAGGTCACTCCTCCGGGCGGCGTTACCACCACGAGCTGCCAGGTGGCAGTGACCGGTGCGGGTGTGGCCCAGACGAGGATCTTAGACGAGGCACAGGCTCGCATCAATGCAGCCGCTGTCGAAAGGTTAGCAGTTCTTGTAAGGTTCTTAAAGGTGCTATATAAATGATCAGATACGTACATGATTCATACATATATTCTTTCTTAAATGCTTACGTATACATACTTGCACACATTTATACATGCGACATACGTAAACACATGCACATACATACATACATTTATACATATATACATACCTACATAAGTACTTATATACATACATGCATGTACACTTACAGACATGCGTACATCCATACGTACTTACATACATACATACATACTTATGTACATGCATACATACATGCACACATAGGTATGCATACTTACGTACGTACATGCATACATATATGCACACATACAGATATGCATATGTACATACATACACACATACATACATATGTACATTTATACATACATGCACACATATAGGCATGCATACGTACGTACGTGCATACACACAGTCATACACTCGGACATACGCACAGACACACGGACGTTTTTCGTTTCATCTGGTGCTTGATGAGGTGCGGCAGACGAAGAATGGGCCACGCAATTCTCGTCTGCTCTAAACGATCCATCAACCAATCGGTGCTGACGTCAGTCATAAACTGTGCTGCCATCTACTCATCCGTCACAGGTGTAACTCTATTGTTGCTGGAATCTTTTGCAGGTTAATTAAGTTTTGACGACCGCAGAGATCAGTGCTATAAATCTAGTGCTGTCTTAGGCTTTAAGAGTAGTGCAGTCTTGTGCTGAATTGTTCACTTTCTTCCTGCAAAGTATTTATTATCTAACAGATGTTAATTGTTTCTAGGACATATTGGCTCTTGTGTTACTTTTCAGTTACAATGTAAAATTTTGAATGTTTTTCTGATGTGTTATTCCTTATGTTCTGTATTCTGTAATGTATTATTCCAAATGTTCTGATATATTTGTACTTCCAGCGTTACATTTCTAATGTCTTTCTAATGTATTGTTCCATATGCTCTGTATTCTGTAATGTATTATTCCAATTGTTCGGATATGTTTGTACTTCCAGCATTACATGTCTAATGTCTTTCTAATGTATTGTTCCATATGTTCTGTATTCTGTAATGTATTATTCCAAATGTTCAGATATATTTGTACTTCCAGCATTACATTTCTAAAGTCTTTCTAATGTATTATTCCTTATGTTCTGTATTCTGTAATGTATTATTCCAATTGTTCGGATATATTTGTACTTCCAGCGTTACATTTCTAATGTCTGTCTAATACTGTATGTTGTAATGTAAATCTAAAAATGCCTCAAGACCAGACAGAAACTGCATCAGGGAAACCAGCTTTTTCACCAGCACAATGTGAAATGAAGTTGGGTTGTTGGGGTCATAATCTGGGGTCAAGCTGTGGAGACAGCGTGGTGCCAGGGTGGAAAGCGATTGTGATGTCAATGATGGCAGAGATTACCATGGCAACAGCGGTATTGCTTTGCTGCTGATACTGCGATTGATGTGCTTTTGTGCAAACATGAACGGTTCGGTTGTAAAATTCTTTCGTTTTATCGGATCATCTGGAAGTAATCTGGAATTGATCTGGTTTGGTGTTTCTTCTGCTTACAATGGAAGATACAAAAATCAGATTAACATGGTTAAAGAGGCGGATGATGACTGGTCGAGGTATGCGGCCCAACCGTAAGTCACCCTTTACTTTATTTTGCAAGATTTCTGTCTTTTGTTGGTGTTTTGGGTTTGTTTGTTGTTTTCTGTGTTGCATGATTTGTGTTGATCGCAGTAAAGGCAGAAGACTCGACTATATATGAAATGTCAACTAAAAGAAAGAACAGTTGGTTTTGTTAGACCTTGTTTGGCCATTAGTATTCATGAATGAGATTGAGTGTTGATTTAGCAATGAGGAATTGTAGGTTTGCATTATGCATTTAGAACTACTTGTATGTATTACTCTAGAGATTTTGCTACAGGCAACAGACAAGCCAGAGGTTTCGCTTGAGACAACAAGGAGAGAGATTTTGCTTAAGGCGACAGATCGGGCCAGAAATTTTACTTAAGGTGGCAGAGAGGGCCAGAAAATGTGCATAAGGTGACAGATAGAACCAGAGATTTTGCTTAAGGCAACAGACAAGGGCAGAGATTTTGCTTGAGGCAGCAGATAAGGCCATACATAGATTTTGCTTGAGGTAACAGATAAGACCGGAGATTTTGCTTGAGGCAACAGAGAGAACCAGAAATGTGCATAAGGCGACAGTTGGGGCAAGAGATTTTGGTAAAGATGAGCTGAATGCAACATATAAGGCCTATTTCTCAAGGTGACAGAATTTGAGCCTGCTCTGAGACAGTTACTGTGTAGGGACCTTGAGCAAGTCCTTCATGCATGATTGCTAATTGCCATGGATTGATGCTCAGTCATTAGATAGCGGCGCTTAATAAATGCAATAATAATAACTTTGCTTAAGGTGACTGGTAAGGCAGAGATTTACTAAAAATCACAAGTAAGTCCAGTCGTTTCCAGATGGCACTCCCTGCAGCCACATAGACTGTTTCCCTGTTACAATGTACTGCTCTAGTTCAACCTTGCTGCACCAAGGGCAGGGCCATAAATTGATGCCTTGAACATCACTGCAACTATGCCTGTGGATGCGTAGAAGTTTTATAGACTGCATGCAGTTATGCCGATTTATGTTATGTTACTCAGAAGATTAGTAGTTTGATGCAGACTTTCCTGTTTGTTTATTTTCAGTATTAGTAATGCCTTTAGTGTGGGCATCTAATCCAAGTGGTTAACTTCTTTAACCCCACTGTAATATTGGTTTAGTAAAACTGACAGGCAGGCATCTAAATCCAGACCAGCTATGATGCAATTGATTTAAGACAAGACTCGCTTATTAAATTGGTCCCACTTGCTGGAATCGTCTCCCTCTAGAATTGCAACTTGAGCGCCTTTCTCTCCCATTCTCAGTGTTCCGTAGGCGCCTGAAGACTGTACTGTTTAACAGTGATTTTACTTTTTCGGGTCGGAAGCACCTCTGTTGAGTTTATCCTGTAAGAGGCGCTTTATAAAATCTCAAATTACAGTTACAATTACAAATAAGTTAGAGTTAGTTCGAAGGGAGGTATGTTTGGTAAGAGGTCGGGTAAGATAGCTACCCATTTATAATGTGCCTGCATCTACAGTCCACAGTGACCCAGAGTGAAGTGATCTTTTGGCTGAAGCACAAGTTTGACAAGAGTAATCCAACGTGACAACCTATCCATTAGACATTGACAACAAACTGTCTATTTAGCATGATCGTTTGGAGATTTGGATTTCAGTTATTCACTGAAGGGTCCATACATATGACGGGTCAGTTATACCCTTAAATTTACATGTATGTGTCTGTCTGTCTGTCGGTCTGTCTTTCTGTCTTTCTGTCTGTCTGTGACTGTGTGTGACTGTCTGTATGTGTGACTGTGTGTGTGTCTATATGTTCGACTGTGTTGTGTGCTTGTGGTGATTTCTCATTCTGCCTAACCTAATTTAAGAAATCTGCCGGGTAAAAAACTCTCAGCTGGGGAAACAAAATGCCACGAATGACGATGAATTGATGGCTTCCGTGCATCCGATGCAGCTGCACTCGCACCAGCAGCAGCAGCAGCACCAGCAGCAGCAGCAGCGGAAGGAGGAAGATCAACACGATGCCAAGATTAATGGACAGCGTTCCTGTCACGGAGTCACACGACTTGGACACCCGAATGTCAAACTGTCAATAATGATGACGTCTTAACTTAACGACATTAGTGGACTGTTGTGTGATCTAGCTGTTCCTGGCAGCATCTCCAAGCGACTCGACTGACCCAGAGGTTCAGAGAATAATGCAGATACCTATCTGGAGCTGCTGGTTCCGTGCAGCCAAGCCCTTTAGAATGTGGACTGAATTGTCAATGGATTGAACTTTTTTGTGATCAGCAATTGTAATTGTAATTTGAGATTTATATGATGCCTCTTAGAGAATAAACTCAACAGAGGTGCTTCCGACCCAAAAAAGGAAATTTACTGTTAAACAGTGCAGTCTTCAGATACCTGCGGAACACTGAGATGGGGAGAGAAAGGAGCTCAGGGAGCATACAGCTGAAGCACTGTAATTTGAGGGTTATGCATGTTACACAAAGTAAGATATTGCTTACTTTTGTACATGCTGTCATTCACATGATGAATACTATACAGTATGCAATACAATACACTTGGGCTCTTTGTAGAAAATCAAGCTTCAAGTATGCTAAGGTAAAGTAGGAGAAGGTTATGTAATGGTCTATAAATAAATATATAAATTTTGCAAAACTATGGGATGGTTCCATGAGTTAGTTAGATATCCTAGAGTGCAGTGCTTTTGAGGCAGCCTTGAAAAGTGAAATAAAAACTGTCCTGATAAACACATTACTTGCTGTTTTCCACTTAGACTTGGGTGAGGCACTCGAATTTTATACCTAGGTCCTGAACCAGCTACGTAGTTTGACGTCGGTGAGGTGATCATATTTCTTTCTTCTGTCCTCAGCCAGTGTTACACGAATCCTAAAGTCCTGGGCCTGGCACAGGTGCATTGCATTAGTCTTGCTAGTCTTCTTCTCGTTTCTGTTACTTAGCAGTGACTTTTTTAATGTGCTGTTTTGACAGACTTTTCTTTGTCAGTTTTTTTTACTTTTCGTCCATATGCTGAGCATCACTGTAAAAAATTTTAAATGAGCTGTGTCTGTTTGTCTCTCTGATGGCTGCAGTATGAATGAGACAGAAGTAATGCATTGGACACATGCTGAGAAGTGATTCTCTTCTGAAAGATATCACAGAGGGAAGAAAGGAGGGAAAGAAAAGAAGAGGAAGATCTAGCCAAAATGCTACTAGACTAGAGGACGGTAAACTGAAGGAGGAGGCCCAACAACAGCAGGAATGGCGCCGTTGGATGTTCGAACCTGCCTGGGGGGGGGCAGAGAACTTGAAGAAAGAAGAAAAAAATGCCTTGACTGTGGCTGTGCTATCCATTATCTCGTCAGACGTTGCGGCAATTACTCATTTACGCGGTTACGTCTTACGCTATTAAAGCTTCTAAGTGATTGATCGATTATGATCCTTCTATTTAAACGTGGCATCTTTTCATGGCAATTTCTTGCTTGACTGCATTCACTCAATGATGTGCAGCTTCTGTGACGATCAGCTGTATGCTGCACTGGATGCAATAGGGAAAGCTGTTAATGTGCTGAGCAGATATGTTGTAATGTGTAGTGTGATTGTAACAGCTGATGGTTGATGACTGGTACTCGTTTTTAGTTGCTCTTGGACACAAATGCAGACAATCCTACATGCTGGCATATGTACAGTGGTGATTGTACCTACACAGGCATTCATAGACAAACAAACACAGTGCAAAGATGCGCACGTATACGTCTTCAGCTAGATTCAGATGATAGAAGTGAAGGAAGTAGGTCTCTATGTTTCTACGTCTCTCTCTCTCTCTCTCTCTCTCTCTCTCTCTCTCTCTCTCTCTCTCTCTCTCTCTCTCTCTCTCTCTCTCTCTCTCTCTCTCTCTCTCTCTATCTATCTATCTTTCTCTGTCTGTCTGTCTCTCTCTGTCTGTTTCTCTCTCTCTGTTTCTCTCTCTTGTTTTCTGTCTTGCTCTATTTCTCCTATTTCTTCTTACCAAATCCTATATCCCAGCCTCCCTCCCTGCTTCCGTTCCTTCCCCCCCCGAGTAACAAAGACTCCTCTGACAGTGACAGTGATGACAATGATGAAATTGATCATGGTGGTGGTGATGATGATGATGATAATGATGATGATGATTTCGACGATAATGGTCTGGTGATGACAACAATTATAACAGCGTTAATGATAACGATAACAACGCCGATGCTGATGACATTGCAGTCGGTATGACGACATCGTCGATGACGACAGTGACGTCGATTTTGATGCTGTGATGATAATGATAAATTTGATGATGATGACGACGTCGATTGTACTGATGATGATGATGATGATGATGATGATGATGATGATGATGATGATGATGATGATGATGATGATGATGATGATGATGATGATGATGATGATGATGATGAAACAGTGGCTGTTGAGGGTGTCTTCTTTTCAGCAGGCAGAACGTAACGTTCAATCCAAACGCGACGCTCGTTACCGCTCTGCCGACTTACCCATCGGTGCATAACGACTTCCGCGACTACTCGCAGTTCAGCTCTGCCAGCTACCAGGTCAAGAAGCACCTCGTCTGCCATGGCACCTGGAAGTGTGTCTCCCTCGTCTTACTCTGTCTTATCGTTCTCCTTACTGCCATCGTCGCCTACCTTTTAGGTAGGGAATTGCGTCATTGTATAGGCCTTGTATGGGATTAGTAGCATTGTATAGGCCTAATACTAGATTATTCTGTAGCATGTGGGTCTAATACGGGATTTAATTGTAGACCTAGTACGGGGTTATGTTCTCAGCCTATTAGGGAATTACCTCATAGGCCTATGATAGGGGTTTACGTCATTGTATAGGCCTAGTATGGGATTAATAGCATTGTAGGCCTGATACTGGATTAGTCTGTAGCATGTGGGCCTAATACGGGATCTGATTGTAGGCCTAGTACGGAGTTATGTTCTATGTTAATAGGGGATTACCTCATAGGCCTATAATAGGGGATTACGTCATTATTTAGGCCTAGTATGGGATTAATAGCATTGCATAGGCCTAATACTGGATTATTCTGTAGCATGCGGGCCTAATACGGGATTCAGTTGTAAGCCTAGTACGGGGTTATGTTTGCAGCCTAATAGGGGATTAGCTCATAGGCCTGTTATTGGATTACCTTCTGTAGGCCTGTTACGGGATTATGCTTTAGGCTGTTTTAGGCCGAATGTGGAAGCTAGGTATTTCAGTGTCATCTGCCCCAGGCCGTAAGTGTCTTCGCTATGCAGGACAGGGTGTTCTGGTTGTTCCTCCATCCTGTAGGCCTACTTCCGCGATGCAGCATGGTAACTGCACCGTGGGTGGTCCTTGATAACCGTGATCACCTTCTGAATGATCTTTTCTAGTTGCTAATATCTGTCTCTGACAGATGTTACAATACATCTGTTCTTCGTCCTCTTCTTGGTCCATCTGTTGCTTTGGTAGATTCATCATCAACGGAAGTGCTATGTCTGTCTTCTGTCTTCCTCTTATCTAGTCTTTGTCTTATCTGTAATTGTCATTTTTGTCCTATCTTATTTTGCCTTGTCTCGTCTCGTGTTTTTTGGATGTTTGGTTCAGTAGTGATGATGAAATTGTCGCCTGCGTGAGAAATGGAATGAGCAGAAAAAATGAGCATGAAATAAATTTCCGTTAATGGATTAAAAGTGTTTTCATGGCAGCTCATAAAAGTTGGATTCTGTTTACAGAATCCAACTATCCCGAGTTTCCTGTTTTCTTTGACTCTCGGGACTTGTTCGTTTGCAGCCCTAAATTGATGTGTGGAATGGATTTTAATGGTGTGATGCTGTCCGTCACTTTTTAGCGATGAAGTTTTACAATCTTTCCTGGCATCTCGACACAGATGTCTACCTGACGGATGCCTATTATCCAAACGCTTCCCACGGGACGTCAAGGAGAGGTATGCTAGTTGCTTCTAATCTAATCGGATAACTTCTATGGTGCCATTGTCAGAATGCACTAGGCGTCGTTTGATAGTTGCTGTATTGTATTGTATTTTGATAACTTATATAGCGCTTCTTACAGAACAAACTACTCAGAGGCTCTTCCAGCATGAGAACCCCGGGGAAATAAGAACGTATTTAACCAACGAGCTGACTGAGCTCTATCGCCAACAGCGACCCTTGCATGAAACGATAGCGGAAGTTCATTCCATAGAGAAGGGCCACCAACAGCAAAAGGTCTCTGCTGAGCAAGCGAGGACTTAACATGAGGAACAAATAGATCCAGACGACCTAGAGAACACAGAAGATGGGATGAGGTACTGGTGTGTGGAGGCTGAATAAGATCAAGCGGTAAACACTCATAATCCTTTGGAGAACTCCAGTTGAAATTCAACAGATAATTGAAAAGGTTACCTATTATATTCTGACTGTATTTCTCCAATCTTCTCATCTTCTTCTTTGTCCATCTGTTGCTTTGGTAGATTCATCATCAACGGGAGCGCCATCTGTGATAGTCACCCAGTATCAACTGGGTCGAACACTTGACATTGACATTGCACCCTACGACTTTCTGAGGACGAGTTTCTACCAGTCGAACGATGGCTTGGTCAAGTTCAACCTGTCCATACCTCGGGGTTCTTTCATTGGTGTATATGGTCGAAAGAGCGCCTACCCTACGCATGCGCAATACAACTTCTTCAACGTCATAGACGGAGAGAAGTTGGTGACGACATCAATGGAGAGACGTCTGGAAAGGTCCACTGACTTTGGGGTAATTGTAATCATCGTGTATCGTTTAATGTGATTAATTAGCTTGAGCTTCATCGTTGCTAATCATGAGTCTTTGCAATGAACAGGAAGTGATTAGAGCTGAATATCTAATTGTCGTCATTCCCTGTGAAGGGATTTGGTGGTAAGTTTATCCTTCAGCGACATTTCTTTTCTTCGTTTTTATGTATTTCAAGTGCAGGTACATACCTAGGTAGTTACCAGTAGTGGATTTATGTATATGGTGCTGGTACAATCAAGTGAAAGAGAAGGTAACATTTTGCCAGACTCAGACATTGCTTTGCATCTTAACTTAGAGAAATGAATGTGACCTTTAAAAAAATTTAAAATTTAAAATTGATAAATAAGTAAATAATAATAAAGCAACTGATCACAAAAAGTGGGAAAAGTTGTGGTCTCTGTGTGGAAATTCAGAACTGTGAAATCGTTCTCTATTGTCACCAAGATGGATCTTAACAACAGGCAGCATATGTTACAATTCTCACCACCGATTTCTGTATATCAGTACCGGCAGACTTCAGTTGCATGTTTATCGGCTGTGCACAGAAAGCCGGATTTACTCTTTCTCATCAAAATCCCTCTGATCTGAATCGACGACAGAACTAGCCACTCCGTCCGATTCCGTCAGATCGATAGGAAAACCGAACACTCGGTAAAAGCGAGTATTCGCGACGATGGCAATTTGGAAAAACGCTTGGAAATGCAATTTTCTAATGGCGGCGTACAAGCCTTGTGTATCTGTTCTGAAGCGACGAGGGACCAGCGAAGAAGGAATCCTATGAAGGCATCGATCAATAAGTGGATGATCGGAGGGCACAGCTTTTAACGAGTTCATTAATGTGGATGTAAAAGTTCCGCCCCTTCATCCCCCCGGTGCCTATCCATCCATCCCGCCCTTGCTTCCGCCCTTCCTTCCATCCTTCCTTCCATCCTTCCTGCCTGCACTGTCATTTCTTGGATGCTGTGCTGGATGCGCTGATGTTGGGAGTGGCGGAGCATCAGAGAAAGACGCGTGGATGCTTCGTCGTGACGACTGTTAGCGTCTGTCTGTCGGTTGCTGCAACTCATCAAGGATGCTGATTCACAGATGCTGTGCTGGTCATCGGTGTTTGGTCCTGTATTAGTAACAGCCTATGGAAAAACGACAACTAGGTAGCAGCAAGTGCCTCTCTTTCCCTTACTTATCCTGTAGATCCAGTTCCAAATACCACTCATTGTAGCTGCCTGCCTGCCTGCCTGCCTGCCTGCCTGCCTGCCTGCCTGCCTGCCTGCCTGCCTGCCTGCCTGCCTGCCTGCCTGCCTGCCTGCCTGCTTTGATCTTTGATCTTTGATCTTTGATCTTGACCTGGATCGAAACCTTCTTGCCTATCGATTTTGTTTTGACTGAGCGCCTGTGAATAATCTGGTTCCCATGACTAAGCTTTCGTTGGGTGCTGTAAAAATCTAGTTTACAATTACGATTATGAACTGTATTCCATTCCTTCCTGCGTCTTCCCGCAGCTGCCTCACCTTCACTTGCTTGTCCTAATCTTAAAGTTTCCATGGTGCTGTTTTGACTGTGCACAAGTGCACAAAGCATGAGTCGATTGCACTCCAAAATCAGATCCTCAATCAGGTCAGTTGCAAGGGTCAGTGTGACAAGACAGATAACTTATGAGAAATGGTTGTTAGGAGCTGTTGTGATTATCATAGAAAATAACACTATTAGATTATAATTATCATAGTTATCATTAAAAATAACACTGATAAATTATCACAATAGTAATATTAAATAACACTGATGTATTGTGTTAACGATACAAAATAATATTGCCAACAACAATAATAAATGAAAAATGGATTTACATCGGGTAAAAAGAACAAAAGAAAAAAAATAAACACTGAGATGTTCCAATCTCCTGCCGACGATTGATCCGAATACGAAGAAAGAGCATCCAGAGACTCTTAAACAGCATGATGTAAATGGGCATTTATACGGCGCCATATGATTTTTAAGAACCTTGTTAAACCCTGTCGCTCTGTTTGATTGGGTGACGGTGATGAGATGGGGACTGAGTGTGACAACAGAACGTGCTCGAGTGGGTGCAGTCCAGACAAAAGTCTTCACAGATGAACAGCGAAAATGCGAGACAGATGGACTCCAGACTTCCAACAGTTGGCATGCTGATGAAATTACGCAACGAGGAGGACACACGACCATACACAAAGACTAATGCACACATACACATGTACACGCATACAGACACAGAGACTAATGCACACATACTTGTACACACATGTGCATATGCACGCACACACATGAATGTGGACACATACCCATAGATATATGCACACATACACATGTACACACATACAGACACAAAGACTAATGCACATATACATGTACATATGTATACAAACGCACACACACATACATGCACACATGAATATGGACACATACCTGTAGATATATGCACACATACACATGCGCACACATATAGACACACATGCACACAAAAATACATAGACATCCACATACAAACATCGCAGAAATATACATGCATCCAAGCATACATGCACATGTATATACAAGCTCATGCATGCATACATACACACATGCATACACACATACAGACATACACAGAAATATATACACATACATGCATCCAATCATACATGCACACGTATATACAAGTATTTGCAGGCGTACGCACTTGCATATACTCATACGGACACATGCATATGCACATAAACATACACACATACGTGCACACATACACGCCCACGGCCATGCATCCACACATACAAGCACACAGACGGGTAGCCAGACGGAGACTAGAAACTGGAAATACGCCACGTTACCGTCCCATTAATTCTTCCATTTCCTCTTCCCTGAGTCAATTTGACCAGATGCCCTGCAGTGCCGAATTTATATTGAACGTTTCGTTGCTAAACAACCGTCTTCTTCTTCTTCTTCTTCTTCGTCTTCGTCTTCTTCTTCTTCTTCGTCTTCTTCTTCTTCGTCGTATTCTTCTTCATCTTCGTCGTCGTCTTCTTCGTTTTCTCTCGCGGTGCCTAATCACTTCCTGTCCACGTGGACTTCTAATTACTTAACTGCTTCACTCAATCCATGTAATTGACTGCTGCCTAATTGTGTGTTGCCATGACGACCAGAAGAGCGCCTACAAGACGAAGGACGCCGCGTTCGTGAGATTTATTCAGTCGGGTGTCTGGTATGTCTTCGTCTACAACGACGGCGGCAAGACACAGCGTGTGACGTTTACTCTGACAAAGCAGGGTCAGTTGTTGCTTTCTTTGGTTTAATGAGGTTGTCCTGTCGTTGTCAGTCTGCCTGACAACGCCCCCTGAAGCGAGCTGGTTGTTTAAAAGCGTCTTTGTTTTATTCTGTGCTTTGCCAGTGTCTGTCTTACTACGTGTTGCCGTTGCCCCCAGATATGTATGTTTTTCTCTCTGTCGGTTTTTGTCTCTTTGTCTGTGTGTCTATCCTGCCTGCCTGCCTGCCTGCCTGCCTGCCTGCCTGCCTGCCTGCCTGCCTGCCTGCCTGCCTGCCTGCCTGCCTGCCTGCCTGCCTGCCTGCCTGCCTGCCTGCCTGCCTGCCTGCCTGCCTGCCTGCCTGCCTGCCTGCCTGCCTGCCTGCCTGCCTGCCTGCCTGCCTGCCTGCCTGCCTGCCTGCCTGCCTGCCTGCCTGCCTGCCTGCCTGCCTGCCTGCCTGCCTGCCTGCCTGCCTGCCTGCCTGCCTGCCTGCCTGCCTGCCTGCCTGCCTGCCTGCCTGCCTGCCTGTCTGTCTGTCACTCTCTATATCTTTTTATCATACTGTTTTCTGTTTCTCTGATTCGTTCTTTCTGCGTCTTTTTGTCTGTGTGTCTGTCTGTCTTTGTGTCTGTCTGTGTGTGTCTGTGGCTGTGTGTCTTGCTTTCTCTTCCTGTAGCTATGTACACATCAATATTTGTTGTCATATATGTTTCTCTGTCTGTTTTTCTGTTTTGGTGCAAAATGCAAAGCTCTTTCTTTGTCTCAGGATTCAGTTCTTGAGCTCCTGCTGGTGTTCATTTCATTCTCTATCACACATCCATATTTGCCTTCTTGCCTGACGCTGCTGCAGCTGCTGCTGCTGCATCTGCTGCTGCTGCGTCGTCGTCGTCGTCGTTCGATGCTTTCATGTCCTAATATGAAAGAACCGTTTGTCTCCTATTTCTTTTGCGCATATGCTGCATTGACTGTTAACAGAGACTCAGTATTCTGTTTCATCCTGCTTCTTCTCTTTGCCTTTGTGTTACAATTTGGATGTTTTGTTGTGTGGTTGGATGTCGTCTGCATCTGTTTGCTCTGGACTCTCACGTCTTTCCTGTCTCCGTGTCATTTGCTGTGTTTTCTTGTCTGTCTGTCTGTCTGTTTGTCTGTCTGTCTATCTGTGTCTGTCTGTTTCTGTCTGTCTGTCTGTTTGTCTGTCTGTTTGTCTGTGTCTGTCTGTGTCTGTCTGTCTGTGTCTGTCTGCCTGCCTCTCTGTCTGTCTGCCTGCCTCTCTGTCTGCTGCCTGCCTGCCTGTCTTTCTGTCTGTCTGCACAGACTAGGGATCTTTTGTTCTCTAATACCTGGTCTGCTGCATTGTCTGATGGGGTGTTTTGGGAATATTTCGATTTGTTGTAAGGTACAGATGCATTTTACTGAATTATGATAATGCCTTTGCCCTCCCTGTGTGCATTTGTCAAAAGGTTGGCTTCATAGGATTTCCTATATTTTGACTCAACAGTTGACACAGCACTGGCCAACGAATTTTCTGATAACTCTGACTTAGAACTCTTTGCTGTACAAATGTTCACCTTACAGAAATTTTTTACTTTTTCCAACACAGCATATTGAAGATTGGAATTTCGGTTTAGTGTTTTCAAGGTTAAATTTTTTGTTTCGGGTTTAGCCACTGGTATAAAATTAATTTGGATTTGTAGTTTGTCTTAAAATTTCTTTGATTTCAGTAATATTTGGTAGTGAAGGATTATACTGTTGTTTTGAATCTCTTTACAGACTCAGTCAGTGAGGACTGTGCGCTTGGTTGCCATGGTAGGGGAGAGTGCGTAGGTGGCAGTTGTCGCTGTTTCCCTGGTTACGCTGGGCCGAGCTGTGACAACGGTTAGAAGCCTGGTTCTTCTTGAGTTGCCTAGAAAACTTTCTTGTTTCGTGCACACTTTTCTTGTCTGAATCCAAGCCCAAAAAGATTGCAGATGCAATCATTTCTTTGCCTTGTTAGGATAATTAATTATTTAAGAACTTGGCCACTGAGGTTAGCGAACCCTTGTACAGCGCCCTTTTCTTCTGCCTCGGCTGTGCTACGGCGCTATATAAATTGTCTTATTATTATTATTATTATTATTATTATTACCAATTGTACGGTTTTTGGGGTGACTCATGACCCAATTAGTTCCTGCTGACCCTTCCATTTGACACCTGCTGATGTAGTAGACCTGATTGCATATTTTTTCAGCTGCTGGTCATTAGCTAAGTGATTTCCATTGGCTGTGGTAGATTTTCCGAATTTGGTGTGCAGAGGGGAACCCAGGATCCAAATCTGCCTTCATGTCTAAAAAATTTTTCAGGACTTTTTATATTATTTATGCCTAATTATTAAGAAACTTTTATATTATTTATGCCTGATTATTAAGAAACTTTTATATTATTTATGTCTAATTATTAAGAAACTCTAAAAAGTAGAACAGTTACTAACACATATGACCTAGGACTTAGTTGGAGGAGCTAAGGCCTTTCCTGCGGAGCCCCCACTTGTGATTTCAGTCAGTTACACTTACTTTTAATCAAGATGTGTGTTATAGTGTACTCGTTTACTCATTAAATAAATAAAGATTTATGTAATAGTTTGCTCAGTTACACTTACTTGTAATCAAGATGTATGTATTAGTTTACTTATACTGAGCCTTCACTTATGCTTCTGACTCTATATTTTTTTTTAAATTTTATTAGAGTCCACACCTGAGTCCCCTTTGTTTTACATCTGAGTCTCCTTTGTTTTGTTCTTCCGTAGAGGTCTGTCCTGTTCTTTGCTTGGGCAACGGACTGTACCAGTCGGGCGTCTGCAAGTGCTACCGAGGGTGGACAGGTAGTGAGTGTGAGCTGAGTTCAACCAACTGTCCGGATCCTACGTGTGCTGGACACGGACAGTGTATCGATGGACAGTGTATCGATGGACAGTGTATCGATGGACAGTGTATCGATGGACAGTGTATCGATGGACAGTGTATCGATGGACAGTGTATCGATGGACAGTGTATCTGTGCTTCTGGATATCTTGGGCCTGACTGCAGTACTGGTGTGTATGTGTTTTTTTTTGCACAGAAACAGCAGCAAAAGTATCATTGTTATTTTATTTTTGTGTATTGTTTTTGACCCAAGGATTGCAAAGATAAAGGGTTAAAAATTAACCATTGCTTTTCCATTGCCAGACTCTCTTTGGCTTTTCATTTGGATTTATTTGTTTGACAACAGAAAGTTAAAACACTAACATAAAACCATGAAACAGTAGTGACTCGTGAGTCATATCATAGTATGACATTTCTTAATTAGTTCAATTTATGTAAGATATTAAACATAAAGAAGCTTTGGCTTTCACGACCGAAAACCAATATTTACTGTTGAATTCCTGCCGAAATTTTACTCTTTGGTTCAGATTTACTGATTTGCATGAAGTAATTCAGAAATGATAGTCTGGCGGTTTTTCTTGAAACTTGTAGAAGTCTGTGAAGGAGGTTGTGTTCACGGGCGATGCGAGAAACAGCGTTGTCGGTGTGAGATTGGGTGGTCTGGATCCAGGTGCGATCTCATCGGTTGCGATCCCAGGTGCGAAGTGCACGGCTTCTGCAACAATGGAACGTGCGTCTGTCAGCCCGGGTGGAACGGAAGACACTGCACACTGGGTGAGAGGAATATTTTCCTGCCCACCTGGTGGTGAAAGATTGAATGTATGCGAAAGCGACTTCTGGTGGATTTGTTAACGGCTTTTTGGTGGGGCTATGCTGGGGCACAGTCTAGGGCTCGGCTCCAGGCTTTGGTGTGGAGACTTGTGCATTTCCACCATCTTTCTGGGGATTCCCCAATGTTCGATGAACTCCGTGGCATAGTCGATGATCGTCTCTTTAAAGCATTCTTGAACAACCCAAATCATGTCTTACATCAGCTACTCCCGCCAGTTAAAACCCTCTGTTATTCCCTACGGCCCGGCACCCATGATCGCATTATTCCTCCCGCTGATAATTTAACGCGTAAATGTTTTATTAGGATGTTGTATGCATATTAAGTTTTTCTTGTCTTCTTAAATACTTGTAAACCGATGTGCAATTAGCTGTTGGTTAATAAAGACTATATACTTACTTACTTACTTCTGTTTTCTTGTGCTATCATGGTTTGTCGGAGGTGATTTCTTATGCTGATAGTTTAAACTTCAGAAATGGTTTATTTTTCATGAGTTATTACAATTTGTGATAGATTTCATCAAATTTACGAGCAGTGAAAGAAATGTGAATATTTCTAGATATTTCTGCTCTGGCTTAGATTTGAACTTGCAACGATTTGGCTGACAGAACACGATGCTAACTACTAGACTATTGCGTATGCCTTGGAGTCTGATTGACCTGCTTTAATCATTTTAGTTGAATTCAGTCTTTTTGGATAAATTTTTATAACAGATGGCTGTCCGCAGAACTGTAACAACCACGGATCTTGCCAGCTTTTCCACGTGGAATGGATGTGCAACTGTCGGGAAGGATGGAAAGGTGGCAGTTGTAACATCGCCATGGAAATGGAATGTGCTGATGACCTTGATGAAGACAGAGGTATAGTCAACAAGCCAATCACTGTTCCTCTTCCTCTTATCTCTCTTCTCGCTTCAGTTTAAAACAGCATCCACCGTAGCCGTCCGACTGTCTGAGTGCCTGACTCCTGGATCTTGACCCTTTTGCCTATCGATTTTGTTTTGACTGAGCGCCTGTGAATAAGCTGGTTCCCGCGACTTAGCTTTCGTTGAGCGCTGTAGAAATCTCGAGATTACGATTACGATTACGATGGTACCATTTTGTTAAACTTGTATTTACTGAATTATTACTTGTTTTTACATTTATGTAATTATGGATGTATGCATGCATGCATGTGTGTACGTATGTATATTTATTCGTGTAGCTGAACATGTGCATAGCACATTTTAAGAACTTTTCATAGGTTTATATTCAATTTGAACAGTTTCTAGATCTTTAACATGATTTCTTTGAATCACTATAAATGTAAATGTACATGGTTTTATATAGCAGCCTGTGTGACCTCAACCCTGCTCATTTTGCAATGAATTGATTGGGTGAAATCCTTCACCACCGCTGCCCGTTTGAATGGGTGTCATGCCATTTAAGGTCCCCGTGTATGGAAGTGCCCGGAGCTATTCTCAAAATCCAGAATGTTGTAAAAATCACAAGTTCTTTTGTTGGTGGTGTTGAGTCCCTTCTGTGGAAAATATTTGTTAATTAAAATAAATCGTGTGGAAATTCTTTCAGTGTAGATTTCCGTTCGGTTTCCTTTGCTGATTTTCAGGTCTTTTGCCTACGATTGTTTTATCTGAAATGAAACACTAGAATAAGTGCTGCTGATGCACTAGTGACCCTTTGGATTAGCTCTTTGTAAATGTAAACATGTAACCGGAATTGTAAATGTATTTCTGCTTTATTATTTAACTTTTTAAATTAATTTAATTTTTTAACTAATTTATTTTGTGTTGCCACAGTCAGGCTACCTACTGTAGCCTTAAATTAGGTCTCCCTAGCCTTTGGGATTTCAACTGGACTTTCCCATCTGCTTGATATTTTACTATGACCTTTGACTGATGCCTTTTGAGTTATGATAACGGCACTATAGAAGTCATTAGATTAGATTAGATCACTTGTGTTTTGTTATTTGCATCAACAGATGGCCTCAAAGACTGTCAGGATCCTGACTGCTGTATCAGCATCGCGTGCCGAGAAAGCCCACAATGCAACACGGCTCTTGACCCAATGGAGATTCTGTTAAGGAAACAACCGTCAGGGATCAGCGCTTCGTTCTACGATCGAATGCGATTCCTAATCGAGGATGATAGCGTCCAGAGCTATGCAACTCTCAGCTCCTTCAATCAAACGTCAGTTCAGCAGTATAGTGCTATCCATTATGTATGTATGTATGTATATGTGTGTATATATATATGTATGTATGTGTGTGTATGTATGTATGTATGCATACAAATGTGTATGTATGTATGGATGCTTAAATGTGTGTATGCATGTATGTATGTGTGTATCCATATATGTATGTGTGTATGTATGTATGTATGTGTGTATGTATGTATGTGTGTATATGTGTATACATGCATGCATGTATATGTGTATGTATGAATGTATGTATATGTGTGTGTGTGTGTGTATGTATGTATGTAAGTGTATGTATGTATGCATGCATGCATGTGTGTATGTAAGTATGGATGCTTGTATATGGGTATTTATGTATGTATGTATGTATGTATGTTTGTGGGTATTTATGTATGTATGTGTTTATGTATGCATGTATGTTTGTGTATGTATGCACAAATGTATGTACGGTAGGTACCTGGACACTTAATATAGCACCGTTGAGTAAAGCATAAAAATTCTGCTAACATCTCTATTTAACTAATGTAAACAGATGTGATTTGAGGTAAACAGAGACTGTATGTCGAGATGAGTAACATGAAGTGGTATATTTATGTAGACCTACATTTAGATGACGATGCATCAGAACCATTTGTGCAAATATTCAGTTACAGTTCAGAAGAACTAATTCAGGACTTCTGAGGCATCGTTAGAAGGTGCTATATCACATGTCTTCTTATATACGTACATAAATACATACATACATACATACATACATACATAAATTCCTTCATACATGCATACATACAGTGATACATACTTAACCAAACGCAATACATGTATTTATGTAGGTATGTATATGTGAAGAAATCTATTTGGTACAAATATCGTATGCCACATCCATCAAAGTATTATTTTTATGATTGTATGGTTTATTTTGAATGAATTTTAGCCAGGTATCAGTGATTCGAGGCAAGGTTGTGTCATCAGACGGCAGCCCTTTGATAGGCGTTCGGGTAACCGTGGTCACCCAGCCTCTCTACGGATTCACCCTGACCAGAGAACAAGGACTGTAAGCTAATGAAAACCGTCTGTTGTCGGTATCTTTATTTTTAATGACTTCACACGTATCCTGTATTACAAGTCGCCCATATTCTTTATTTATTGATTGATTTGTTATTTAATGCACTTATTAAACACATGGTCAGTAAATCTGAAACTGAGGTGCAGGTGTAAGAAACGTTTTTAGAATTTTGAAAGGGACAATTATTGGGTAGAATCTGCATTGAAACAGAGGAATTTCCCTTCACCGATGCTGACCATCCCCCTCACTGGAATGCATTATTTCTAATCACTAGCCTCCCCTCCTCTTCTAAGCAAATTACATCCTGACTGTAATTTTATTACAGCATTCCTCTATATCTCACTTTCTGGTTCAGTTCCATACACCATCCACCATAGCTGTCTGACTGTCTGCCTGCCTGAGCCTTGGATCTTAACCTGGAACCGAACTCTTACTGCCTGTCGATTTTGTTTTGACTGAGCGCCTGTGAATAAGCTGGTTCCTGTGACTTAGCTTACATTGGGTGCTGTAGAAATCTCGAGATTATGATTATGATTACTCAATATTTCTACAGCCCCAGCGAAAGCTAAGTGGTGGGAACCAGCTTGTTCGCAGTCACTCAGTCAAACAAAATCGATTGGCAAGAAGGGTTCGGTTCTAGGTCAAGGTCCAAGAGTCAGGCAGGCAGTCAGTCAGTCAGACGGCAACGGTGGGTGGTGTTTGGAATTGAATTCGCAGGACAGATAAGGGGGAAAAGAGGAATCAGGATAGGATCTGCGGCAGAGGAGTGTTTTCACTTTTGAGTGGAAGAAGACCTGCGCAGAGATTGCAAGGGGTGAACCGATGTTGAGTTCGTATGATGAATCAGATAATTATTGTAATCCTGGTAGAAGTGCAATAATAGGTGCAATAAATCCCTTAGACCTTAGACCTTAGTCCCTCCACGTGCTGGCGCACATTGGGCGATACAGGTTCTCCATCCTTCTCTGTCCTGGGCAGCTCTGGCAGCCTCCTCCCACGTCAGTCCTCCATCTGTGAGGTCTTTTGTGATCGTGTTCTTCCAGCTCTTCTTTGGTCTTCCTCTCTTCCTTCTCCACCCGCCTGGGGCCCAGTCAGGTGCAATAAATAATTAAATTAAATATATAATTAGATTGACTTGCTAACTGAAACTGCATTACCCGTCTGAAAGATTCGACATGCTGGTGAACGGCGGTGGGTCTGTCACGCTGAGCTTCATGCGACTACCATTCCAGCAGAAGAGAGTGACGGTCATGGTGCCTTGGAACCGGATGATTTCCATGGATGATGTCTCTCTCAGCTTAGAAACGGAGGACTCGGGCCAGGTGGAGTCGTGTCCAGGCACCCAGCATGACTATTACAACTTGAAGCCAGTGGTTCTGTCCACTTGGCAGGTCTCTCAGCTCAGTACATGTGCCTCTAAGACGGCTATCGTTGCAGAATCGCAGGTAAACTGATCAGTGTAATCAGATCTAATGTAAAGACTTCTATAGCGCCGTTATCATAATATGCAAGGCATCAGTCGATCGTTGCTCCAGTTAAAACTGTAGTCAGAACTTTAAACCATTGGACAAGCCCAGTCAAAATCCAAAGGGCCGGGAAAACCAGAAATCTAGCTATAGCGGATCTCTCAGTTCCAGCTACAAATGCATATACTTGGGTAGCTCTTTCATCGGAGTACATTGGATTTTCTGTTTGGCTTCTATTTCCTGCTTTTAATTTTGAGATAATGTTGATTCCTCTCCAGCTGCAAAGTTATCAGGCTAACATGAGATTTGATATGAGGTGCCTAAATTGGCATTTTGTTGTGATGTTTCAAACCCATGTGCTTCAAAAGTCTTTAACAGGAGCTACATAAATGCTTAGTATATGCACACAGACACATACATCCTGTACACACTCATACATACACACACTTAAACAAAGGCATACATGTTGCTCGGTTGTTTAATCTGTTGCTTCGTTATTCTTGTGAAAACAGGTTCTTCAGGAGAGCTTGCAGATTCCTGGAACAGACGTCTACCTGGTCCACCGGAGCAGCGAATCCGCCGGATATATGTCGACAATCATGATCCTTTTGACCGGAAAGTGGATCCCGCCAGACCTTGCAACCATCCAACTGCGCATTCTTGTCGAAGGACTCGTCTACGAGCGAATCTTTGAGGCGGATCGCGAACTCAAATACCGCTTCGCCTGGGACAGAAGAAATGCCTACAATCAGAAGGTCTATGGACTGGTAAAGGCAACTGGTAAGAACCTTTGTGGCACTCCACGTCTCCATTCTGTGCTGCTCGATGTGGTAAAGTTAGGTAGCCACTGAAAACTTCTATAGCGCTGTTATTGTTATAAGTAAGTAAGTATATTCTTTATTAACCAATAGCTAATCACACATCGATTCACAAGTATTTAAGAACATAACGAAAACTTAATATGCATACGACATCCTAGTAATAAAACATGTACGCATTAAACTATAAGCAGGAGGAATAATACGGTCATGGGTGTGGGGCTGTAGGGAGTAACTGAATAACTGTTATGCGCAAGGTATCAGTCGATGGTCACTTCTAAGCAAAACCGCATTCCAAAAGCATGATCTTCTGGACAGAGCCAGTCAACATGCGTAAGACCTCTGACACCAAACGATGGGCTTTAGAGGATAAGCACTACTTTAGCCTGGTTCAGTTGCTTATCCATCCCTCTGTTATCCGGGTCATTTTAATGTAGTTTAATGCTTCAGAAAAAGAACTGTCTACGACCTGCTGGGCTTCCAAATGGTCAGGGGCCATATAGAACCCAAGGGCTCTCACTTTGGGGTCTGTAAGCCAACTGCCATATAGACCCCAGGGGCTCTCACTTTGGAGTCCGTAAGCCAGTTGCTGACTTAGCCCAGGCTGCAACATGTGAAGTTGACCTTATGTGATGGTTGGACATGTTTCTTCAGTGCAAGTTGGATACCAGTATAGCGGATGCAAACGAACATTCTGGGAAATTCAGTCGGCAACAATGAATAGCAACGATATGAAAAGTTATGATACAAGTTCATCGTCGATTGCAGCTGGATGGAATCTCAACATTAATCATATCTACAACTTCCAAGAAGGTAGCAGAACCTTCATTTCATTTCATAAACCATTTTCATTTCATAAACCATTCAGAACAAATTCATTCTTAAACCATTCAAAACAAATTCATTCTTAGACCATTCACAACAAATTCAGCCTTAAACCATCGTTCATTATAATCATGTGGTCTATAGAGATGTTTTTGTTGTGCAGGTATTCTGTACAAAGGTGATGGAACAAACATCTACCTAAAGGAACTTCCTCGACGCGTCCTGACTGTCCTCGGCAGCGGTCGCCAGCGTAAGGTCGACTGCAGAGGTTGTGATGGGAAGGCCGAGGACAACCGCTTGATGGCGCCAGTTGCCTTGGCCAGTGGAAGGGATGGAAGCTTATACATTGGAGATTACAACTACATTCGGAAGCTGTCTGCCGCCAGGGACGAGGTTGCCAGTGTGCTTCAGCTCAGGTTTTGACCCTTCTTCAGTTGCAGAAGTTACCTAATCTAATCTTTTGGCTTCTATGGCGCCATTGCAACAGCCGTGAGACGTTGTTGTGTATGGTACATCAAACATTACCACAGTAATGACATTTTACATGTTGAGTGAAGTTGTGTGTTAATGCTCTAACATACTGATGCTACATACTGAACATACTGATTCTGTAGTTTTACAGTGTGCCAACTGATTCTGTTGTTTTACAGTGTACCTTAGTGGTTCTGTTGTTTTACAGTGTACCTTAGTGATTCTGTTGTTTCACAGCATGTCATACTGACTCTGTTTTTCAGCATGCCAGAAGTTGCCTACAAATACTTCATGACTGTCAGCCCCGTTGATGGTCGCCTCTACATCTCGGATCACAAGAGCCTGAGGATAATTCGTGTCAAGACGATGGGACCCTCCAGAGACCTGAGTCAGAACTTTGAGGTGATCGCAGGAACTGGGGAGCAGTGCGTACCCGGAAATCGAGAGAGGTGTGGCGATGGTGGTCCAGCTTCCAATGCCCGACTCTTCTATCCAAAAGGTAGATCGATTTGGCTGTTTATTATTAATTTCCGGTTAATGTTTTGCTGATAATTATATTCAATAAAATGGTTGCTTTAATAATGGAGTATCAGAAAGAGGATGTTTTCCTTTTCAGGTGTTGCAATTAGTAAGGACGGTTTGGTTTACATAGCTGACGGAGCTAACATTCGTACGGTTGATGAGGCTGGCGTCATCCGCACCATCATCGGCTCACAGGAATCTCCGCGTCACTGGGTGCCACTGCCTTGCTTCCTGGCTGTGGATGCTGCTGAGGTCAGTACCATCTTTGTTACCTTCCTCCATTGCGAGCTACTTAGAATGTACTATATTAATGGTCTGTTTCATACGTATACATGCCATAGCGTTTCAGCAAAAACTTGTGGATTTCCATGGGAAATCTATACACATGTATAATGTATCTAAAATCTATATACGTGTATAATGAATATTGTATACATGTAAGTATACTTGTATTTAGAGGCTACAAGATTACATGTGTGAATGTATCTGGACATTTTTATAGTACATTATAACAATGGGAACCTCTCAGAATAGATTTTTATGACATGTGCATACACATATGCACCTTTGAGAGGCTGTTATAGGCGCTAAGTATACTTAAGGGTGCTATATAAGTGGTTTGATACTTATGTACATACATAATTGTAATCATTTGCATATTGTTTTGCATAGGTAACACTTCAGTGGCCAACTGTAATTGCTGTCAATCCAGTTGACAATACACTCTACATACTTGATAATAATGTAGTCCTAAAGTTGACCCAGGATCAAAAGATCCTGGCAGTGGCCGGGCGTCCTCCACATTGTCCACCTAGAAATTCTAGTTTCACTGGAGAAGATCCAAACACTGGTTCCCCACTTGCCATAGACTCGCTGTTGGAGCATCCGCAGCACATCTCCTTCTCACAAGAGGGCGACTTGTACATCGTCGAGAGCCACGGAAAGAGCGTGAACCGGGTTCGGCTGGTGGACATGGCAGGACGCATTCTACACTATGCCGGTGCCACTCCCTCACAGTGTGACTGTTTTCAGGAGCCCTGCAATTGCCCGGGCACAAAAGACGACCTTGCGGTTAACCTTGTCCTTGACAATCCAACTGCCATTGCGGTCACACCAGACGGTGTTCTGCACATTTCTGACATGGGAAGTCTGCGGATCTATTCGATCGTTTCGTCCGAACCGATTCCCGATCGTCTGGGACAGATCGAAGTGACCGACCCGCTGTCACAGGAAGTATACATCTTCAATCGCTACGGCAAACATATTTTGACGAAAAGCCAACTCACAGACCAACCGCTGTACAATTTCAGCTACAGCACCAATTCGTTCTACGAGAAGGTGGCACGCGTCATGGACATGCGCGGTAACATGCTTTCGTTCCGACGCGACTACGTTAAGTCAGTCATCAAGGAGATCAACACACAGTTTGGACACAAATGCAAGCTAACAACAGATGCCATGGGGCAGTTACAGGCGTTTGTTGCCAACGACAATGTCACGACACGATTTTCTTACCTGGGAAACACCGGGCTTCTGGAGTCGAAGGAGACGAGCGATGGGCATACGTTCCTCTACGAATACGATGATATAGGTCGGCTGTCTGCCGTTGTCATGCCAACCGGAGAGCGCTCCACCATCGAGACGGACATGGACAACAGCGGCGTCCGTATTACGTTCCTCGACGAAGGCATTCCGCTTGTTTCCATGTCAACGAATGGGAACCAAATGGCTCGCATCCAGGGTAATTATGTAGGTTGGTATGGGTGTGTGATGTATTCCTGAGCCCAAGGGCGGACATACGGGGGACATGCGGCCATGCCTTTCTCTGTATGAGTTTAGAAAGCCAGTGAAAATAATAGAGCTGGTGTGCAAGAACGAATACTGGTAGCTAAGCTCAGATGTGAAGGACAATGGCAGATATGGCCCCCTTTCTGAATCCTGGTTTCAGAAATAGACTGCCAGATGAAATTATTTTGCAGATGAAACTGATTGCTTTCAGTTAAGTTTCATACTTTCCACTTAGAATGTGCCCTTTGCTCTCTTCGTGACCTATTTAGTTTCAGCTCTTGCCCATTCTTAGGAATGAAATTTAGGACTAGTCTGTACAATAAATTTGTTTGTACAAAGAGATTTTTTGCAACAGATGAAGTAAACTCGTAAAATCAGTGTGTTGTTAAATCTCTTCAGCTTCTCTTGATGTTATTGTTTATATTAAACTGCTTTGGAATTAAAGACATTTTTATTTATTTTATGTTAAGCACTTATTTTGTGTCCAGAGTCCATAACATTAGTCTGAATCTGAAGGACAATGTATTCATAGGAGACTGTTTTACTATTATATGAATATTGCTAACATATTTAGTTATGAAGCATATGGTAAGATTGTATATTAGTGTATAAAGTATTTAAACATTTGTAAACCAGCACCTTCTGATAGCATGCTTTGTTACGTGAATTCTGATATAACACAGTTCCAAATTCCTAATGTGACATCAATACAAGACAATTTCGTTATGACATGACTTCTGATAATAGCATTAGTAGTAGTTCCAAATGTTTAACAACATCTTATGGCATCAAAGGCCGTTGACGTCGCCCTCCTCCTTTATCCAGGCTTGGGACTGGCACTACCTGATTAAAGGCAATGGCAGAGTTATAATAGCATTATGGGGAGGTTCCAAATTATATATATTATTAGATAAAGAGTTGTTTTTCTTTTGAAGCAGGTATTTTTCAGACGTCAGTTTCCCATCCACGCGATGGGTTGCTTGTCGCCAGTTACCCAAATGGAACAACAGTCACTTTAGAGCGAAGTTCCAGTTTGACGAGGAGCCCAGACCATCAGTTCTATCTAAGCCACCAGATCCATAAAGCAAACAACACGACGTATGAAGCGCAGTGGACATACAGTGCACGCGGAGATACTGTCTCGATTCATTCCGCGTTATCCCAAGTCAGCCGGAAGCTTAAAGTAAATTCCAAATACATGTATTCTAAGTCAGTCAGAGGCTTAAGGTAGATTCCAAATATTCCAAGTCAGTCAGCGGCTAATTCTAAAATGAACACTGGCTTTTGTTACTAAAAGGTTAAATTCTCAGGATGTGACAACACTGTGAAAAAGTTCTGCAATGACTCGTATTTGCAGATATCTGGTATCTCAGAAATTCATTGAATGCAAAAATGTTTGACCACTGGGTAGTCATGGGTCAAGTTTGAATTTATTATTATTATGATTATGTACATACATAATTGTAATCAGTTGCCTATTGTCTTGCATAGGTAACACTTCAGTGGCCAACTGTAATTGCTGTCAATCCAGTTGATAATACACTCTACTTACTTGATAATAATGTAGTCCTAAAGTTGACCCTAGGGTCTGAAGCACTCAAAGGCTGGTGTAAATCAATCCAGAGAGAAAAAGAGAAAGCTAGATGTCATCATTATCTGGAAGAGGAAAAGCTTTGCAACTGGCAACAACACTTGTTATTGTTGTTGTTGACCTTATTATTATTGATGCTATTGTTATTATTATTATTTTCTACTTGTGGTAACTCTATCCCCATAGGAAAGAACAAATTGTCTGGAGACTATTAATTACTTCTGGAATGGTTGCATCTTCTCCAGTTCTGGCAGGGAGGAGGTACCGCGGAAAGCAATCACATCGAAACGCAGAATTGTTATTGCAGGATGTCAAAACAGATTGCTAGTTTTCTTGCTTCCCCGGAAGTGCGAGTTAAGCTGCTTTGAACCAGTGTTGATGATCATTATAATTATTTTTTGCTCTAAGACGTTATGCACCCAGGGCTATGTAAACTCAATCCAGAGAGGATATAATGTACTTGAATGCTAAACGGTTGTTATTATTATTGTTATTATTAATTATTTTGAATTCTTGTCTGAAACGATCAGTCATTCTGATGTCATTGAACAGGTTGGCGCAGAGAACATCCTGACTGTAGAGTATGATCGCAGCACGAATTCCGAGACCATTTACAACCAAAACCAGGAGCGAATACTAACGTTGACCTACGACAGAAGCGGGAGACCAGTCCACATTGTGCCTGTGGGACCAGTGGAAAGCCTCAACGTCACGTACGACCAGCAGGGCCGATTGGCCGGATGGAGTCGTGGAGAACTGACGATTGCGAACATTTTTGAAGAGAGGAATCTCAATATGATTGAAAAGAAACTGGCCAATCGCATTTTCTATCGATACATTTACAAAAACGGAAACAAGGTACAGCGCATATAACTTTCATAGTTTCGAAATTCTGTGGCTAATTTTTAAATCAAATCTTGATGTTCAAAATTGGAAATTGTTTTCCAGGCTGCTGGGAAAATAAATTAACGGTAAATTAATGTATTTCGTATTAACAGTAGTGACAGCTATTACTGCAGTTGTTACAGCGTAAATAAGAATTTTGTTGTCTTGCGCAGGCCACTGATGTAATCTTGCCAAGTGGCAAGCAGTATCAGCTCCACTACGATGACTTTGGCAACCTGAAGGCAATCACCATGCCCAATCTGTCGAAGCACTACTTCCACAGTCTCATCTCAATTGGATTCACTCGGCAACTCTACAGACCGCCAGGATCACACGGCGTGTACCTTAGAGATTACACTGCTGCGGGGCAGCTGCTGCACTTCCAGTATCCTAGCAACCATCGCCGAGCAACCTACTACTATAGCAACAACGGCAACCACGTGGAGGTCTTTGCAGACTGGACGAATGCCGAGTACGACTATCAAACGGACGCACGAAGGTTACTTAGCGCCAGCATTTCAGATTTGTCAGGTTCTGGCTACTATTGCAAGACGGCGTATCAGCTAAGCGACGCTGTCACGCTTGGACATTCTGTGTCCTTCAGCAGGTCCGGTCATGGACTTGTGAACGCAAGTTTTCGGTACCTCTACGATCTCCATTCCCGTTTGGCGGTGCGGGAGTTAACCATCGGTGAGAAGTCGCTGAAACCAGTGCAGTACAACTACAGTGAAGAGACCGGGCGTCTCGTTCGACTACAGTCGTTCGTTTTCGAATATCCGCGGGTCCATCGTGAGGTCATTCGAGACACGAACGTTGATATAACGCGAGAGTTCGACCGGTACAACCGCGTGACGGACGTCTGGTATCGTTTCAACACTTACGTCGTTTTCACGCTTGAGGTCAAGTACGACTCGCTGAACCGTATCCACCAGTGGCGCCGGAAAATCGGCTCGAGCGACCTCAAAGCTTACGAGTACCTGTACGACATCGATGGCAACGTCATCGAAGTACTCGTGAGCGGCCAGTCTACCTGGAAATACGAAACGGATGCGAACAACAACATCGTCAAGATGGGTTACTATGGCAACACGCGTAGCATTGTCATCAATCAGCGAGACCAGGTGGAAAGCAGCGGACAGGAATCCTACGTCTACGACCAGGATGGATTTCTTGCGCAGCACAACCGAGAGACTTACGAGTACAACTCTTTTGGTCGACTGCTCCGAGCATTTGAACCCGGCCGATACGACATTCGGTATTTCTACGACGCACGCCACCAGCTCATCGGCCGAAAGGACTTCCTAACCAGTCATCTCGTTCAGTTTTTCTACAGCGACATCAGACACCCAGAACGCGTGACGCATGTGTACGACCACCAGACAAAGCGAGCCACAGAATTCTTCTACGACAACAGCGCCCGACTGTTTGCAATGAAGACCGACAGCGACTATTTCTACATCGCACTCGATCCTAACAATTCGCCGGTCGTCATACTAAACAGCGTCGGAAGCGTCGTGAAGCAGATCGAGTACGATCCACTCGGCAGCGAGATCACAGATTCTGCCCCGCACTTTGCTTTTCATCTGGGGTTTAAATGCGCCATCGCAGACCGCGTCACACGACTTCTTTTTCTCGGCAGCCGCATCTATGATCCTCAGATCGGACGTTGGGCGGTTCCAAGCTACGATAGCTTCATCGATGGTGTCGGGCGGATTGCAGATTTCCCAGAGCTGTCTAATCTTTACCGGAATGTTTTTCTGTGGAAACAGAGGCCAGAAAAGGAGGATTTCCGAACAGGTGAAACACTGAATTGATACATTTACACCAGTAATGTAATTTGTCATTATGTTGGACCACCCTGTGTGAACAGATATCGCTAGCATATTAACATTGTTTCGTTTGACTCTGCTAATTAATTATTAATGTAAATTGTAATGTACATAATGTAGATAACAGTATTATTGTAAATTAATAATAATAATAATTATTATTATTATTATTATTAGTGATCGTTAATTTATATTAACAATGTTTCATTTGACTCTTGATTTTATTTGATACATCAACCCATCTTGTATGAAGAAAATTACCTAGCATATTAATGCTGTTTCATTGACTTTGCTTATCATACATTTTCAACCTACCTTAAGTTGCTTCTGTTTAGAGGAAGGTAGAATGAGATGGTATTACGTTAAATGTAAATGTAAATGTTTCTATAGTGACCGTATGGACTTGACCCTGCTCATTTTTTAGTGAATTTATCGGGTGAGATCCTTCACCATTGCTGCCCGTTGTTGCAACATGGTCGTGTTTAGAGGGGTTTGTCAGTGAGAAGAACATTTTAGTCAAGTGCTGCTGTGCCTCAGTTACTTGTGTTTCTGTGAAACAGGTCCCTTGAGTTGGCTAAGTGAGCTCGGTTACGACGTGGCCAGCCTCCTACCCGACGTGACATCCTCCTCTACCGATGGTGAGTTGCTACAGTCAACCGGTAGCCTTCCGTTCAGCAGACGCATGATTCCCGTGTTGACAGCGTTCGACTGTGCCTTCTCAAGGAACATGGCAAGATTCCTGCAACTCTCTGCCGTTCCCCAGTCGCAGATCGTGACGACGGACGAACCCCACGACGATGGTCGCCAGTCGTTGTCACTCCTGCCTCCGGTCTTTGGTCGAGGCGTCATACTCTCCATCCTAGATGGCAAAGTCTCCATAAGCGTCATTGAGTCGGCCAACGAAAAGCTTGCGCTTCTTGCGACGACGCTGCTCAACAATTCGGATGCGGTCGGCCTACGATTCACGATCCACGGTCGAGACACGCACTTTTTCGTCAAGAAGCAGCTGGAGCAGGCCACCGAGGACATAAAGGAGCTTTCGCTGCAGCGTGAAAGCACAAGTTCCGGCCTGACCGTTTCCGTTCACACCCACCACGAGCTGCCAAACGTCGTCAGGTTCGTCGATATTCACCTGCAGAGGAATCACACGGCCGTCCACCTGCGTTACGGCTCAACGGTGGCGCAGGAACGCGAGCGTGTCTTGCACCACGCGCTGCTGAGGGCGACCGAAGGAGCGTGGGTGATCGAGCGGGAGCTGGTGCAAAGCAGCAAGCTTTCGATCAACTCGTGGTCGAAAATGGAAAGGGAGGAACTGCTGAGCAAGGGCAACGTGTCTGGCATGAGAGCCGAGTACATCCGAAGTGTCTTGGAATTTCCGGAGCTGGCCGACGATCCGAGAAACGTGAGGTTTGCGTCTGATCGAAACTGATTGCTTGTCGTACCCAAGATTCAGCTTCATCCAGCGCCGTAGCAGGGACTTTGAACCGGGTGTTGCTATGCCATTGTCTTCATCACTTGGTGACTGTCAAGTCTGATGCTCCCGGGGAAATGACCAACTCAACTTTTCCAACTACGTTTTCTAAAACTGGAAGTATGCAGGTCATGGACACACATCCATTCAGCACTATACAACGGAACTGTATTACGAAAGTCGACAGACTTATTGTTTGCAGGGCGAGGAATCAAAACATCGCATCAAAAAAAAGTAGTAATTTCTTTTGTGCTTTTTTTGCTGAACAGAAATTGAAGGAAAACTAGTGGCACGTCTAGTCAAACCAATTCAGTTTCATCGTGTGGCGATGTATAGACTAACGTTAGCTGAAGACGAACGCTGCCACACGAGAGCGCGTGCGTCCGCAGTTGAGTTCGCTGTTTGTAAATAGAGATTTGTAAATTGCTGCTTTATCTGTCTGTCTTTGTGATTTGTGTGGACCATGAAGATCGTTGTGATAGTTAAGTGGTTTATTGAGAAACCGGGTTATCTCACTGTGTGTTCTACACTACTTTTTTGCGCGGTTATAGCTTTGTAGAAAAAGATGAAAGATAAAGGTAACACTCTTGTAATTGTAATTGAAATTTAAGATTTATAAAGCGCATGTGAGAGGTACCTAACAGACGCTATATTAATCGTAATCTCGAGATTTCTACAGCGCCCAACAAAAGCCACGTCACGGGGACCAGCTTATTCACAGGTGCTCAGTCAAGAAATGAATCGATAGGCAAAAGGAGTTCGGTTAAATGCATTGATGCATATATACAGACATAATTACAAACATGGATTCATACTAAGTTAAGCTATGGTAGGTAAGATAAAGAACTTCAGGTGAGGTAATGGTATTTATTACGTTCCTCTATGCCTATGGATAGCAGGATAAGAGGTAACTGTGGGGTTGAGGCGTCTTTCAGCTGAAGCACTTTGACGCAAAAACAGGATATTCTTCATCATTTTTACGGCCAGAGAAATAATTCCATTTATAAGCGGATTTCAAACCCTGGACAAGTGCCTTAGAAACCAGCCACCATTCCGCTTAGCCTCCTGTTGCATGCTGCACGTGGGCAAAGACAATTCTAGTTTAGTCGGCTTACTTCAAGCATCAGGGACTGTCATAAGAAGACGGTGGTATTAGGCGGACGGTGTGCGTTAATGCCAGAGGCTGATCCACCATCGGGGAACTAGGATCTGACAATTACGGATGCAACGATTGACATGTCTTGATTTGTCGGCTGGCAAAAGTAACTGAAGCAGGCTTCAAAAAGATACCATTAGCTCCGCTGTCGACAAGAAATACAATCTGCTTGAATGAGCAGCGCACTGCCTGCCTGTCTGTCTGCCTGACCGTCTGTCCGCCTGTCCGTCTCCGTCCGTCCATCTGTCTGTCTGTCTGCCTACCTGCCTGCCTGTCTGTCTGCCTGACCGTCTGTCCGCCTGTGTCTCCGTGCGTGCGTGCGTCTGTCAGTCCGTCCGTCTGTGTGTCTGTCTCGTTCATAATTACCAAGGTGTGTACTAAGCAGATGAGGATATGCTTTTTGTTGAACTTGAAGCAGCCACGAAGGAAGAGAAGTGTGCGTGTACACGGGTGAGGGTCACGAAACACTCTTTTCGTCGGTTTCTAACAACGAAAGGAAGTCATTATCTCTCTCCGCGTATCTGCTGAAACGGCGTCGAATTCAAGTCCCGCATCTGTCCACACAAGGTGATTAGAACTGTCGCCTTCACTGCCGACTCTGCTGCTGCTGCTGCCGCTGCTGCTGCTGCTGCTGCCGCTGTTGTTGCTGCTGCTGCCGCTGCTGCTGCTGCTGCTGCTGATGTGGTTGAGGCTGCTGCTGCTGATGTGGTTGAGGCTGCTTCCGAGATGCCTTGGAGGAAATTGGTCTAAATTGGCGGAGGGTACAGAGGGAGCTGGGGAGAAGGGTTCGGTGCTGCAGTGATAGCGTCCTTCAGTGGATACAGACGATAGACGGGCAGCGTGGGGCGTCTGTATGCTCGTCTGTGTGTATGTGTGCATATGTCTACGTGTGTCTGTATGAATAGGGACTATATGGGCCCCAATGCCTCTGCTTCTTTGCGTTAAACAAGAACTACTAGGCCTAGTTCTCTAAATGCAATGCAGGTTAAGGTAAATGCTAGTGTGGCCAATAGCTATATCAGGTCTGTTCTTGGCGACAGCTATCCAACAAGCAACTTTATACCTTTTCGAAAAGTCATAAAAGGCGCTAAACAAATGGTAAGCCAAACCAAGGAAGTTCTGAGCAAAGAGCAACGGGATCGAGGGTGGTCGATTGAACAGGAAATAAACAATCCTAAGTGCAAATTGTAGTCTTTCTTCAAACTTCGGGAGGTTTTTTAGATTAGTTTCCTATTTTCTTCATGATTTTAAACTGACAAAATAACTACTATAGATCCGAATCTAATGCCAAAATCCTTCAGTGTAAGACAAAATATGACCCTGTAGAGGTTGAAGTCATAGTAAAATGCTCAGCTGTGCCTACGTGGATGTAAGGGTTGCGCGATATAGTCAAGTGGTTGGTGTGGTGGACTGTCAACTCAGAGGTCAAGGGTTCAAAATCTCCGTTATGGCAGAAAGCATTAGTAGATTTCTCTTCCACTAGTGTGCCCTGGACTATAAACCTCGACTATAAAATCAATGCATCGATCGCATAGGCCTACAAACTCCGCCGCTGCCTTTAGTCGGGTTTACTGCCAGTCCCAACCCTGGATAGAGGAGGAGGGCGACTACAACGGCCTTTGATGGCATAGGATGTCGTTAAACTGAGGGAACTGATATTGTTTCTGCATTTAATAGGCGCCAATATATAATGACTAAGCATCAATCGATGGTGCTGAGCAATTGTGAGTGAATTACTTGCTCAGGGTTCCTACACAATAACCGTTCAGGGGAGACTCGACACTTGGTTACAAGCCGAATTCGCTAATCAATCGACCACCCTGCCCCGCAGGTAGGGAGGCTATATCAGACGGCCAGGGAGAGGATTGGACGTCCATTCTCATGTGCTGAGGCTGTGAAAAGACATCGGTAAGACTTCGTGTACCCATGGCTTCCTTCTCGAGGTTCTCATAAGAGACTGTATCATCCTTTGTTCTCGTGTTATAACAATGCACCCAAGATAATAACGTGGTCTTGAGCTTTTTCATCGTCACAGACCGCCAGACATGATGCTGCTTTGGTGTGATGGCACACTGGTAATGCGATTAATTTCAGCTCTGCGTTTCGAATTTAAGTCCAGCTGCCTTATTCCAACGATTTTGCACTTGCAACCGAAGCTGATCTTTCCTGCCTTCAGCGAGTTTGATTTTGTCTGAGCGCCTTTTCGAATGAGCCGATTCTCATGACTTAGGTTTCTTGGACGCTGAAGAAATCCGGAGATGACGATTTCGATTACATGAACGTTAACCTTGACCTTGTCTTACCTTAACCTGACTTACCTTAGCTTATCGTATCTTACCTTACCATACCTTAACTTACCTTACCTTAGCTTACCATACCTATCGGTATACCTTACGCGAGGATCCAAAAAACTAATATTTACAACGAAAATATATGGAGACCTGTTCATACAATATAATAGAAAGTTCGTGTATGTGTGCGTGCATACGTGTGTGTGTGTCTGTGTGTCTGTGTGTGTCTATGCGTGTGTAATTACGTAAATATTGAAATAATGAGTTAATTCATAGTTTATCGAGGCTTTTACAGTTCGTCAGGAGTTCTCTGAGCAGCGTCCAAGCGTGTTTCGCTGCGAGGTCGAGCGAGGCAGCCGACCGTTCCCTCATCAGGTCAAGGCCCGGCAAGAAGAAGTGCGGGCATCGTCTGTTCTGGAGGCAGGAGATGAGCTGAAGCAGGATGCCGTTGACGCGGTCGCCAAGGCAACCGTCATCCCAATCAGATTCGAGCGGATGCTTCTCGCACTCGTTCAGCAGCAGGGTGCTCATGTGGTAGTTGTCGACCGGCCTCCCAGGGAGATCGAGGTGTCGGTCGCGGAGGGTCTTCAAGAGGCTCAGGCAGCGGCGTCGGCACCCCGTCCCCTTCCTCAGCAGCGCTGACTCGGCCGAGTGAAAGGACACGACCCAGGCATCGCCCTCCGCTGCCGCAGACGACGAGGAATTGCGCGGGGGCCGGGCACCGTACGGACACTCCTTCGACAGCAAGTCAAACCCGCCGGCTCGAACCTCCGACCCCAGAGCGGGGCTGGGCCAGAGGGCAACGGGCGGAGGCCAGTGCGCCGCGCCGCGAGGCCAGATCCCGGTACAATTGAAGGCCGGCGTTATGAGGACATTGTAGCGGTCCATCACCTGCAGCCTCACCTCCGTCGTCTCGGTAACCATGACGACCGCGTCGCGGTAACCGCTTCGCTCCGTTGCCTGGGCGACGAGCGTCTGGAATCGCGAGCGGATCTTGCGCGACGAGAGATACCCGGATGCGGTGATGAACTCGACCCAGAGGGACATGGATCGCTTGCGGCCGTCGCTCAGCTTCAGCAGCGCACACCCCGGTGCCACTCCTTCGTCGATGTAGTTGAAGACGCCCATCTGACTGAGATAGAGGACGACCTCGAAGTCGGTCGGAGAGAGGACCTGGAGACCCTCGTAGCGTCCGTTTACCTCCGTCAGGGAGCTGATGAACCGGGGCTCCTGCGACTCTACCTCGCGAAGAATGTCCTGAACGACCTTGCAGACCTCGTTGATCGCCCGCGCGACGATCGTCTTGCGAGCGACCACTCGGTCGGCGTAGAACTTGTTCATCTGGACGAGGAATTTGCTCTGATGGGACAGCTGCTGCATCTCTCACTAGGATGTTGATGCGTTGCTGGTAATGAGAAGGAGATGAGGAGGGTGAAGAGAGGAGGTAATATGCGAGAGAGAGAGAGAGAGAGTGAGAGTGAGTGAGAGAGAGAGTGAGTGAGTGAGAGAGTGAGAGTGAGTGAGAGAGAGTGAGAGAGAGTGAGTGAGAGAGAGTGAGTGAGAGTGAGAGAGAGAGAGTGAGTGAGAGAGAGTGAGAGAGAGTGAGAGTGAGTGAGAGAGTGAGTGAGTGAGAGAGTGAGTGAGTGTGAGAGAGAGAGAGACAGGGACAGAGAAGGCAGTTGCTGCTGAAGATGATACGAGGAGGATGAAGATAAGTGGAAAGAGGACTAAATCGACAAAGTAGGCAGATGCTGCTGTTGAGGATGAAGAGGGAAGGTAAGAGGATGTGACAGAGAAAGAATGAAGTGGCAGATGCTGATGAGTAGTGATGAAAGCGGATGAGACAGTCAAAGAAGGCAACAGAATCGTTTGCCCAAATGTTCAGTCTGAATTCCAACTCTAATCCAGTCTACAGTGTCTTACATCAGGCCTAGTCTTACACGTGAGGTCTACGTGTATCAATATTTGTTGATATTCTTCTTTTTCAAACTTATTCAGTCGTGTGATCGAATTATGTCCGAAAACGAAACTCTGGCTCGAACATTCAAAGAGATAAACAGCCCTAGACTTGGCGACTGTTGATCTGAGAACTATTGTAAGCTTGTCGTTGGATAGATTTACATCGGTTAGACTTACTAATCTGGTTGGGCTTACATCGGTTAGACTTACTAATCTGGTTGGGCTATTTAGACCAATCTGAGACTGCAAACGATGCTTGCCTATTGAAGTTTCGCTCCAGAAGGCTAGTATTCCGATTTCCAGTCTCGATCAAGAGGGTAGGTAGTTCGATGTCCACGCAGTCGCAGAGTCAAATCGACACCAACACTGACTTCGTCTTATGTACTAAAGGAGCAGCATCCGCAGCCTCTTGACAATCTCTTTTTGGCTCTAGAGTGATCCTTGGGTCTGCCCAGCATCCAGGGACAAGTCATCTAGGGCTAGTAGCGACCTTCAGCCGGAATCACGATAGATCTTCAAAGCCGATGACAAGCAGACTCCACAGAGGTCTCGGCTAAACGAACCTAAAACAATCCTCACAACCTTATCCGCCGCCGTTATAACTCAGACCTTGGCGGGCAGTAAAAATGTTTCCATTGAAAGCCGTCTCTCGCGCGGCATTTTTAAGAGCCAGCTTCGTACATTAGCCACGTAGTTTATTTACCCCAACGTTAGCTGTAAACCCTGAGAATCGCCGTCCGAAGCCGATGAGGAGCTCCCGCTGCACAGTCACCAGAACCCTGAACAGATGATTTAAGCTGCCATCTAGCCGAGTCTTTTATCTCGGAATCGTCAGCGACTATTCCTTTCGCTTGTCAGTTGCTGCGTATATCAATTCGGTTTCCCGTAGGCGTCGAAACGCGCTTATCTACCGTATACCGCGCCCAGCACTCGCCTCTGAGAGTCCGTCGGTCAAGGGAGAGGACCAGGACACGCCCACTTGCTCCAATTGGCCTCTTCAGGGGCTCAGCAAGAGGCAACAGCCATCAAAGCCCACCCTCTTGCTCACCTAGATTGCGGCTGATAGCCTCGGCTGCGCCACGTGCAATTGGAGCCAAACCCTGTGGGGGCGTTGAGGGGTAAACCCGGGGCAAGGACTGCACGATTTTCGGAGCCTCCGATATGCGCCTGAACAAGATAAGGGGTGGCCTTGCAGAGGGGGGGGGTCTACTGGAAGCGACGGAGACCACACCCCCTCTGCTGACGGATCTATTATTGCGGACAGACGGCGTGATTCGAGGTGAAGGCCCGACTGCCGTCGCCTGATTCCATCACATGGCCTCTGCATCAGCGCAGGCCTAGGGGACCGTCGGGTCCTGCTGCTGCTGCTGCTGATGCTGCTGATGCTAATGCCGATGCTAAGTTTTTCTCAGGTTAATCGCTGATAATCCGCCTATGTAACGACGTTATCACGGGGCAAATGTACGAACGCAGATACGGAATGCCCGGAAATGGGAACACTTCGGCAGTAAATAAAGTCACTTCCCTTCACAACAACGATAACAACATCATCATCATCATTATCATCTACAACAACGACGACGAAAGTACTTTTTACGACACTGTTACCAAGTACACTACAACGTAGTGTATGTATGTGTATGTATGTATGTATGTATGTATGTATGTATGCATGTATGTATGTATGTATGTTTATTCAGAGTAAAGGATAACCAACAAAAAGACACGTCGGTTGTAAATAAATAGGCCTATTAAGAAAGAAAGACTGAAGGAAGGAAGGAATGGAAGGACAGGAAAAAAGGAAAGAAAATGAGAGGTTTCAAGGAAAGAAAGACGGAAATTTTAATGAAAGAAAGACGGAAATAACAAAGGATGGATGGATGGATGGATGGATGGATGGATGGATGGATGGATGGATGGATGGATGGATGGATGGATGGATGGATGGATGGATGGATGGATGGATGGATGGGTGGATGGGTGGATGGGTGGATGGGTGGATGGGTTTGTGGGTGGGTGGGTGGGTGGGTGGATGGGTGGGTGGATGGATGGATGGATGGATGGATGGATGGATGGATGGATGGATGGATGGATGGATGGATGGATGGATGGATGGATGGATGGATGGATGGATGGATGGATGGATGGATGGATGGATGGATGGATGGATGGATGGGTGGGTGGATGGGTGGGTGGTTGGGTGGGTGGGTGGTTGGGTGGGTGGGTGGGTGGGTGGACGGGCGGGCGGACAGACACACAGGCAGACAGAAAGAAAGAAAGACAGACACACAGACAGAAAAAAGTATATGAGAAAATAAAGCCAGACAGACAGGCAGACAGGCAGACAACAAGCAGATCTTTACAGCTGAGTGCATGCACGTACAGCTACATGTTGTGTCGATTCAAGATAAAGACCGTGTCCCCGGATCAATTCAAACCATTTCCTTTCCGAATTTGAACCGGACACGAAGATTTACGGTTCATACGAGAACCTGAAGTTTTTGACGAACCAAACGCCGTCTGCGAAACCAGATACAGTTTGACCTTTAACCTGAAATTTGGTCCCAATGGAAGAGCGGCCACAGCTTCTGCTGCATACAACATGCATAGCCTCGATTCATGCAAGTCCATTTCCAAGTAGGCTACTTTTCCTTTTGTCGCAGGTGACTCACTGGGAACTCGGCGATTTGGGTAAACGGTTGGAATAGAGGCACTTCCCCACCCACTGTTCAGGCTATATCTCCCCCATTGAGAGATACATATCCTAGTATACATTTCGCTTCTGTCCATGGATCTTTCCCCCACTTGTTCGGACTATCTACCATCGTAGCTACATTTTCACTTACAATTCGCTTCTGTCTTTAGATCTTCCCCCACGCTTGACTTATATGACGATACCATATATATATATATATATATATATATATATATATATATAAATATATATATATATATATATATATATATATAATCTTTTGCGTGTATATATGCAAACTTATATATATACAAAATGGGACGCGGTGGTGTAGTGGTATGGTCTCTGCCTCGCAGCCGGAGGGTCGCGGGTTCGAATCTGCCTCAAGCCAGTGCGTAGTGACCTTGGATAAGTCGCTCACCCACAGTTGTCTGCGAGGAAGGCAAAGGGAAACCACCTCACTCATCTCATCCCCGGGTGGCATAAGGCCAATGGACCTGCCTTCAGGCAGAGAACTCATCATCATCATCATCGTTATCATCGTTATCATCGTCGTCGTCATCATCATCATCATCATCATATACAAAGTATCCATAAAATGCAAAGCTCGAGCCCCAAAACGTCACAAATTTTGTTCTTTCGTTGCCAGAACTAAAGAAAGAGCTTGCACCTGTAGAAATCTGTTAAATCGAAAAAATATTATTATTATATGCTAATTATGCTTTTTCTAATGCTATCATTCCATTCTATGGTTTTGGCGATACCACTGTTCATGTACATGCATAGTGAGAACATTTTTACCTTGACGGCAATATCATTCTTTTGATTTCCGTTAAAATCGTTGGGTCGTAGGACGTGAAGTCCGCCGTACGTCTTTCCTTTTCCTACTCTTGTAGGATGATGTCAGTGGTAAACGTGAGAGTTAGGAATAGGGTTTAGCGGCGTATTTCCCATTCCTACTGTATCTATCTTAACCCTAAGACTAACTCTAACCCGAACACTAACCCTAACCTTTACCCTAACACTAACCCTAACCTTAACACTAACCCTAACACTAACCCTAACCATTGACATCCTTATACTAGACAGCCTCGTACTAGAGTGGGAATCGGAAAAACGCGTCCGTCGTAACTTCAACCCCGGTAAAATGGTCTCCGTGACGACAAAATGAGAACCACTTCTCTACGTCATACAGTACCGCTGCGCTTAGCGACATCTGGGCAAGTCGGCAAATGACCACCAGCCCTAGTATGTCAAGGCGAGGGCTCCAGATAATTAATTATCTAGGAGTCTATGGCCAAAGCTAAGAAAAATTCCTTCCGTCCGTCCGTCCGTAAGCCTATAAGAATCAATTTAGTCACACTGTATGGGCGTTGAGGCGACATTTAGTAGATGGTGTCAGCCTTACTACCTTCCATCCAGTAGCCAATACAGGGATTAAGTTTGTATTCGTCAGCTTGCAATGTCCCGCGGTCTTTTTCTCACTTTCTCACCCCCGCCAAAGTTAGTGACGAAGAGGGCGGTGACTTTCAACCGCGGAGAGGGTCGGCTCTTATGGGTTGGGGCATAAGGTCATCCGGGTGGATTGGGAAATTGGAAGCGACGCGGAGGAGATCAGGCTTAACAGGGAAAACGGCATTTGGCGCCATGTCAATTAACTAGCAGACTACAGTTAGGCCTATTGTTACTGTCCTGTTATTGTTATTGTTATTAGTATTTGGTATTTGGTTTTACCTTTTTGGAGGGCTTTATCTTATAACTTGGCTTGCTAAACAGCGATGGTACCACCAAAGATGTTACAAGAATCGTTGGTTGCTTTTAAAATGTATCGGTGCCCGGGTTAGTGAGGGCGAGAATAGCAGTGGGTAGGGAGTATGGTTCTTCGACAGGTTTAAAACGTCTCTAGGTATATGGTATGTATGCAGCATGCTATAGAGAGGAGCAGAAGGAGGAAGAGGAGGAAAAAGAGGAGAAGGAGCAGAAGGAGGAGTAGGAACAGGAGCAGGAGGAAGAGGAGGAAAAAGAGGAGAAGGAGCAGAAGGAGGAGTAGGAACAGGAGCAGGAGGAAAAGGAGGAAAAAGAGGAGAAGTAGTTGACCTTACAATGCAGTACTTTGAAGTCGTGTTGATTTACTTGGCGACGTCAGTTTAAGAAGTAGATACAGTCGCAGGCGGTCACTTTGTCTGTGTATCCGTCCGTCCGTCCGTCTGTCCGTCTGTCTGTCTGTCTGTCTGTCTGTCACGACATTTAAAATGTACAGATATAGTATACATATATGTAGGTATTGTACGTATCAACTGTATGCTGTATGGAGACCTAATATTCAGATATACATTTATTTTGTACTTTTATAAAGCCACTAACGGGCTCTCTCAATATGTGCGTGTAATCGTAAACGTAATGGTAATCATAATCTCAAGATTTCTACAGCGCCCAACGAAAGCCACGTCACAGAGACCAGCTTATTCACAGTCCATCGGTTGGGCGAGGAATCATAGGCGTGGACATACACACAAATAATATACATATATGTATAATATTATTTATGTCTGTAGGCTATGTATGTATATATTTATGTGTATATATATATATTTATGTGTATATATATATATATATATAGCATGAACCTTAAACTTATAAATGCATGCCATGTGTGATTCAATTATTTTTTTACTCTACTGAGTGAAATCCTCTCCTATGTAGACTTCGCTATAATTAAATAATTAAATGCAAAAAGACGCACTTTATATATAGGGATATCATATATATATATATATATATATATATATATATATATATATATATATATATATATATATATATATATATATATATATATATATATATATATATAAGAGCTAAGTGCGGGAAGTTGGTCATCCTTCGAGTGCGCATTGGGTCGAAGTCTTTTATATATGTAATATTTTCAGTCCAAAGGGACAGCAGGTCTCGAAGGTCAGACAGTTTCAGAACATGAGAGAGAAAGTTATGCCTTTCATTTTCATCATCGTCATCCGCAGCAGCAGCAGCAGCAGCGACAGCGACTCCTTGGCGCCTGTGAATCTGTTGGAAAGTAATGTCTCGGATTCATAATTTGAATAGAGGACATGCAGTAATTCAAGAGTATTTCACATCTGGTTCCACTCCATGCACGCACAGACTTACATATAGACATATACAAACATATAAATGCATATATACACTTATATATGAGCATATATAGTTATACATGAATAGAAGGTGGGCATTTAGCTTAAAGTTTGTTTAACGACGCCTTCGTATATATATACATATAGGACTATCTTGTATATATATTATATATATATATATATATATAGTCTATGCATAATTAGAGTAAATTTGATATATGGAATTAGTCTGTTGACGATTTAGCCTTTAATACAACAATTAGCGACAGTAGGTCTTTTTATTTTGAGCATTTATGCATAAATATACTTACTTACTCATGTGTATCAAGCGTCTTTACCTAATGACCAAGTATCCATCAATCGATGGCGCTGAGCAGCTGTGCGTGAAGGAACCCATGTAATACAACCACCCTAACAGCTTCTCTCCCCCTTCTCTCTCTGTTTTTCTGGCAAACCTGACTTAATTCTTGACATGTCATCTTTGGACAACTCCATTGGCTTGACGCAGCACTTGTGAATAATTTGTTGCCCTGCGCGTTGCCTTTAAGTAACGCTTTAGAAATTTCGTGTTTACGACTACGATTACGATTACGAAAGATGTGCTCAAGGTACCTACACAGTAACCGTCTCAGGGGAGGTCCAAACCCATACTCTTCGCGATCCAAGTCAAGCTCTCCAACCAATAGTGACAATCAGCAACCGTGCCTAACTTACTTACTTATTTGCAATACATGCATACTTATTTACTTACTTACTGCAACCTTAAATTATTGACAAATGCCAGGCTGCCACCTGGCGAACGTGTCAAGCGTCTTTTGGCGTTCGTTAACGAGTTGGACGATAAGATTTCTCGTCACCCGCGGCCTTTAATTAAGTTTATCAGCGGCAAACGTGTATTTCGGGGAACTCGGAAACCCGAGCTTTCGACCTTGAAAGGCTCGTGCGTCGTTTGCCGGGTCGTTACGGGTCACCGGACACCAAGAATGCGAGTGAACACATGCCCCCACTTAGAGAGATTCGAATGAAGGACTATCGCGCCCTAGTAAGAGAGTTTAGCCCCTTTCTTGCACCCATCTGTCTGTGCCTAGAATATCGTTAGCGCCTGAAAGACTAAGTCGTTGGAATGAGTATTCGTAGGCGCTTAATCAAGGGTCATAGGGTCAATGGAGCGAGAACATATTGGGTAACTTGAAGGCGGTTTGTTTGGGTTGTGTCTAAATTCAGGAAAGCGAATGCTATAGTGCAGTCTAGCATGGACTATGGATATGGCGATGGTAGGTGCGTTCAAGCTTAGGGGAGAGTCTGCGAAGGTCACTGATATGCACGCAGCAATGGCGGAGAATGGGTGATGTGACCACAGAGATTGTTATTTGGTCGACGATCACACCTGAGTCGCGGGAAGGAGAATCAGTAAAGGTGTGGTTGGAAGAAGAGTCGAGGCTGAAGGAGATAGAGGGATACGTAATTTTCTTGAGCTGGGTCGTAAGACTACGAGGAAGAATTCGGTTTCAGATGGGTTCAAGTACAGGATATTCGATGTCATAAAGGAGAAGATTTGTGTAACCACGCGAAGAAGATGATCGATCGATATTTAAATTGATTGCTTTGTATATGCTGTACGTAGATCTATGCGTAGGCCTACATGTAAGCTGGCGCCGACGGCATTTATTACGACAGGCCTATATAATAAATTATGATATGATTCTTACAACAAAACTGACAATAATATAGATTATTATAACTACAGAAATAAGGACGAACATGTAGACGCCGTCGTCGTTATCGCCATCACTATCACTAATACCACTGATTATGATTATCACTATCATCATCCTCATCACCACAACTGCCAACGTCACCAAGGTTACCGCTTCAGTATTCTATCGATGCGGAACGAATTTCTGCTCAGATTGCGCACGAAGGTTTAATCACCTCTGAATTATCGGCCAGTATTCCCAGTAAACTGGTTCTCGAGGACGAACTCCTTTCTACACTCTATTGATTTTTCAACAAATTTAGTAACAAATATGCTTAACATAAGTTATATAAATGCGCTATATCAATTTCGTCTTAGAATCAAACGGATGTATGTATGTCAGAGGGATCATTCACTTCGTGGTCGAAGTCCATTTGAAGTGCGTGATTGTGGTGGTGTAAATTGCAGCATTTTGCTTCCAACTTGTTTTCAAGAATTAGCCAAAAATGCTGCTAGACGGAGCGGGAGAGATCGTGGAGATGTTCAAGAACAGCTTCCCGCTGTCGTTTTTGTTCTTTGTGCCTATTCTGATCCTGATTTCGCCAGTTAGTACAGCCCATGATTTCGGCGTATACCGCATGCAGCAGTTTGATCTTCAAGGAGTACCTCACGGTAAAAATAATAGGCCACAGTAGCACCTTATTGTCTCTCGGACTGATCTTACGCAGTTAATTGACCAATAAAGAAAAACAAACGAATATTATTGAGTATTGCAGCATAATAATGTGTGCGTTATAATTTTCAAAAATACCCTGCTTCTCCAAACTTAGAAATCCGAGCGAACGATCAAATGTCCCTTAAATTTTTCCGATTAGAACAGTCGTCAGTAACAAGCTATCGTCATCATCATCATTATCATCATCATATTATTATTATTGTTATTACTACTACTTTATTATTACTTTGGTATTATTATTATAAGAGGATTTATAAAGGGCAAGCTAATGTAGCTAAATACATCTCAAATGTGCCAAACATGTTACTTATTCCATTACTTACTTATATACTGTACAGTATGTGATTAGAATGGCTAAAGAATATAATAAAGACAAATTTATTTCTTAATAGCAAAATCCATTAATTGGCTCACCCTAATTTATGATATGGTAAAGTTTGAGCCTGTATGTGCAATATTTAATCTTCATGCCATAATACAAATACACAAGACAGTCATCTAACACGGGGACTGATTTTGTCTTTTTGAAACTCAAGGTTCACGAAATGCTCTGGTTAACGTGGAAGCAAGGCCAGTCACAGCAGCTGTCTTCACTCGAAAATGCATCATAGCCAAACTGAAGGAGCTGACGATTGACAAATACAAGGAAATGGTCCAGCAGAGCGCGGGAGGCCTTCTTGTTCTGCTTCCCACTCAGATTGACGGCCTCGATAAAGAGGAGCGAGAGGTAGGATATCAATGCCAGAAATGGCACCTGAAACGCTTCAGCTTGTACCTTGAAGGCACAACATTTTATATCTGTCAAACTGAAAAAGTGCAACTTAAGGTAGTTGAGTCAGTCTTTCATGCGACTGAATTCATCAGCAGAATTAATGATGAATACGTTGCACGACCTCTGAGAAGTTCATTTTAGACCTTACATAAGTGCACACATACGTAGATACACACACTGTACAAGTTTGGAGTGAACATATGTATTTATATGCGTAAAAGTTTTCAAGTTGATTAAGTGTGAGATGTAACACCATGTGTTCAAATCAAGAAAATTAACTGCTGTAGTAATTCAGAGTCTCAGGAGGCTCAGAAAATGCACTGTATAAACAGATACATACAGTACATACATGAAAAAATAGAGTAGACTAGAATGGGCTCTGGATGCACTTGCAATTGACCAAGACAATACAGAGTGGTTACCATGGTTATGCTTTATTCTGTTGCAGCATCTGATGGAACTGGAGCAAGACTTGATGGAGGAAGAGTCGCAGACTCCTGTCTATTTCACGTACGAGACCCCAGAGTTGAATGCCATATATGATGATATCAAACGGTTCAGCAACAGTGACTCAGCAGAGTCGGCTTTTGAAGGTCAGCTTCCTTGTCTGGCTTTCAGCTAAGGGATCTGGTCTCCCTGGCATAGAGTTTGCATGCTGCTGAAAATTGTAGGAATTTTCCATTACATTAAGTAAGACCTTGCAGATGGCTTGATTACAGGGAAGACTGGTGCCAAAAAACAAATGCCCTATCCCTGGACACATTTCAGTTCACAGCTCAAGACATATCTTTTTAAGATATCTTATGACTGTTGTCGATTTTTGAACTAATGTGCAGAACCCTTTTCTTCTGTAGATATACTGTCCACTCATTTAGTCATTTTTTGTTTGTTTGGATGCTACAAAACTTCACTTCCATGCAAAATGTTTTCACATCATATAAGAATGTCGATTGATATATTATTCTGTTGTTCTGTCAGGTTGTACTCGTTGTTAGCAGACACACACAGATTTATTAAATACTTGATAAATATCAACTGATTTCTGAAGTGCATAATAAATATTGATAGAGCTGTTGAATGCATAATTAAAATTAACAGATTTATTAAATGCATAATAGATCTTATGATGATTTTGATTATCCAGTTCTTATGGGATCTGTGACATCAAATGGTTTCCAGCTACAAGTGGCTGGACCGCAGTCAAAGGCTCTGAGTGACTTTCAGATCGTTAACATTCAGGTTGGTTCTCTTTTTTGGCTGTGTAATTTTTCTTGATCATTACTGATGCTTCTGATACACCATGTGCTTTTGGGAGGTCCCGTAAAGGCGCTATATAAATGTTCAGCTTCATACATACATGCCTACATACTTTACAGATACAACACTGCATATCTGTGTGCTACTTGCACCTGCATGCACTTGACAAACAGCATTTCTCACTGTCTGTCTTAGAAAGTCAACGAGAGCAGCTGTACGATAAAAATAAGGGAATAATAATAGGATCCTAGGAAACTTGTTTAAGCAGCATCGCCAATTAGTTTGTTCTGTTAGAGGTGCTATATAAATCAACGAATGCAATACATTGCAATAATTTATATAGCACCACTATATAATTTCTGACAAGGTGAATGCTCCCATTTAACCGCTTTGGGACACTGCCAGCCAACTGGTAGTGCATCAATGACAAAATCTTGACTAGATTTTTGTGTTGAAGATGCAGGCAATCTGTGCAGTTTGCCCACATGAAAAACCTAATCCTGAGTATTCCAGCAGTCAGCAGTGGTGTAAATTTTACCCCGTTTAAGAAAACTGCTTAAGCTGACATAGATCTGAGTTAGTCTACTCGGAACCACGTACCTTGATGTGATTCGTAGTTTTGCAGTATTTCAAATTAATTCAGATGATTATGTTTTAATTTTATTTGAAATTCTAGGGCAAGTTGGCTGGTTATGGAATAGAGGAACAACTGCCAACAATCATGATTGTGGCTCATTACGACTCGTACGGCATTGCACCAGTAGGTTGCTGTTCTCACCTTTTTTGGTACTCATTGGATTAAATTTATTTACCCTCAGTTTGTAAAGCAGTATGGTAAGGGTATTAATTAAATTTGCCAATTACAGAACATGAACTGTTGAGGAAAATGACAATGCTTGCGTTAGTAGTTTTTATTGGTTCTTGAGCTAATGTAAATTTTGGATTGATGAGATCCGGTGACACATAGTGGATGTTTACTTTGAATTTGAAGAGCGTTTAATTGTCTCTGATTTATGTCTAATGCTGTTCTTCAGTTTATTAGTTTATTATTGTGAGTTTGCTGTTGTAAGGCTACACTGTTAGTATGAATTGGTATGTTTTGCTGAACTAAAAATCTGTTGTACTGAACTAAGCTCATCTAAGCTGATGTCATTGTTTGTCAATTCTATGATCAAAAATTGTTGTGCAGTGGAAATTGATAATGCATGTCTAAATACTCTTCTCAATTCATACACAAATTATGTAAATTGTAAATTGATTGGATTGACTTGTATGTGTTTCTGTAATTCCTGGTGGCTGGCCAGAGGACGTTAACCCCTCCACTGTGAACCCCGAGTTAATTCGTCCAGCGGGAACCCATTGTGCAGCGTGAACCCCGAGTTAACTTGTCCGCATGATATGCATCTATTCACTCACCGTTTATCCCGAATAAACTCATCCTAATGGCAATAGCAAAATATAATAGTGTTTTACGATTAAAATAACGGCTTTCCATATTATAAATTATGTCATACGCTGGGTGGGCGAACTAAATAAAATTATATAATTCACACTAAAAATGGCTGGTCGCAAGCGTGGTTTATCTAACAAAGAAATACATCGTTTATTAGTTGAAAGTCATGATAGTTTGCCCGATGATAGTGACTGATGATAGCTAACTAAGTTCTAGACTCTAGTAACGTTGTTGTGTGAGAAAATGATGACGGTGAAAACCGTTCAGTAGGCCTACGACAGCGGTTTGCCGTCTGCATGGTCAAGAGATGAAATTGGGACTTGTCAACGCTTAGCATTTAGGCCTATAGGAACACCTGGAACGCGTGTTCCAGTTGCTGACACGACGGTTCCAGTGGAAAATTTCAATTTGTTCCTTACCAACCAAGATAGTCACTGAACCTAACAGACTTGCGCACCAACTAATGCAGTCCTCGACTGAAAAAACGATCCAGATTGAATATTTGGATTGATGTTAGTTGTGGTGAGCTGAAGGTTTTATTTGCCATTCTCATCTACCAAGGCATCATTCAGAAACCAGAAATTGAACTATACTGGTCCACAAAACCATCGATTGAAACTACTCATCTTCGGAAGATAAAGAGTCTCTCGATTTGGCCTGCACTATGCTTTGGAATATATCATACAAAGCGAATATACTAAACTGGCGCTATATAAATTAATAAGGAGCACTACAGGGATACTTTAAAAACAATTATTATATGTTGACTTTTATGTTTTTCAGAGCTAAGAAAGACTTCTGGAATTTTACAGTTACAAATACCAGTGTTCCTTAATCACATGCATTATTTTGAAGAATACCTAAAAATAAATGCACGTGCGTGGAAAGAATTGAAGAAATTTATTCCATGGTAAAGGGGTTAATAGCTGTGTAAATTGTCATGGTTGTTCTAGACACTGTCGTTGGGTGCTGACTCGAATGGGAGTGGCGTTGTGGCACTACTGGAATTGGCTCGTCTCTTCTCTAAGCTTTACACAAACTCAAGGAATCATGCAAAGTATCCTTTAAGTCCTGCAGATGATCATTTTTATTACTGTCTTATAATAATAATAATAAATACTGTATTAATAATAATATTAATAATAAATAATAAAAACGAAACCAAAAAGGGCCCTCTATTTGTACAGTTATTTGCTGACAACAGCCAAATGTGGCACAAGTATCAATATATTGGATTCTTCAAAGAAGTTGATCACTTGATCACTGTTGGTTTTGAAGTTTAGAGTTGAGTAAATGGTTTGTTAAATGTTCTGAAGAAATAGTTGAAAGTAAGTTCCCTCTTGTTTTCCTTGAATCCTTCCTTTTAGATATAACCTGATGTTCTTGCTGTCTGGAGCTGGGAAGTTCAGCTACCAGGGCACAAAACGTTGGCTGGATGATCAGTTTGAAAGCGGAGGTAAGTCTGCACGAATTGCATGCCCTGGTTTTTAAAGCATTATTTCAGTAGAAAGTATTTGTATTTCAATGGTTTTACATGTTCTTCCTAGGAGTGATTGATTACAGGGATATTTAATAAAAATATTAAAAATTGCAGTGTTGAGGTTGAAACGTCTCAGTAAGTAAAGTGTATTCAGTCTTTATTTGACATAGTTTAACAGCAACAATCATGTGCTGGGGCGAATGATAGGTTAGCAGTAAATGTCTGTGTCTGGGAGCATAGGCCAGAGTATATATTATTACTGGAGTCTATACATTTAGTCAAATGTCCATAAGCATGGGACCTGAGTGTACATCATATGGCAAATATCTACACAGTTAAACTCAGTGGCTTTGTTGGAAACACTGAATGCCCTTAATACAAATGTAGATTTAATTACATTACTTCAAATGTAATTACATTACGTAACAGTCAGTTGTACATATGTGTCATTGTGTTTCTTTGTTATTGTTTTTCAAGAGACAAGCCAGTTAGGGGATGTTGCATTCGTCATATGTCTGGACACAATTGGAAAAGGCGATACACTTAACATCCATGTCTCCAAGCCTCCGAAGGAAGGATCACCAGTCGATGTCTTTGTTAAGGTAAAGATTCACTTAATGTAATGTAAATATGCATAATGTAACAGTGTATTACATCATAAATGACATGTAGTTAAATTTGAAGAAATAATTTGTCTTATTTTTTTGTTAAAGATGAAGGAACTAAGGGTCAGACAAATGAATGTTTTGAGACAGGGTCTAATTAATTAATTGTTTTCAGTGTAGTGTATTGTATCAATAACAGTCAACCATTGTACCAATAACGGTCAATTTGAATGGATGGGGCTCAGCTGGGGTAATCCAGCTGGGTTACATTTTAAAAGTTTTCACATACTTTCTTTGCGTAGAACCTGGAAAGCCTTGTCAACGAGACGCAGCCGGAGAAGCAGGTGAAGATGATCCACAAAAAGATAAACCTGGCCGAAGAATTTCTTGCATGGGAACACGAACGATTCAGCATTCGAAGGATGCCTGCCCTGACCGTTTCTCGTCTGGACAGCAACAAGAACCCCCAGAGAAGCACAATCCTTGATACAAGGTTAGGTGATATGCTGTCCTCAAACTGAATGACAGATTTGATCCACTTTTTCTCATCTATTTTGCCAACTTGGTGTTATTTTTCTGGTGTTATTTCACACTCTTTTTCTGGTGTTATTTCACATTCTTCCATTTTTCTGGTGTTATTTCACATTCTTTTTCTGGTGTTATTTCACACTCTTCCATTTTTCTGGTGTTATTTCACGTTCTTTTTCTGGTGTTATTTCACATTCTTTTTCTGGTGTTATTTCACATTCTTTTTCTGGTGTTATTTCACATTCTTCCATTTTTCTGGTGTTATTTCACATTCTTTTGGTTTTTCTGGTGTTATTTCACATTCTTCCATTTTTCTGGAGTTATTTCACATTCTTTTTCTGGTGTTATTTCACATTCTTTCGTTTTTCCTGGTGTTATTTCACATTCTTTCGTTTTTTCTGGTGTTATTTCACATTCTTTCATTTTTTGGTGCTGTTTTCTTATTTTTTCATTTTGTTTTATCTTGTTGCACTGTCTTCAGTTGTATCTCAGAATTCTGACTTAAGAGGATTGCTTTGATGGCCCAGGGGAGAGCTGCACTTCCTTTGTGAGAGAATTCTTTGCCAAGTTTTCATTCAGTGTGTGTACATTATATCATTAAATTTTTCTGACACTGTTTTATTAACTTAGTTAATTTTTGAATTTCAGGAGCACTGTGGATATGAAAGTCTTGACAGCAAACGTCAAAGTCTTGGCTGAGGCAATTGCCTGCCAGATCTACAATCTATCTACAAACGAAGGAGCTGAACTCTTCAGCGACGGACTGGTAATAAGGCAGAGAACGTTTTTACGCTGCTGAACTTGTGTGATGCCAGTCCCAGACCTGGATAAAGGAGGAGGGCGACATCAAAGGCCTTTGTTGTAATAAGATGTCTGTAATTAAACACTGGAACTACTACTACATGATATGCTATTTGATCGTTAGCCTCACCTAATTTGCATTTGAGAAGTGTACTCGGCAGATTACTTACAAGTTAGCAAATTAAGTCAAAACTCTGCAGGCATTTGTTTTGCTTTCCGTCGTAGCTTATTCTTTTCACTCTTTCTTTTATGTGTTTAATTAAAAGCACCACTAGATTATGGCACATGTGTATTTGTATAATTTGAGTGTGAGATTGTGTATAGTTTTGATAAGAGTATAATTTGTTTTGCAGTCTGTAAGCAAGTGCATAGTTGGCCTCTGCAAGACATTAGCAGATTTTTCATTCGATGTTTAACATGTTACTTGAAAGTTATGTTCATTTATGAATGTTTCCTTTCGTTTAAGAAAGTTGATGAGGAGTTGATTAATTCTTGGATGGATTATCTGTCAAGCCGACCCCGTGCTGCCCAGCTCTTGACAAAAGACAACGCAGAACTGGCCAACCTGCAGCAGGCAATGACAAGGCATCTGAAAGATGTCAAGAGACATACGTTCAAAGCCGACAAAAGGTCTGTCAGCTTAATTTGGGATAGAGTGACTGCGGAAGCATGTGTTTGCACACACGCAAACACACACGTTTGTATAGTATGTATGTTTGTGCAACATGTGTTTTGAGAGCCTCTAAAAAGTACTCTTCGGTAGTCTCCACGATGTTTTATAATTATAAGTTCATCAGTAATCAGATGATACTGTTACTTTAAGAATTACCAAGTGATCTTTGCTTCTGATTAAAATATAAAGTATCCATTCTTTTGTAATTGTTAGGAATGTCCTGTTTATTGGAATGTGTTTTTAGCAACTCTCTGTGCATTTACTTTACTGGTGGCAGTTTTTTTTAAATTCAGTTTTGGTCAAATAATGGTGAGTGCATTTACTGGTTTCAGGGATCCAGAATGCGTTTTCTACAGCGGCGTGGAATTTACAATGAATGCCTACAGGTTGAGTGTTTACTTGAAACAGTTTCAAACTTTTCAGCATGTTAATTAGAATCGTTTACAGTCAGTTGTAGTTTTTGATAACCCTTCGTGATTGGTTCAAATCAAGGTCAGCTGTCTCATTAATATGACAGGGAACCCTTCGTGAAACTCTGCTTCAGTATTCCCGGTGAGTTGGCAGTCATCTTAATTGCTGCTGTCTTATTAGTTCCAGTGAATAAGACAATGAAGTGAAATTAATTTGTGATAGGAAGGTTACTGTGCGTTGCTTGTGTACGTATTTATAGAAATATTTTCATGTTCTGCCATTACAGGACCAAACCTTTGTCTCATGTAGTGGTCAAAAGACTTAATGAAGTAAAATACACAGAGTTTTTCGAATTATTTTGTATCAATGAGAAATCTAGTTAATATCCCTTCTTGTGCACTAGAACGGGCAATTTTTGGGGGCCACTTCAGTTACTGCCATTTTAACCAATCTCAGTCATATTATTATACTGGAGTTCATGTGGGGGGTATTTGTCAGACTGTCCTGTCCAAAAGAGGCAAGTTTCAATTCTTGAACTAAGCAGTTTCGATTGATTTGACTGAATTTAATAGTGAGGAAGTTATGCTTTGTTCTCTACTGTACGTACAAGTTGGTTACAAGTCATGATTCGATTACATTATTTTTTTGTAGCGTGAAGCCAGCCATCTTTGATCTCTTTCTTGGGTTGGCTATCGCTGCCTACCTGGCTGTTCTGTATCTTGTCACTCAGGTGAGATATGTAGACAAATTCTAATTGTCTGATGTCTAATTTTGTTTTGGCTGGTTTCTGTTGTTGGCAAATTTGTGTTTCACTTTGCCAAATTACAAGGTGATTGAACGTGTTGTGTAAATGTTTATTAGCATTTATTGTGCTGTTGTGAAATTGAATAGTGATGTGGTGTTATTGCGCTGTTATGAATGGATTATGAATACAGCTGAATAGTGAATAGTCCCAAATATAAATGTGACCTAGCAGGGAGAATGAACTGCTGGTTGGTAACCAGGGACTCGAGAAAAGGTGTTTAAACCAAGACCGTGAGTGCTATTTCTGACTCAAAATATTGTTTAAATATTGCACAATTCTATTTATTTTGAGCTCATATGAAGTAATGCTGCTGCAGATTTGCATGCTGATTCTAACAAATTTTCTACCTTTTGCAGAACTTCCACGATGTCTATGCTTTCGTCAAAAGGCTTAACACAAGTAATGGCGTTACTGCAAAGAAAGTACTGTAGCTTTATGCGTTGTTGAAATTCATCGTCTTGCTTTCACGAGTTCCCTTTGCTGGTTCTGTGGATCTGTTTCCATTTCCTTGCGGACTGTTTGTTGTGATTCCAGTCTTCATTGTGCAATGAAGTGCCAACCCTCGGACTGGTTCTGGAACTGATGATCATTGGTGGTGCTGCTTGCAGCAGTTCGTCTTCATTCTTGATCCGCGGATGATTTATTTTCAGCTGTTTTATGTAGTTGTTACATAATTAAAGTCTGCCGAGTTTTGTGTGCAAAACAAATCAGTTTCTTCTCGGTGTTAAGCTACAGGGCTTTACAACATCGTGGGTTCCTGTCTACGAAAAGGTTGACCTGAATTACTTTCCTCGGAGCGCGATGCCACAGTTTGTCTTGTTTTTTTTTATCGATTTCTTTCCTGATAAGATTTTTATGATTGAAATGTCGTTATTGTTAATAAAATTATAATGTTAGATTAAAGCAGGTCAGCTGTTGACTGTTGCTTGTAAAACTGATGCTGTGCTCTGATAACCCAACTCTTGTTAGACTCTGTTTCTGTGTGAGCGTGCATGTAGGTGCGTGCTCCTTGTATTAATGTAATAGTCTGATATTGACCTAAAATTCTCTGGCCAGAGCCATAACAAAGATACATAAATATCAGCATCTTGCACCAATATTGCAGTTGTTACGCTGGTTCCCCGTCAAGCAAGAAATCCATTTTAAAATGTCTTGTCGTTCACCATATATACTACAAATACTACATTTTAATCAGCCAACTTATCTCTGTTCCATGCTCAACCTTCATACCAACAAATCAGTGGACTCTTGTTTTCCCTCGTACCAAAACGGTATTGGGTACTCGGCATTTTCTGTTGCTGGTTCAAGTTTTCAGAATTTGCCGTCAATTTCCATTCGTTCTGTCAGTTCTGCGATGTCATTCAGGTCTAAACTTAAGACTCGTCTGTTTGAGCTTGCTTACCCACCGTAGCCTAAATTTTGGTTCTTTAACCTACAGGAATTCCACCTGGCTTCTGCAGTAGATTTGGATTAAGAAGTCACCTGAAGTGACCATTGATTTATGCCTTGGACATTACGATGACGGCACTATAGAAGTCATTAGATTAGAAGAGACTGAACTTGCAAGCCTTTGCTGGTTAGGTCGTAGGACTGATCGTATAGTTAAAATTCTGGTGGGAGTGCATTTGTGTGGCTCGCATAGAATCTATAAGTCGGCAGTTTAATACTAATTAGAATTAATATCGTCCATAAGATTTGCTTCGGTGTCATAGGCCAATCATGAAATCGATTGGTATAACCGTTGATGTACCCGTACACGATTGGCCAATGTTGCAGACTCCACCCCTCGAGGCACGTCGCCGTCAATCAATGAAGTTATAAATAGGTCATCAACGACGTCGCTTCGAAACAGCCAATCACAATCGGGGTCATGTCATACAGTGGGCCGTCTTGCATAACGCGCCAACAGCGTGTCTATTATTGTTCGAAGGGCTTTTATGTGATCCTGTATCCAATTGATTTGAGCTCTCGCCTCGTAGAGCGAATTGTGCGTGTTTGAGCCCTGAGAGGCTCTGTGCCAGTTACAGTATTGGGGCCTTGTGCAAGACCTCGAACAATCAATAACCAATTGTTCGAGTATCGATTGATATTTTTTCATTATATAGTGACGCTAAATAAATACAGAACTGATAATCACATATTTCAGCGAGCAGCCAGAAAGCTTTTATGAATTTGGTCGGCCTGAGTTATTATTATTTGGAAAGGCTCGCAGCTGGACGTGTTGAAACGTGGCTGGATTACGCAAAACGGGCAAGAGCCATCCTAGTGAGAATGCAGAGTATCCCGATGAATAGGCTATGTTGCTTATGAAATAAGCCTTTGCTGGAAGAAGGCTTTGCTTAACAGACTAATCAATGCTTTCGACAGGCAAACAGTAAATATTATATCTTAATGCATAAACTCAATCACTCTTTCAGTTAATGCTGTACTCACACGATCGATCTGCATTGACATTAGACAGCTCTTGTTCTTGTTCTGGCCAGTAGTGGTCAATCGAAGCTTGTTTCGATAGAGCCCAGTTTCCATCGGAGAAATTTTAGTGGGGCACGGTGTCATATTGGATAGCATATAGCGCTCGGCTTGTAAGGCGGAGAGTATGGGTTCGAGCCTACCATTAGACAGTTACTGTGTAGGGACCTTGAACAAGTCCTTAACTCACAATTGCTCGGTGCCATCAATTGATGCTAAGTCATTAGATAGTGGCGCCTAATAAATGCAGAAATAATTTTGTCCAAAACTTCCATAAAACCTTTTTTGTACCGTCTAGCTTTTGCTGTCTGACCGCTGTGACCCTCCCACGCCTACGATTCCTAGCCCAGCTGATGGACAACTGGCGTGTTAACAAATTACTTACTTAATTACTTATGCCCGTGTCCTTCACATTAGGTCAGATGCGATGATATCTGTACAAAGCACTCGTTAATATTTGAGCCGTCATACGAACTCACCTCTGTCAATTTCTGCGCTGGTCTGTAATTCCAAGAGTCTTGTCCTAATTCTTCCTCTTCCCCTTATCTCTCTTCTCGATTCAATTTCAAGCACCATCCACCGTAGCCGTCCGACTATCTGACTCCTGGATCTTGACCTGGAACCAAACCCTTCTGCCTTCCGATTTTGTTTAGACTGAGCGCCTGTGAATAAGCTGGTTCCCGCGACCTATCTTTCGTTGGGCGCTGTAGAAATCTCGAGATTACGATAACGATCAATTGTTCCTTGATGGTAACCAAAAGTGCCACAGCTCAAGAAGTGGGATCTGTTTTGCACACAACTGCGGGAGGCTTCCAATGATGTAAGACGTTCGTATTTGCAGATAACTATGCGTCTGTGAATAAGCTGGTCCCCGTCAAGTGGCTTTCGTTGGGCGCTGTACAAATCTCAGGATTACGATTATGACGACAAATTTCCTTGAGAAATAGTGTTTTGTGTACGGAACATGTTCCAAATGTAGAATTTCAGAAGTCTCGAAGGCACTCGATGTAAAAATATTTGCGCAATATATCCGCAAGCCGTTTAACGAATTAGCATCAGTGAATATGTAAAATCAAATGTGGATTCTTTGTGTGCGTGTGTGTGTGCGTGCGTGTGTGTGTGTCCATACCACTTGAGTCAAGAGTACCTGTAAGCCTTATCTGGACATGGGGCTAGCACAGCGTCCACCACGTGACTCAACACCCCTCAATTGGATTGGATGGCGGGGCAGATCCTATTGTAGCCCCACCTGTCCCGTCCCATTTAGGGTCATAAATTATACATCACGAATATCCATCCCAACTCGGGCTTTTTTTGGACGGGCGCAGGCAGAGACCCTACACCGGGGGTGATGACCCGTGGCTCCAACCGTGCGCGAGAGTGGGGTATCCATCCCTTCCCCGCACCTAAAAGGGAGGGTGCGGGGAAGGGGAAGGGACGAGGTAAGGCATACAGTTGCGTAGGTGGGAGCGCTGCGGGATCGGCAATCATTCCCAAGGCGCCTAAGAAGGTAAACAGTCGCGTTTGTGCTTAACGGTTTCAGGCAGCGTGGGAAGGGATACTGATTAAAATGGCTCGTCTTTCTGCACTTAGGTGTGCAGACCTGCGCAAGGCCTAAGTAGTTTCGGTTGCTTTTAACTGTCCGAAAGAACGATATAGGCATGCCTCTTTTATTTGTTGGCCCGTCGACATCCAGGGTGAGAGTTATTGCAAACAAGCAGGGGATCGTGTTTAGCCACAGCGGAATGTTTTTTGTTGACGCGGTCCAACTGGGTTTCACACCTGAAATTCAAAATCAGATTTCAAAGCAAGCGATTAATCGTACATATGTGCGTGCTCAAGCTTATATATGTACACATATATGTATGTACTGTATATGAGTTCATGTGTACCATATTATCAGGCTGTGTGAAAATGTAGCGTAGGCTATATCATCGTAATCGTATTCCAGAGATTTCTACAGCGCCCAGCGAAAGCCACGTCACGATGACCAGCTTATTCACAGGTGCTCAGTCAAAACAAAATCGATAGGCAAGTGTTCGGGTCCAGGTCAAGACCCAAGAGTCAGGCAGAGACAGCGTGGCAGCTAGCGGGAAAGAGGGATAAGAGGAAGAAGGGGAGTCAGGATAGGATATGTGAAAGAGGAATGTTTTCAGTTTTGAGTGAAAGGCCGATGCAGAAATTGCAAGCGGTGGAGCATAGGTGAGTTTGTGGTGGGTCAGAAAACTGTCGCAGTTCTGGGTGGAGTTTAAACCATTTATATGCGTTTAGGCTATATACATTTATATGTTTATATAATTAATTAACGATGTCCTAAGGTTGAATAACATTTCGGAAATGTAGCCTACAGCTCAGGTCATGTATCGTGTTTGACGACCAACTATAATATAAACAGTGGACCGTCTCTTAACGTGGTTAAACCAAGCTACCACTGATCAGTAATTACCGGAATAGACATAGGTCCGTATCGTAACACGTAGTTATTGTACACATGTCTCCTGAACATGGACTACGCATTTACAGCGAATGGATAAGAAGTTGGATGGGCCTTTAAAATGACTGTTAATTATGCTAGACAACGGGACATTCGTTCATTTGCACCTATATAGAAGTCCGTGGATAAACTATAGTTTAGAGCCCTAGACCCGTATGCACTCTTTATCTTTGTGAACCGAACTGTAAGGAAAACATGTACTCTAGCATATACCGCTTCAGATAGCCGACGCCACTGTGTGCAGAAAGGCCCAACCTTCTACCCCTCAGTTTGGGAAATGGTTTCGCCGACCGTAATAGAAGCCAAACGTTTCAAAGGTAGACTAGTCCAAGGAAGGTTTAACGGGCGTATGTTCCAAGGATATTGTGATATATTTTAGGAATTTTTCCTTTATTTCAAACTAAATCCGTCAGAAATGCACAGTTTTCCGATGGTCATCTAATAAGGCGTTCGCGGTGTTATTTTCTCAAGAAAATCGAGGATTTTAAGGTAAAAACTGTTCAGTCGAGTCTTGTTTCAACCCTCGACCGATACAAAGGCCAATGCTTCATTATGCGGGCATGTTCACACAAAGTTATTTTTCGTCAAAAATCGTTAAATTTATCTAGTTTTAAGTACAAAATGTTTAATGACTTGGTGAGTTTCAGCGATATGTCAGGCGTATACATGCAGCAAAATTTTTTTATTGCTAAATATTTGTGTAGGTTGCATGGAAGGCATTTGTTTTAGGGGCAGTTTTATCGTGGCCTATCCAAAGTTCCAGTGGTTTCAACCATTAAATTGTTTAAGTGGATTAATTGGCAAAACACCAGCTATTTTAGTTTTATACATACTTTTTAGTTTGTGTTGCATAATGTTTTACATGCATTTAATTAATTTGTTCTGTCTTCTGGCTGAAATTAATCCCTCCTCATTAATTCTAATTGATCCCTCTTGTCCTGGAACCGAACCCTTTCTGCCTGTCGATTTTGTTTTGACTGAGCTCCTGTGAATAAACTGGTTCCCGCAACTTGGCTTTCATTGGGCGCTCTAGAAATCTCAAGCTTACGATTGAGATTGATTATAATTTTATACAGGATGCCAATTCTGTAAATAGGAATATTCTTATTTTAGTAAATTTGTTAGTATTACCGTATATATTGCTAGTTGAATTATACAGTGTATAATTTATGTGGCATTTATTATTATAATTATATTTGACACTAAAAAATTCTTTATGGTTTATTTTTATACTGTAAAATACCAAATTTTGACATGGAAAATTATGCATGATTGTTATTTCTGTCTGTTCCTCCTCCATGGTAGTCTGTGCTGAGTGAATTGGATGGATAACAGTTGGAGTGCAGATGGCTATCACAGGTGTATTGATGGATAGGAGATCTTAGTGCTATGATGAAATGATGATTTGAAGGTACGATCGACTGATGACTTGGGCATTATGATAACGGCGCTACAGAAGTCTTTAGATTACCGTAGTAGCCTTTAGATCAGATGATATGGTTCAGATTGGCTGTACAGAGAACATAGAGGAAGGACCCAAGGAGGAGCCCTGAGGAATGCCAGAGAGAACGGGCATCCAGTCTGATCAGACCGAAGACACAGTCACTATCACCTTCTACTCATCCAGAAACAATTGGGCCATTCTAGCCATAGGCCAACGAATCCATATGATGTTTTGAGGCTAGTCAACAGCTTGGTCAACCATGTCAAACACCCTGCTTACATCAAGAGGCATGTCCAGAGTCAGTGGCAACGTAGAAGTCTGAAAGCATTCGCTAAAGAACAATCTGAGTGGAGTGGCCTTTCCTGAAGTTGAATTGCAGCTTCAGCATAAAGTCAGACACTTTCAGATAGCATGACTTCTGGATGAGTGAAGATATCTGACCTATAATCGTAACTGTAATCGTAATTGCACATCTTTATAGCACCTTTTCAAGAAAACTACTCAGAAGTGCTCCCGACCTATACAAATTCAACTTAGCTTCTCCTGTTGATCATGATTTTGACTACTACAATTTCACTTGAAGCGACAATTGACTGATGATGCCTTGGGCGTTATGATAACGGCGCTATAGAAGTCATTCGATTAGATATCTTCTGATCTGCAGACCACTGCACTGTTTTGGTTCACTCTGGTTGATTAGTCAGCACAGAGAGGTGCTATATAAATTTCCCCATTACGTTACAGGCACTTATGTTACTACATTACATTGGAACTGGTTTAATCAGTGATCGCTCTCCAGATTTGAAGCCTCGAGGGTCTGTTGTCCATCTGGGGCGGTGAAAGCCCTCTTCTCTTGTGTGTAGTCTGCGGAGGGAAGGCAGTGGGGGGTCTGAAGTGGGCGGGGTTTATGTATAATATATCTTGCTTTGTGTTGTCCAAGTTACCACTCATGACTAGGGCCTTTGGTCTTTATACGTCTGCTGCTTATGACCTGTTTACTCTGGCAGGAAAAGACTTAGGACTGTTGGGCCAGGACCATTAATTCTAATTAATATCCATTCTAATTAATGTTCCCTATAGGATGCATTTAATATCCGGACCGGTATTCTTAGGGTAGGCTCGAGCAAGTTATCGCCGGTCTTAAGGGTGTCTGTGTTTGCAAAGGGAAACACACTTCGCTGACAGTAAGAATGCTGTATCTGTCTGGCAATCTGTAAGTCAGGCTTTGCATCTGTCTGGCTGTCTGTAAGTCAGCCTTTGTATCTGTCTGGCATTCTGTAAGTCAGGCTTTGCATCTGTCTGTCTGTCTGTAAGTCAGCCTTTGTATCTGTCTGGCATTCTGTAAGTCAGGCTTTGTATCTGTCTGGCTGTCTGTAAGTCAGCCTTTGTATCTGTCTGTCTGTAAGTCAGCCTCTGTATCTGTCTGGCAGTCTGTAAGTCTGCCTTCGTATCTGTCTGGCAATCTGTAAGTCAGCCTTTGTATCTGTCTGTCTGTAAGTCAGCCTCTGTATCTGTCTGGCAGTCTGTAAGTCTGCCTTTGTATCTGTCTGTCTGTAAGTCAGCCTCTGTATCTGTCTGGCAGTCTGTAAGTCAGCCTTTGTATCTGTCTGGCTGTCTGTAAGTCAGCCTTTGTATCTGTCTGTCTGTAAGTCAGCCTCTGTATCTGTCTGGCTGTCTGTAAGTCAGCGTTTGTATCAGTCTGGCAATCTGTAAGTCAGCCTTTGTATCTGTCTGTCTGTAAGTCAGCCTCTGTATCTGTCTGGCAGTCTGTAAGTCTGCCTTTGTATCTTCCTGGCTGTCTGTAAGTCATCCTTCCCTTCTTATGCTCCCTCCCTCACTACCCTCCACCGCTTTTGTCCTCCTGTTTCGTTATGCATGGCTGTGGGAAATTCTGATCTTCTCTGCTGAGTAAGAAGTGGCCCGTATGCATGTGTGTGTGTGTGTTTGTGTGTAGGTGTATGTTTTTATGTGTGTGTGCTATGGGTGTGCGTTTGCTGTGGTGGTGCTTTCTGTTAGAAGTGATTTCTGCTGACAGCAGACACTGGTGTATCAAAATACTCTTGAGCATAACATGTCCAGTAATGAACTTAGATCGTGTGGCTCAAAGGTAAAGAAATGTTACAGTAACACATTTATACACAGGCCTCTGTAGAAACGCCTCTGAAACAGAACCCTGAGGAGATGAAAGGGTCGTTTGGCTGAGGCACTGGCTCAACCACAGCTGGCAAAAACAGGACTTCTTACCACTTCCAACCACTTTCTTTGGGAAGCCTTCTCAAATGTCCAGTAACTGCCCTGTGCCATGGTGCCAGACAGTTGAAAACATTCTGGCAACCACATGATGGTTATGTTGTGTCTGCCATGTACAGACATTACGAGCATTGCAGAATGTTAGATATGTTGTATGCATGTATGTATGATGTATGTATATATGATATATATGTGTGATGTAAGAATGTATGTTTGTATTTATGTATGTATGATGTATGTATGTATGATGTATATATATATAATGTATGTATGTATATATGATGTATGTATATATGATATATGTATGTGTGTGTATGTATTTACTTATGTACGTATTTATGTATGTATGATGTATATATATGATGTATGTATATATGATATATGTATGTGTGTATATATGTATTTACTTACGTACGTATTTATTTATGTATGGTGTATATATATATATATATATATGATGCATGTATATATGATATATGTATGTTTGTGTGTATGTGTCATGTACATATTTACTTATGTACATATTTATGTATATATGATGTATATATATGATGTATGTATATATGATATATATGTGTGTATGTATGTATTTACTTATGTATGTATTTATGTAAGTTTGTATGTATCTGGGCCTACTTATATTGCCTTTTAAGTACTCCACATAAACACTTCTTGCTAAGTCAGCGAATGTTAGAGCCCAGTACTTAAATAACGACAAGCTCTTTCACATACAAATGATGCTCAAGTAGTCGGAGAAAGCCTCCACTGGTAGTCTTACACATGAACGTAGAGACCGACCATTATGTATGTATGTGTGCATGTTCTTGAAACTGGACATTTATGTAGGGCCTTTTAAAGACCTCTACAAAAGAAGTTTGCATATGTGGCTTGCTGTCGTGGCAAGAGCTGCGTCAGTGATTAATATTGATTGCGTTGGGTTTTGATGAAACTGAGCAGCGCTTTGTTAGGCCACATCCATTGAAAATGCTTTCTATTCTGCTGCTGCTGCTGCTGCTGATGGGGGTGGTTGTGTGATGATGATGATGGTGGTGGTGGTGGTGATGATGATGATGGTGATGGTGATGATGACGATGATGCACGTCTGCTTCTGAGTAATGATTTCATTGACTTGAATCCAGTGTCTGTGTTGCATTGCGTTAGGGATTCTTGTATTATTGATGACTAAAATGTCTGTTTAATGGGATGTGCCTTCATTTCCATGTTAATCTCTTTGTCTGTCTGTCTGTCTCTCTCCCCTTCCTTCCTCCCTCCTTGCTTCCTACCTTCCTTCCTCTCATTTTCTCTGTCTCTGTCTGTCTTTCTGTCTGTCTCACTGTACCACTATATATATATATATATATATATATATATATATTATATATGTCTGGTTGGCAGTGTCTGTCTCTATAGTTGGTTGTATCTGTCTAGTGTTTTCCTATCTGTCTCACTGTGTTGTTCAGCATTTGTAAATTTTCAGTCCAAAACATTTAAAAGTTAGTAAATCATCTGCATTATGCATAACATGTTTATGTAAACTAGGCACATATATATATATATATACATGCATTCTATTCATAGCATGCATATATATACATACATACACGTACTGTATACACAGTAGGCAATATAGATATAAACGTATTTACTGTGTGAGAGAGCGTTTGTGAGTATGCCTGCCTCCTGTGCACATGTATCTGATGAATTTCACATTGATTTATGCTGCCTCAGTTGATAGACTCATTGTATGTATGAAGACAGGATCCTATTGATAATAATTTGCGGCCCAGCTCGAAGCCCAGTATCCTTTCATTACCTTGGAGTATTGGGTTTTATTATCGAGGTGCCCTGGCCTCACCATTTATCAGTAACATGTACCTGGCTGGGTGTATAAAACCTGTGGGAGTCTTAAATCTCCTACTTGTCCCAAGGAATAAAACAAAGCCTTGTGGCGTTGATCATGGAAAAATTTGTGTCAGATGGTTCAGCTCACCATCCATCACCTGTATTTCTAATTAAGGTGTGTTGGAATTTTATGTTACTTCGAATCCCCCTCCCCGTGGTGTTGTCAAGTAATGTAAATTGCAAATTTGCATATGCATGAGGCTAAGATGGAAACTGTTGAATATTCAAATGAGACCTGTGTAGTTAGTAATGCGGTTGTTTGGCTTTCCATAGCCGCAGAGCAGTTTCAAGTAAGCAAATACTTTTATTTGCATCTGACAAACACATACGCACACCCTACAAACACACACACACACACCCAAACACAGACCTACACACACACACGTGTAGACACAGACCTACACACACACACAGGCAAACACAGACCTACACACACACACAGAGGCAAACACAGACCTACACACACAGAGGCAAACACAGACCTACACACACACGCACACACACAGGCAAACACAGACCTACACACACACAGGCACACAGACCTACACACACACAGAGGCAAACACAGACCTACACACACACACACACACAGAGGCAAACACAGACCTACACACACACAGAGGCAAACACAGACCTACACACACACACGTGCAGACACAGACCTACACACACACAGAGGCAAACACAGACCTACACACACACGCACACAGAGGCAAACACAGACCTACACACACACACACACAGAGGCAAACACAGACCTACACACACACACACACGTGAAGACACAGACCTATGCACACACCGACAGTACAGAAAGATTTGAACAGGCAGAGGTACAACTAATTACAACAAGGAAAAGGTTTGTAGGATCAGTTGCCTTATCTCTGCTGGCAAGAGTGCAGTAAGCCGTGGAGTGCTAACAAGAGTGAAATTTCTACTTGAAATAAGTCTTCTGGCCTCACTGACTAAGGGCTGCTTTTGAAACGAGGACCTCCAGATCAGTTCCTCTGGGGCAGAAAACTAGAACAGGATCGGCTACTCAGTAGAAAGTCACAATTGTGTAAGTAAGTAAGTAAGACACTTGTTAACAAGCCATATGTCCATGAGCGAAGAATCGTAGGCGTAAAGTGAATTGTAATTGTAGGAGGTAATTGTGAAGTGCAGACTGGATCCATGTATGGTTTGCTGACTGATATATAATACATACAACATCTACTTTTGTGTACATATATATATATATATATATAGGTATGTATATGTAGTGTTCCTACTTCTTATATATACACTTATGTATAGATATAGTGTATTATATGGAGGTATAATGGCATCTAAATATCATATATATATATATATATCATATATATAATGCTATATATACAATATGTGTTATTTATATAGCTGGTATATATATATATGTTCTTCTGTAGTGTGTATGCATATATAACTATAGCTATGCATCCATATATATACATATGCGTGTAATGTGTAGTCAGTATATTGTATATGTAGTCCTACACCTTTGTAATATTATAGTGAGGTCTTTATTGTAATATATATATATATATATATATATATATATATATATATATATATATATATATATATAATGTGTGTGTGTGTATATATTATATATGAGATGTTTAGAGAATGATATTGGATTCAGCGCTGGCATTTAGTTTTCAATTATGTACACATATATATAGTCTTATGAATAGCATTTATATAATATATTATGTATGCAGAAGATAAATGTGTGTATATGCGTATGATATGTAAAATACAGATATATATATATATATATATATCTATATATTATATGAGATGTTTATTGAATGATATTGGATCCAGTGCTGGCATTTGTATTTCTCAATTATGTGCATATAGCATTTATATAGTATATTATGTACGTAGAAGATAAATGTGAGTATATGTATATGATATATAAAATATAGATGTATGTGTATGTATGTATATGTATAGATATATATGTATTATATATATGCAATTATTATCGGTTGGCAGTGTATCAATATACTCTGTATTGTGTTTGGGTTTATGTGTGTATGTTCACTGTGCAAATGTTGTAGTTCGTCGGTTGGTTATATGTGGTGTATATATATAGCTGGTGCTATATATATATATATATATATGTGTGTGTGTGTGTGTTCTGTGGTGTGTATGCATATATAACTATAGCTAGACGGTGGGTAAGCATGAAGCAGTTGATAGAATCTGCTCCACTTGGATGTATGGCGGCCGATCGGGCGTTTCATGCCAGATAATCCATATCCTGTGGCCGCTGCAATCAATACGATGGCGGTGGCCAGGAACAGTAGTCCTAGTAGTGATTGTGGTCTGTCTGGCTGCCATTGTATTGCATCCGGCTGCCTGTATGTGTGTATGTATGTGTCTATGTATGTGTGTATGTGTTTGTATGTATGTATGTGTGTGTATGTAGATGTGTATGTATGTAGATATGTGTATGTATGCATGTATGTATGTGTATGTATATATGTATGTGTGTATGTATGTGTGTGTATGTATGTATGTGTGTGTATGTATATATGTATGTGGGTGTATGTATGTGTGTGTATGTATATATTTATGTGTGTGTATGTATGTGTATGTATGTATGTATGTATGCCGCACACTGATTGGCTGTACCGTTTTAGGGTGTCATGTACAATATGCTGCCCCAGTCTGCTTGCTTTCTATGCACGCCTGTCTTGCCTCTCTGCCTGCACGCACGTGTCTGCCTGCTTGTCTACCGGCCTGCCTGCCTGCCTGCATGTCTGCCTGCCTGCTTTTCTACCTGCATGTGTCTGCCTGCCTGCACGTACGTGTCTTCCTCCCAGCCTCCCTGCATGCCGGTCTGTCCGTCTGTCTGTGCTTTTGTGTCTGTCTTTCTGTCTGTCTGTCTTCCTGCACTTGTCTTCCCGCCTACCTGCATTCTTGCCTGCTTTTCTGTGGACGCCAATCTGCCTGGGTAAAAGTCTCTCCGTCTGCCTGTCTGTGTATCTGTCTGTGCTTTTGTGTCAGTCTGCCTGTCGGACGGGTGTGCTGGGGATAAGGCCTGACAGGCTTTGTACGACTGATTTCCATAGGTTTTTGTGCCGAGTTAAATTTGTACTCGATTAACCCCTCGTCTGACACGGGGGGGGGGGAGGGTCGCTCATTGGCTGGGTATCGAAGACGTTTTGTTTGATATTGGTGACACGGCAGTTGTAGTAGGGGGCCTTCGTCCCTTTAACGGGGGGGGGGGGGTGATGCACGTGATCAGCGCTTTCTAGCCGGCGCTTGCATATGAGTGATAAGAGCGAACTTTATATAATTATATAATGCTAGTGCTAGAATATGTTGGTTTTTAGTGTGCGGTTCTGTATGTCTGTCTTTGTGGTTGAGTGTCATTCTGTATGTCTGTCTTTGTGGTTGAGTGTCGTTCTGTCTGTCTGTCTTTGTGGTTGAGTGTCGTTCTGTATGTCTGTCTTTGTGGTTGAGTGTCATTCTGTATGTCTGTCTTTGTGGTTGAGTGTCGTTCTGTCTGTCTGTCTTTGTGGTTGAGTGTCGTTCTGTATGTCTGTCTTTGTGGTTGAGTGTCATTCTGTATGTCTGTCTTTGTGGTTGAGTGTCATTCTGTATGTCTGTCTTTGTGGTTGAGTGTCATTCTGTCTGTCTGTCTTTGTGGTTGAGTGTCATTCTGTATGTCTGTCTTTGTGGTTGAGTGTCATTCTGTATGTCTGTCTTTGTGGTTGAGTGTCGTTCTGTCTGTCTGTCTTTGTGGTTGAGTGTCGTTCTGTATGTTTGTCTTTCTGGTTGAGTGTCGTTCTGTCTGTCTGTCTTTGTGGTTGAGTGTCGTTCTGTATGTTTGTCTTTCTGGTTGAGTGTCGTTCTGTATGTCTGTCTTTGTGGTTGAGTGTCGTTCTGTCTGTCTGTCTTTGTGGTTGAGTGTCGTTCTGTCTGTCTGTCTTTCTGGTTGAGTGTCGTTCTGTATGTTTGTCTTTCTGGTTGAGTGTCGTTCTGTATGTCTGTCTTTGTGGTTGAGTGTCGTTCTGTCTGTCTTCTGGTTGAGTGTCGTTCTGTCTGTCTGTCTTTGTGGTTGAGTGTCATTCTGTATGTCTGTCTTTGTGGTTGTGTGTCGTTCTGTATGTCTGTCTTTGTGGTTGAGTGTCATTCTGTATGTCTGTCTTTAAGGTTGAGTGGTTGGAGCGCTGGGCTTGTAACGCCGTAAGTACGGGTTCGAGCCTCCCATGAAATGGTAACCATGTAGAGACCTTGAGCAAGTCCTTCACTCACGATTGCTTAGCACCATCGATTGACGCTTAGTCATTAGATAGTGGCGCTTAATAAATGCAGAAATAAAATAAATTTGCCGAAGCTAAGAAACCGTAGTAACCAACGCTTCCTAACCACGGCTGCCTCCCGAGCAGATATAGCAGAAGGAAGCGAGCAACATCTTTGGTGGTTCTCGGGCATTTGGACCAAATGGACGGCCACAATAGGGGGCATGTGATGTAGATTGCATCCGCCGATAAAGCCGCTCGGATTTGGTATGCCAAGTCCGATTGGCTGGTCTAAATCTTGCCTTCGCCCGTCGCAACCCTGGGCTGCCTTCCCCAGTTCCGCTCTCTCTCCCAGTCGGTGTAACTGCCAGGGCTATGAGACACAGGAGGAGGAGGAGGAGGAGGAGGAGGAAGAGGAGGTGGAGCCAGATGGATTAGGCTACTAATTCCATTGTAATTCCGCCCGATGGTAATTTTGCTGGAGCCGGCTATGATTACTTATTATCTGGCTGAGCTCCTTGTGGTATAGTCCGCTGCTGCGCGGCTCAAACGATGCAGGGGCGATAGAGTTTACACACGGATACACACACAGATACACACACAGACACACACACAGATACATACACAGACACACACAGACTCTCACACACACACAGATACACAAATACACAGAAATACACAGACAGGCAGACACTCTATATGTTGTGTATAATTTACCCTTATGGAACGTTATAGTGTATGCATGTATTTATGTATGCTGGTTTGTGTGCGTGTTTGTATATATTTGTGTATGCATATATATTTGTGTGTGAGTAGCTATATTAATATCTGTGTATAACTTGATTAAAACTACTATTTAAATGTTTATATACGTGGTGCTTATACACACATGCGTACATACATACATAGTGTAGTACGTACATGCATACATATATACATACATGGTGTAGAACACATCTGGTACATAATACATACATAATACATCCATACATACATACATACATCCATACATACATACATACATACACTTACATACATACATGTGTACTTCATCCGTCCAATAGTGGTGTTACATAATAGTTGTATGTATAGACTGTTTAAAGCAAGTTTAATCCTGTTGCAGTTGTTGGAAATTTAGAAAGGCATTGTATGAGTGTTCGTATACATAATAAAGTGCATGTGTATACGGTGTCTAGATAAAATTACAGATGTACATGTATAATGTATGTGTGTGTGTCTGTGGACTGTGTGTAGTGAGTTGTATTACCAGAGGCACATGATGGGTGGTTGTCTGTATCCTGGTATCATGGGGAGCTCTAGATTAGTGCAGTAACTTCGACGGGCCTTTGTTTGAGGAACTGACTGAGCTCAGCCTCAGCCGGGGATAAACTCTCCCACACGTGCTTCTGAGTATGAGAAGCCAGATAAAGGGATATCGGTCATCCCTTCACCTTCACTGCCTCTGGTTGTTTCTGTATAACGACGCTGTGTCATAACGAAGATGATTGACGTCGCCCTCCTCCTTTTCCCCGGCCTGAGACTGGCACCACCCGATACGGCAGTGGCGGAGTCTTCTTCCTTCCCGTCATCTTCCTGTGAGCTGTTATCGTTGGAAGTCGCCTGAAGAACAGCATGAAAAGAAGTTGTGGCTGTTGCGCGAAGGATTCAGAAATTGACAGCTCTGCAAATGCCGAGGTTTTACGGCCGTTGAAACACTGCGTTAGTTGTATCATCTGGTCTTTCTCCCTGAGGTTGAATGTGTTTGTATGTATGTGTATGTGTATGCATGAATGCATGCATATGTGTAATTGTGTATGTAAGTAGGTATGATATGTATGTAGATGTGTATGCATGAATGTATGCACTTGTGTATGTGAGTAGGTATGCATATGTGTATGCATGAATGTTTGCATATGTGTAATTGTGTATGTAATTAGGTATGATATGTATGTATATGTGTATGCATGTGTAATTGCATATGTAAGTAGGTATGATATGTATGTATATGTGTATGCATGAACGTATGCATATGTGTAATTGTGTAAGTAGATATGGTATGTATTTATCTGTGTATGTGTGAATATATGAACTTAGTAAGTAGGTATGGTATGTTTGTGTATGTGTATGTGAATATATGCACTCCATAAGTAGGTATGGTATGTATCTATATGTGTATGCATGAATATATGCACTCAGTAAGTAGATATGGTATGTTTGTATATGTGTATACATGAATCTGTGCACTTAGTAAGTAGGTATGGTATGTATGTATATATATATGCATGTATTATGAATGTGTGTAAGTAAGTGTAATATGTAATTGTATGTGTCTGAGCATATCTGTGGTTCCTTTGCGAATCTCCAAGGGTCTTTCTTCTTAGTCTAAACGATGTTGAAGTTCTGGAACAGGAGGAGGCTTGTACGTCGTTGAACGAAGTATTTGCACACGCTCATGCACGTGTGTGCACACACACACATTTGGCAGAACTTGTGAGATTGATAAGTTAGGTTGCACTGGGTATCCTGGAGGAAGGTGAAGAGGTCAGGTCAGAGGTTAAAGGTTACCGAGTACAAGGAATTCGTTATGGTCGTCCACAAGCGAATCTAAAGTTTTCAGCGGTTTGGCGCTGCGTTAAACTAGAGAAAGCTTAATGCTGGCTTTTGTTTTCTCAGTCATACCCTCCCATAAGCTACCCTACCCTTTCCTCCCCTCCCTTCTGTCCGGTTTCCTACGTGACTTACCTCTATGGTGGGTTGTTTGCTTCTGTTTAGACTGAATCATAGTAGCAGTTCCACAGTTTAACAAACATCTTATGGCATCAAAGGCCGTTGACGTTGCCCTCCTCCTTTGTCCAGGCTTGGGACTGGCACCACCCGGCTAAAGGCAGTGGCGGAGTTAGACTGAATCATGGACTCCATGACTGAATACATAACTGATTGCACGATTTATGCCGGAGGGTGTGAGGGAGGGAGGAAGGGAGGGGTGTTTGTTATTGTATGCGCTTGGGATATGAGTGTTGAGGCTCTTTGGAAAGGAGAGTCGTTTCCCAGTCGCCAAAGCCCTCCCCCCCCCGTACACCGACCCAATACGATTCGATTTTGCCAATCTGATCGGTGTACGATTCCCAGTCGGCTGACTGGCTTCAGTTTTTGACCCGCAGAAAGTGGGCGTGCCTGAGCGCCGCCATAATGGCGTGACACCATGTATTTATGTATTTGTGTATGCATATAAATACACATAAACATATATATATATATACATATATGCATACGCAATACATAAATACATGATGTCACGCCTCCATGACGCGGCATATATATATATATATATGCCGCGTCATGGAGGCGTGACATCATGTGTATATATATATATATATATATATATATATATATATATATTTATATATATATATATGAACCGCGTCATGGTCGCCTGCTTCTAATTGGCGTTGTGTTTTATCGATAAAATACATGGTATATATATGGTATATATATATATATTGGCGGTGTATACACACATATATATATACATGTTATTTGGCATATCTAATTGATAAGATGTCTGGCTCAGCAGCAACCTGGAGAGTAACTGCCAACTGAGTATCCTAAATGGACACGACACGATCCCATGAGGCTGAAATGTTCAGACTGGAGACATTTTCCACGATCGGCTGCCCCTCCCCCACCCCCAGTGGGTCAGCTGACAAAACCCTGCAACGCACACTGACCCGATAGGATCCGATTTTTCCGGTCGGATCGGATGGCATGGGTGTAGGATGGGGGGGGGAGGCTTAAGAGTCTGGTGCTCTGGTCTCGGCTTTGTGTCTTTGTTGTATGTGTTCTGGAGAGATGAGCTGAGGGGAGTTGAGCAGCGCTAGGCCTTCTCAAGTGGTCCATGTGTTTCTTTGCTTGGCTTCTTGTTTGTGTCTGTCTGCCTGGCTGTTTCTCTCGGTGTCTGTCTGTGTATATGTCTGATTCTCTCACTGACTGTCTGTCTGTGTGTATTTATGTGCATGCGTACATGAATGTTTGTTTGTGGACTTTAAATGTGGTGTCTGCTAAGAACCTATCAGGAGCTCTTGCTAGTGTGTGTATGTCTATATGTCTTTCTGTCTCTCTACCTGTCTAATTGTGTCTGTGTATTTATGTGCATACGTACATGAATGTATGTTTTGTGGATTTTGATATAGCGCCACAAGGAACCTATCACAAGAGCTTTCGTATCTGTGCGTGTGTCTGTCTGTGATGTGTCTGTCCGTCCGTCCGTCTGTCTGTCTGTCTGTCTGTCTTGTCTGTCTGTCTGTCTGTCATCTTTTCACGCTTCATAACCCGCGATGAATGAGCAAATACTGAGTTGTTTAGCCATTCAGGGTGATCAAGGCAGACAAAGGGTCTTCTTGAAGTTTCTGCCATGTATGCGAGACACGGAACAACGCCGTTTAAGTCTTTCTCCACCTGTCGTGGCCGGCTGTGTTTACCCATATTCCCTGAGCCTTCTTTGCCTGCCCTGAATGCATCTATTATTCAGAGTGGGTCTGGCTTTAGACGGGTCTATCTGTGCTGGGGCACTTTCTTTCAGGTTGGCGTGAACAACCCTTCCCTCCTCCAGAAACCGTGCTTACCATCTGACACGCACCCTACCGCATGTGCCGGTCAGAATAGCCTGCTTGGGCGGTGTAATGTATTTGAGTAAATGATGCAGTGCTTCGTCAGTGGAATTACCCAGGGGCGCTGCAGACCCGGATTGGCGAGTCACGAGAGTAGTAATTTTGGGCTCTTTTGTTCGTTAATTGATTTATGAATCCTTAAACGCAGTCAGTTGGCCTCGGAAAATTGCTGGTATCTGTAGACAGTATAAATTGTCTTGTATTGCCTTTAATTGTCCTCGAGCCGAGGATTGGCTGCATCATGGACAATTTGTGCCATCTGCTTCTGTCCCTTGTCTCCTGTAATAACTGGTCAAGTGATAATAATTTGGTCAACGACTTGATGTTATTGAAGCAAGTCATCTTTTGGGTCTTTCCCGAGCTTGGGATCGAGGAACTGTGCCTTGGATGAAACGTTTCTCTAAGCAGTCTGCACTCTCCATAGCTCATGCCCGAAGTGTGAAAGCTTCCGCTTTTTGATTATCAGTTAGAAATGAAGAAATATGTCAGCCCTTTGACGTATAGACAACTGTACTGTATGAAGTCTTAAAAGGAAAAGTTTGGTCATGTGGAAAGCATTACTTTTCCAAAAGTCTTATCCTAATTCTTCATCTTCCCCTTATCTCTCTTCTCACTTCAGTTTCAAGCCCCATCCACCGTAGCCGTCTGACTCTGCCTGCCTGACTCCTGGATCTTGACCTGGAACCGAACCCTTTTTGCCTATCGATTTTGTTTTTACTAAGCGCCTGTGAATAGCTGGTTCCCACGACTTATCTTTTGTTGGGCGTTGTAGAAATCTCAAGATTACGATTACGAAAGAATGCCATTTAACTGAATCTCATCCATGCAAGGCACTGTATGCAAGACTTGAGGGAAGGAGAAACTAAGTAAGATGATGACTTCAGTGAATAAACATAAACAAATATAAATAAACATAAACAAATATAAATAAACATAAACAAATATAAATAAACAAATATAAATAAACAAACAAATATAAATAAACATAAACAAAGACACAAGACTTGGACTAAATATGAGAAAGCAGTGGACTTGACTGAAACGACTGATCACTCATTTACACTCATTACCCCCTGGTGTCAGGAACTGGATACCAGTTCTGCTGCCTGAGAGTATCCAAACCAACGGATTAGATTGGGCAGGTAACCTCGTGACCCATTCGCAAGGAGTTTGGCAAGGTACTTCGGGTTGGGATTTGAAAACCAACTGGCCATTTTCTGCGAAATAACAGTAGATTGCAAGTTTTCATAAATTTCTCAGACTTTATTTTTCCAATTGATCAGATCTCATCACCTCTTTTGGCTTAAAACAGATTGAGCTGACTTCAAGTCTTTGGAATTGAGGCAGCTGTACAAACAGATAGCAGCATGGCGTTTCTGATCTGCCCCTTACACTAGTATTGACCAGCTGACCAGCAGCGCATTGCAGACCATCTCCTGCGCTGGGCAGGGCCTCAGGCAAGCAGTGGAGGGTGGAATCCGTGAGGACTTCCGGTCTTAAATGGCTTCTCTACCCGGATGAATAAGCACCCGGATGTAAAAGCTCTGATCTCTTAATCTGCTTGATTAGATGCCGGGAAGAGATTGGACTGAATGCCTGGGGTGGGGTCCAGCGGTCAGTGGTCAGTCCAGCGGTCAGTGGTCAGTCCAGCAGTCAGTGGTCAGTCCAGCGGTCAGTGGTCAATCCAGGCGGGAAAAGGATGTGCGGCTTGCTTGGGAGAAAGCTTAATGTCTGCAACCACTCTGGGAAGTTTGTGAAGTAAAGTATCCCATATCCCACAAGTGAGACGTAGGGGGGGTCTCATCTCCTTTTCTTTTTGGCCCTTGAACCGGCAATGGATGGATGAATCCCAAGGTCCTGGACACGGGGCCAGTGCATCGCAGGACTTGCCGTTTACTTCCCAGCTAACGCCGGTACCAAATTATACTGCTCGGTGACAGAGGCGCGGTGTGCACAAACATCTTGCCCAGGGTCATTACATGGAGTCGAACCCGCAACGGCATGATCACTGACCAAATGTGTTACCGATAGGCCACCGTGAGATGTTTTTGCTGGGTGTAAAACTGGACACTCACATACCAATGACGTCGATTTATCTAGACCTTGCATATACACACCATCGTCGTTGTCATCATCGTCATCATCATCAACTTCATCATCATCATCATCATCATCATGATCAGTTCCTGACGCCAGCCGATGGGCGGCGATGGGTGTGAATGAATGACCCCAATGTTTTTCAATCATTCGTCAAGTTCAGTCCTTTTCTCGTGTTTTGTCTAAACGCTTGTTATCTCTTCATTAATATTGTCTTTCAAGTCTCCGTCTGACTGTGTTTTTCTCTTTACTTGTCGTCTCTGAGTCAATACATCGGACAGAAACACTTGATCCACTTCCACTTGACACTTGGTTCGTGCAATGTGTGTGTGTCTTCACCAGCCGCCTAAGGGACGGGCGCTATAAAATGTGCTACGTTACATTAATTACGTATTTCGATCAGACGCCCACACGCACGGACCTATCTGTGAGCGTTGAGCAGTCGTCTCCTGGGTCGGGTGACCGTCTTCGTCGCCGACAGGGGGAGGGACTCGTCTCCGGAGACGGCCTTCTGCGGCATTGGATGCCGAGGAGCGGGGCTAGACGCTGACGCTGTGTCAGTGATGTATTGTGCTGGAAGCAGATGGAGAGAGGCGGAGGAGGAAGAGGAGCAGGAGGAGAAAGAGGAGGAACAGGAGGAAGAAGAGGAGAAGCAGTGAAGGTGCAGGACTAGGAGGAGGAGAGGTTGGAGGAACAGGAGATGGAGGAGGAGGAGAAGGAATTAAAAAGGAGATGTAATAGGAGAAGGGGTAGGAAGGGGCGGAGGAGGAAGAGATGGAGGAAGAGGAGGAGGAGAAGGAGGACATAAGTGAGTAAGTAAGACATTTGTTAGCACGCTTTGTGTCCATCGGCTGAGCGAGGGATCGTAAGCGTAGAGGAGACGGAGGAGGAAGAGGAGGAGGAGGAGGAGATACAGGAGGATATGGAGGAAGAACAGGACGAGGATTTGGAGATGGAGGAGGAGAAGGAGGAAGAGGAGGAAATGTAGGAGGAGGAAGAGATGAAGGAAGAGGAGGAAGAGGACGTAAGAGAGTAAGTAATATGACATTTGTTAACACGCCATATGTCCATCGGCTGAGCGAGGAATCGTAGGCGTAAAGAGGAGATGGAGGAAGAAGAGGAGATGGAGGAGGAAGAGGAGGCGAAGGTTCTTGCCTCCGTTGTTAGTGACTACGCTTAGCATTATGCTCGAACCAGACTCCTACAGCGGACATACCGGAATTTATCCTCCTTCCTCCATCACGCCTCCGCTTTTCCTCATTATCTCCTTCTTCCTGCAATCCTCAATCGGCTCCTTCGTATCTCCCCCTTATCTCCCCTCCTTGGCCTTCTCTTCGTCCTTCATCCTTCCTCATCCTCATTTTCCTCTTCTATATTATTTGCCCGTCTCCTACTTGCCCTCTTCCATGTCCGATTCCTAGGATTCCTAATTCTTTCCCATTTTCGTCCTTTTCCTTCGTCTACCTTCCCCCTTTCGGCGCTCATCGAAGCTGGCCACTGCGTGCATGGAGTGGATGGAGGCTCACCGGCCGAACATTATAATACTGCCGGAGTCGAATTGCCCGTGATGTTGAGGGCAGTGTGTGTGTGTGTGTGTGTATGTGTGTGTGCCAGTGCCATATATGCCTGGTCACATATATATATTGTGTTTAGGTTAGGGTAATGGTGAGACTATGTATGCATATACAGTCTTAAAAATCCAGACCATACTGCATACACACACAGAAACATATAAATATACATGTAGATATACATGTAAATATATATATATGTGTGTGTGTGTTTACATGCATATCTACATGTATGTTTATGTTTGTATGTGGTACAGTATGGCCTGGATATATATATATATATATATATGTATGTATATAGTCCGGCTGCAGGTTGATGGGGTGGGGGTAGCATGGAGGTGGCGAGATAATGCGGGTTTGTGGTTGATGTGTGATCGCTTGCCGAATTCTTAGTAAGGATGTTCGTCAGAGAGGAGGAGGAGGAGGAGGAGGAGGAGGAGGAGGAGGAGGAAGGAGTAGAGGAGGAGGAGAAGGCGAAGGAGGAGGAGCGTTTTCTTCATGCATAATAATTTCTTAATGGTTCCCTTCGAGGCTCATAACAAAGCCGTTGGCCAACGACCGTCACTCGGCTTTATTACGCGTCTTGTGGGATGGGGGAGGGCAGGACGCCCCTCCCCTGCCGTGCCCAACGCGACGTTCTTGTTCTGCTGAGAACTGTCATCAGGCTGTCATGTCAGGCTTTTCACGCTTTGCCAACCGATGGAGACGGCCATGCTGCCCTCCTTGTCGCCCCCGTTACTTGTTACCCCTCCGGCCTCCACTCCGCATATCAATCATTACCCGCGCCGTTCTTGGTTCCGCTGTGCCCCCCCTGCGGCGAACCTCCCTCCTTCCTTTGCTCGTGTCTTCCCTTCCTTTCCCCTCCTGGACGCCTGATGTGGTGGAATTTTTCTGTCTCCTAGCATGTTGGGTGCGGGTTTTGAGTTCGTCCGCACGTCGGCGGCCTTCTTACTTACCAGGCAGTGGTTGCCCCTACCCCCTCCGTAGTTTTGGCCTTTGGAAGCGAGACTCAAAGGCCAGAGAATCAAAGGTCAGTTCATGCTGTCGCCAAATAGCGGTATGCCTTCCTAGTTTCCATTTATACATACATACAAAAATCCCGCAGTTGTGGTATATGTGTGTGTGCATATGTATATACAGTTAAATAAATTTGAATATATATGTATATAAAACTTATTTAAATGTATATTTACATATATATAAAATATATATGTATATGTGTTTGTGCATATGTATATACATTTAAATAAATTTGAATATGTAAATATTATATATATGTATATATTGAATATATATGTATATGTGTGTTCATATGTGCATACTTTTAAATAAATTTGAATATATATATTCAGATTTATTTAAATATGTATGTACATTTGCACACACATGTAGACATATATATTCATTATATCCATATATATTTAAATTTATTTAAATGTGTGCATATATGTGCTCCTCCTCGTCTTCCTTCGTCTGACATTTAAATAATATACACATATATATTCGAATTTATTTAAATATATATATACATATGCACACACATAACACTCCGTGATTCTTGGATATATATATATATATACATACATGCTTGAGTGCCTTCTTGAATGCCCAAACAGAATGGTTTCTATATATCATGTAAACATAATTGTGTAGACATGTGAGTTCATGTAAGAGTGTCTGAGATGTGTGTCTCATGTTTGCACACATGTGACAGTGTCAGAGGCGCACTTCTTAGCGATTTTTAATAAATTTATTATTGTTGTTGCTTGTGCATACTGATAAAATTATGACTGTTGATAACGACCAGAACAGGAGATTCAAATGCATTTGATACATTGACAATTTATCATCTGAAGCTGCAGTCGGTATCTGCGTTTCATAAAATTATCAATGCATTTGATAAAACGATAAAATTATGACATGTAGGTAGATTCGAATGCATAATTTCTGCTGATTAAATAGCCCGATAGGCAGATGTAACCGTTTGCAATCGGACTGAAAAACGGGAGGTGGGGGCTTTGCGTTTATGTAATCAGTTTTAGCCGTAGGATGTATTCAAGTTTTGGCGATCGTTGTTGACCTGCTTGGTGCGTTTAATCCGATACTTATTTGACGATTTTGTCAGTGTATTACATTTCGTATGACACTGGGAAATGCATGACTGTTTTTCATAATATTCCGAGTAAGTCTCTTGTATAAAGCGGTTCATTTTTGACAAGTATTTCGTAAACTCCGCCATTGCCTTTAGTTGGGTGGTGCCAGTCCCAAGCCTGGATAAAGGAGGAGGGCGACGTAGACGGCCTCTGATGCCATAAGGTGTCGTTAAACATTGGAACTACTACTAAGTATTTCGTATCTGTAAACTGATTCTGCATTTTATGACATTTGGTCATTCAGAGGATCTGGTCTGATGAGTTTCATTATGCCTGTGTCTACTCTGCTTTGATCAAGATGGCTTTGTTATCATAATGCTCTAAGGTGCATACAGGAATTACTACTTCCTAAGGAAATCCCAGTTGGAAAGGTTCAGTTGAGAGGTCAGTTGAGAGGTGAAAGATTAGGCAGACCAGAAAGTAGGTAGGCTACAGTTGAGAATCTGTATGTGTTGCATTAAACAGATAACAATTTAAATTTAAAAATCATGTTCCTTCAGTGTCCGGTAAAATTATAAATTTTGTATTATATTATATTATAAATTATTTTGTATTATATTATAAATTGTTTTCAGCTTGTGCAGTAGTTTTATGGTTGTCGTGTTAAACTTGAGCCTTTAGTATTCGGAAAATATCTGAATAATTCCTGAATAGGACCTAGCACATTATGACGATAAAGCCATCTTGATCAAAGCAGAGTAGACAAAGGCATAATCAAACTCATCAGACCAGATCCTCTGAATTGCAGAATGTCATAGTGCATTACATTGATAATGTTCTGTTCATCTGATCCTTAAGGTTTTGTTTTGGTTGTCGTGTGGCATTGTATTGAAAACATAAAGATGTCCATTAATGTGTTTGCTACTTAACATAATGTAGTCCTATGCAAATAGGTACCGTAATTATGTGACCGAGTTTGCCTAATGTTTATGGGAAAACATCCGATAATGCTGCTGCTGCTTCTGCTGCTGCTGCTGATGATGATGGCGGCAAGCTTATTTGCAAACAGAGAAGATGCCTGTGCCCTGGGACCTTAGGCATTTGTGCGGGGCATAAATTTCCGGTCTGATTATGTGGCGCCATCTGGCAGCCGCGCTATAGAGAGCGCCCTCTGGCCGTCTAAACGCGTGAATGACCGTCGGGTGTTTAGCGAGACCCCGCATCGGACTCTGCAGCCAACGGACACCCAACGGACGGACGGACGACTGCAATTGATGTGTCGGACAATCTTCAGTTTTACGTTTATTGCAAGTGGGTGTAATTTCATTGACTGCCATTCCGAAATTGCATGCCCCTCGGTCGGTCGATCGGACGGTGGGTCTGTCGAATGCCCGCCTCCTTGTGGGCCGTCCTCGCGAAGGACGAGCACCACCGCCGCCGCCGCAATGGCAGCGGACGTTTTTTGGGGGTCGTAATGTGGAAGGATCGGCTGGTTTTTCTGCGGCCGCATGGCGGCGCTAGTGACTACTGGTGCGTGTATCTGATGTAATCGTTTGTCTGTGTTTTCTAGGCTACGCGAAGAAGCAGAACGAAGCCTGGATGACCGAAGACAGAACGTTCAAACGCCGTAGTCCGTCTGTTGTCGACTGGCAACGTTATCGCCCAGATAGCCCGAGAATTTCCCCTCGTATTCGGCTTTAACGGATGAAAAACACCGACTGCACTGGCAGCAACAACGCTGTTGTGGCTGCTACCACTTCGTTGTCGTCGTCTCAGTTGCAGTTGTCGTTGCCATCGACGTCGTTGTCGTCGTCATCGTTGAATGTTGCCGGCACTGCCTCGTCGTCGTCGGCACTGAAGGGTGCTTCGGCTGTGGAGGACTGTGGTCTGGCGTGCTGGCAGCGTGGTGGTGGCAGCGTCAGGGACCTCCACAGCTCCTCCGATACAGACGACTGCGACCTTGACCTTGGCGTCGGTAGACTCGTCATCGACCTGGAGGCCGACCCCGACGCAAGGGCACGTTGTCCTTCCAGTGCTGAGATGAAGAGTTCCAGCGGTCAGCAGCAGCAGCAGAAGTTGATCGGCGGCAGCTCCTCAGGGACCTTGCCCGGGATTCACGGAACCACCACCACTCCCGTAGGAAGTATAAGTGCGATGGAAACAAACTTGCATCTCGGCCGCGGCGTGAAAACGCTGCCCGCTTCCGAAAACGCAACGAAACCGTCACACAAATCCCTGACGAAAAGCATCGGCTCGAACAGTAGCTTCATGCCCATGACCACTGCCCTTGGCGATCTTGCCGACAAAGGGATTAAAATGAGGATCAAGTGTAACCAGTCCGGTCCAAATTCCGCCTCTAGTGGATCTACCATGAAACACGAAATCTTACCGTATCACACGCCGTTTATTCCTTCGAGCTCCTCGTCGGAGAACATCTTAACTTCAACTGCCGACAGTCCCTGCTTGCTGGTGACAAAGACATCCAACGAACGGAGTTCTTACGGGTCAGGCAGTTTAACTAGTAGATCTAATTGTAGTCGGTCATCGCATAAGAAAGAACGTCATTCCACAAAGGACCGCAGTAAAGCTGCAAACCCCAGCAGACCTTTCGGCGAGGATGTAGTACTGGCTAATGCAGCACATTCTTCTCCTTCTTCCATTCAGATGAGCTGTTCGTCTGCTAAGGAATCCCTCGACGTAGTGGTAAAAATGGATTTAGCGTCAAGCGATAGCGATGGTGCAAAGGCGTCGACATCTTCACACGATCCTTACGAGTTCAACATGAAGACTGAAGATATTGTTGGATTGCCGGTGAAGAAAATTAAACTGGAAAAGGTAATTGTAAAATTCTACATACTGTAGGGTTTTATATATTTATTTATTGCGGCAATTGTATGATCAGAATGAGTTAGCTCACGTAAGGAAATAAGTAGGTAATGTATTTGTTAACATGCCATATATCCATTGGCTGAGCGAGGAATTGTAGGCATGGGTGGATTACAGAGATCAGACAACAAAACAGAGACGGTACAATTAGGTCTTAAGATGAAATATGTTATTTTCTACTTCAAAATCTGACAAGTTAGCAAAAATAACTCATTGTTTTGCCGAATTATCAGATTTTGAAGTAGGAAATTAGACTTTTCGGTCATATGACGTTATGTTCGATGAGGTTTTAGGTGAGTACATGTGTTTTGAAGGTGCTGAAAAGGTACTGTTATTTATTATTTCTACATTTATTAGGCGCCACTATCTAAAGACTTGGCATCAATCTATGGTGCCGAGAATTGAGTTAAGAACTTGCTCAAGGTCCCTACATAGTAACCGTCTTGAAATAGCCTGGAATGGAACACGTACCCTCCGCACTACAGGCCGAGCGCTCTATCCAATATGCTACCATGCCCCACTGTGTTAGTAACTCTTGGATATGTACGTGTGTAAATTCCGTCTATAGACAGTTTTGCTCTCTCTCTCTCTCTTACATTTATGCTGAAACTTTGTGATTGTAATCACGACAATTTATACAGCTTCATCAGGAGCAAACTACTTCAAGGGTGCTTTATAATGTCAAGTGTTGGCGTGCAGAAGAGTCCAGTAATAAATAATAAATGGATGGTGTACAAAATCAAATGCTGATACTAGAGTTATAGAGTATACAGAACAATTTTGAACTGTTGGTAGATAACAGATGGGATCTCAACAGTCTCTCAAAAACAAAAATTGTTTGAATATTCTTAGATATGTAGAGTGAAAGGAAAACCCAGCTTTGCTTTCTAACGTGGCCTAAAACCGAGGGGTAGGAGGTGTTTTCTGTTGGGGTTGTTATCTTTGGTTTATCTAGGGCATGTCTGATGCCCGGATATCCAACCACATTCGTTAGGAAATAGTAGGAGCTGAACGTCAGCAGTGGAACGAGTCTGTCGGCAAACAGGGCAGAGTAAAGAGGATATGCCACTGGGTGTTGAGATCTGTTGTTAGCCTCTGCCTATGTGTGTGTTTGTGTGTGTGTGTTTGTGTGTGTGTGTTTGTGTGTGTGTGTTTGTGTGTGTGTTTGTGTGTGTTTGTGTGTGTGTGTTTGGGGATTGAAGGCAGATCCGCAGGAAACAACGCAAGAAGTGAAGCTAGGATGGGGTGAAGGAGTGGTGGCGGGCGGGGCTGACGCAGAGGTGAAAGACTAGAAGGGCACGCACTGGTGATGAATAGGTGATGGAAACAAAGGGATGGGGATGAGGCAGGGCGTGCTGCTCTACCAGTCTCCACTTGGCCACCCCATCTGCACTGATTTTGAGGTGCTTGCTTTCAATTGGTCAGGCATTAACCTAGCTTAATAATGCTCACTCTTACTCTTACTCACAGGGCTTACTTACTCACTCACTCGCACTCATTCGCTCAAATCACTCACTCAAACACTTGGCTGCTGTTGCCTCTCTGAGGTTGCTGAGGTTCTTAAAGGCGCTATATAAAGAGCCAGATACATACATACATGCATACACTTACAGACATCATACCTACATACATACATACATGTATACATGCATATACATATACACATACATACATGCATATCTACTTGCATGTATATATGTATGTATGTGTGTGTGTATGTGTGTCTGCATGTATGTATAAAGCTAATAGGCAGGAAAGCAGACAGTAAGACTGAATGGTAGGCAGGCAACAAAGCTAAGTGGCAGGAACATACATACATACATACACATACATACATCATATATGTATATGCATACATACATCATACATACATCATATATATATGCATACATATATCATATATACATATATACATACATATCTACATGCATGCATATATACATACATACATACATACAATACATACATACATACATACAAATTGACCTAGGGGAAACTGGAGGAGCAGTGACGTCTGATTAGATTCCAGTGCATAGCCACTGCACCATTAATCCAAAGACTGCAGAGAGCCACATGCACACTGCAGCTTTGGTTACAGAGTTGAAGGTCATTTGAACCTCAGCTTCGCATAAAGACAAAGCAACGAGTCAAGGATGAAGAACTGGAGACGGTGGAGAGGAAGAAAGAACAGGAATAAAGAACAGGAAGAAGGAACATGAAGAAAGAACAGGAAGAACGAAGAGCGCAAAGATGAGATGTTTACAGATCCATTATAAGTGATGTGTGTGTGAAATGATTTCTTCGATCAGACCGTTTCTCATTTCCGTTCATCAGACTCGCCATATTTTCAATTGGCTGAGCTCGCCTTTCATCAACACCCGGCCTGCACTGCATGCCTGCTGTCTGCCTGCCTTTGTAGCTGTCTGCCTGTCAGCCTTCTTGCCTGCTCGAACTGCCCTGCTACCCTGCCCCGCCTGCCTGCCTGCTTCAGCCTTATTGCCTGCCACTTAGCTTTGTTGCCTGCCTGCCTACCATTCAGTCTTACTGTCTGCTTTCCTGCCTATTAGCTTTATACATACATGCATGCATGCATACATACATACATACATAGGTACATACATACATACACATATATATATATACATAGGTACGTACGTACATACATACATACGTACGTATATACGTACATACACACATACATACATACATACGTAGGTACGTATATACATACAAAGATAGATACATACGTAGGTACATACATACATACATAGATAGATACATACATACGTAGATACATACATATGCGCACATAAATACAACATAGATACATACGTACATACACACATACATACATACGTAGGTACGTATATACATAGATAGATACATACGTAGGTACATACATATGCGCACGTAAATACAACATAGATACATACATACATACACAAATACATACAAGCCTTGTTGCCTGTCTGTCGGTCTTGTTGCCTGCCTGCCTTGTTGCTTGTCTTCCTGCGTCCCGTGGCCAGCGCGGCAGTTACATGGGCAGTAATAATAGTAAGAGGGTTCTTGAGGGTCTGCCAACTGCGTCCATGAATTTATCATCAGAGTACCATATGCGTCGCCAGCATCTCTTTCTCTCTCTCTCTATCCGGAAGAACAAAATCAATGAGTTTGCGTAGAACATGTAGCGTTCGGCAACTGGACGCTGCTGCTGCTGCTGCTGTGGATAGATGCAACTGCTGCTGGTGGCGGTGGTGGTGATGTGACGGCTGCTGCTGCTGCAGTATGAATGGATGTATTCGTCGGCTCTTTTGAGCACCAGCCTTCCCAGTCGATTATCGTATTCTGTGTCACTTGGTCTACGCTGGCTAGGCTTTGTGTTGTGCGTTTGTGTGCCTGTGTCTGTGTCTGTGTGTGTCTGTGTTGGTTTCTCAGTTTACTCACTGCTTTGCTGATTGTGGTGTTCAGATCTGGGCAGAAACACAGACAGATGTGAGTGGGGATGAATATTATAAGTCTGTCTGTCTGTCCCCACACGCTTGCAGCTTTTCCATCCACCTATAAATCTGGAATGTGTCCTAAATCTCTGTGCTACTCTATCTCTAAATCTCTATCCATCTCTCTCTTCCTCCGTCTCCCTCCCTCTCCCTCTCTCTCTCTCTCTCTCTCACTCTATCTATCTCTCTCTCCCTCTTCCTCCTTCCCTCTCTCTCTCTCTGTAAATGTTCTGTTGAGCTATTGGACCAGGCTCGATGCATACGATCATTATTATTACAAAAGTTTATTATATATCCAAATTCAGGCAGACTGTAACTTGCTTTTACCGCTGCTGCTGTGAGCCTCCGTCGGTCGAAGTGTTCATCAGGTGGAACGAATGAGCCAGTTTGCTGCCCAGTCTGAATCCTAATGATATGGTATAAATGTCAGAACTGTTCCTGAGTCTACGGAAGACTGCATGTGGAATAACCGAAGAAGAACTCATGAGCACATGCACAGACACATGCACACACGTGCACACTGACACATACATGCACGCTCACATGCACATGGAGGCACAAACGCACACACAAGCACAAACACACTCACACACACAGACAAACACATACAAGCATGCACATATGCACACAATTACAAGCACACACAAATGCACTCTTGCATACTGCACCCATGCATGAACGTACGCATGTTTCCACAAAAATACGCTCACTCGGACACACACGCACACACACATACATACATAAAAACACGTGCACACACATACTTACATACATAAACACACACACACGCACCCACACATACATAAACACACGCTCAGTAGCTGGTACAGAAGATGGCGCCAAGTGGCGGTCGTAGAGCAACACCACCAGCAGCAGCAGGAGTGATAACAACCAGCAAAACAGTGGAGCTACGCTGTTCCAATCCCTGGTGTTTAGGCTGCAGTCCATTCTACTCCATTATTCAATGCTCTTTGGAACTCGGCCAGGCCTCTCTGACCAGTTCAGGGACCTCCAACTCCTTCTAATATTCTATAATGTATGCTGCTGGTGATCGGGCATTTCCGCCTCAAACGGCTGCAAGCATTCCGCTGACTTAGTCCAGTCTAGGCCCTGTAGCTGGCCAGAGGGGTCGATGTGCCCCACAGAAGCTGCTATTCATTTGGACGGCCACCTGGCTGTAAGTTGGAACCGATTGAGACGGAAATTTATTCCACCACCACTGAATCAGAACCCACCTCGAAGACTGTAGTCTGCTTGTTGGTGCCTGTACTCTACCTCCACTAGGAGACAGGCAGGCAGGCAGGCAGGTGGTCAACCAGACAGACGGGCAGACATGTAGATATAGAAAGACGGGCAGGCAGACAGACGGGCAGACATGCAGGTATAGAAAGACAGGCAGGCAGGTAGTCAACCCGACAGACAGGCAGATATATAGAGACAGGCAGGTGGTCAACCGGACAGACGGGCAGGCAGACAAGTATAGCGACACAAACAGGCAGGCAGGCAACTGGTGGCCGACCAGACAGACCGGTATAGACAGGTATAGAGAGACAGGCAGGCATGCAGATAGCCACCCACACGGGCAGGCAGGCAGGCAGGTGTAGAGAGACAGACAGGCAGGCAGGCAGGTGGCCGACGAGACAGACAGGCAGGCATAGGGAGACAGGTAGGCTGGAAGACTCTTTAGTCGCTTCAGTGCGGCATGGCGTTGACGGCAGCAGCCGTATGGTCTTATTTTCACTGGGTTTTCAGCTGGTGAAAATAATGACCAATTCGATGCCTCGTTCACTTCGAGCTGCATCTGCCGTCGGCCAGTTTTATCTCCTTTGGTCATCGTTAATCAGAGCAAAGCCTCGGGCGCTTATCTACCTCCGACAGTTTCAGCTTTGACTGTGCCCTCTTCTGGCTGACTGGGAGTTGATGGGCCCATCTGAAGTGGTGGTGGTGGTGGCGGTGGAGGAGGGGGAGGGGAGGGAAGATGAAACGGAGGAGGAGGAGGAGGAGGCGGCAAGAGGAAAGGGAGGAGGAGCAGGAGAAAAGGAGGAGGGGAGGAGGCAAGAGGAAAGGGAGGAGGAGCAGGAGATGAAGGAGGAGAAAAGGGAGGAGGGAGGAGGCAAGAGGAAAGGGAGGAGGGGAGGAGGCAAGAGGAAAGGAAGGAGGAGGAGGAGGCAAGAGGAAAGGGAGGAGGGGAGGAGGCAAGAGGAAAGGAAGGAGGAGGAGGAGGCAAGAGGAAAGGGAGGAGGAGGAGGCAAGAGGAAAGGGAGGACGAAGAGGAATAGGAGGAAGAGGCAAGAGGAAAGGGAGGAGGAGGAAAGGGAGGAGGAAAGGAAGGAGGAGGAGGCAAGAGGAAAGGTAGGAGGAGCAGGAGATGAAGGAGGAGAAAAGGGAGGAGGAGGCAAGAGGAAAGGAAGGAGGAGGCGGCAAGAGGAAAGGGAGGAGGAGCAGGAGAAAAGGAGGAGGGGAGGAGGCAAGAGAAAAGGTAGGAGGAGGAGGCAAGAGGAAAGGGAGGAGGAGGAGGAGGAGGAAAGGGAGAAGGAGGAGGAAAGAGGAGGAGGAGGTATGGATCTGACCTGTCCAACGTATTTTCAGTATGTATTATTGACAGATTTTTTTACATGGACACGGATTTTTGAATGATTTATTTTAACTGAAAATGTCACTCTTATTAATAATAATTAGGAGCTTCTGATGCGCCGATGTCTAATGCACAAAGCATCAGCCGATGGCGCACCAGAGCCAAGCTGCAATCGGGTGAATATTCACCAGTACTTCTATAGAATATTGACGTGAATTATTTAAACAGATTAATTATTTACTTGGATTACTGACAGATTATTTCATTGGCAGAGACTGGGATTTCTCTTTGGCAAGCGTCCACTGACCCCCACCCCCCTTGTGTTAGGATAATAGCCCTCTAGCAATCTTTAGAGTTGCGGTTTCAAGCACTACACCGTTGGAAGTTTGAGTATCTTAATCACCCGTTTGATGTGGTGACTCACGCTTTGTTTGTGTTCGTTCCTCAGTTTGTACCCCTGAACGTGTGCTTCTGTCTACGAATTCATTAAGCCTTAGGAGGAGTGGCATACATTATGCCGAACTGGACACTTATATGATGCCTATGGGAGGTGTACATACTGTAGCTGTGACCTTATTCTGCTCGAAAACGTCCCGCAATTCATTAAACATTAGATTCGAGGAGTGGCCGTCAGCTCAATGCATTGCTTGGTGATGGATGTGGTTTGTGGATTTCCTTTGCTGTCTGCAGCCGCTTTCTTGTGTGAATGACGATGGTCGTGTGCAGGCCAATGTCTTCTCCCTCAGGACGGAGGATTGCAGAGAGTATTGATTTAGTTTGCTGAAAGGTACAGTCCGAAGGCTCGTCCACTGTAGAATCGTCCGGTTCAACCCCCAACCTATACAGCTCCTAATATCACACATCTTTGTGGTTGAGTGTCATTCTGTATGTCTGTCTTTATGGTTGAGTGTCATTCTGTATGTCTGTCTTTGTGGTTGAGTGTCATTCTGTATGTCTGTCTTTATGGTTGAGTGTCATTCTGTATGTCTGTCTTTGTGGTTGAGTGTCATTCTGTATGTCTGTCTTTGTGGTTGAGTGTCATTCTGTATGTCTGTCTTTGTGGTTGAGTGTCATTCTGTATGTCTGTCTTTGTGGTTGAGTGTCATTCTGTATGTCTGTCTTTGTGGTTGAGTGTCATTCTGTATGTCTGTCTTTGTGGTTGAGTGTCATTCTATCTGTCTGTCATTGTGTGTCTTTCTGTATGTCTGCCTTTGTGGCTGTGTATCTTCCTTTGATTGTTTACTTTCTTATGTATTTATGTTTGTGTGTTTGTCCACACTTACGATTCCTCGCTGAGCCGATGGACATATGGTGTGTTAACAATTGGATTGCTTACTTACTTACTTAGCTATCTGCCTCAGCAAAGACTGTTCCACGCATTCTGTTTAAACTCTAATCTGTGTTTGCATTATGTCATTATTTAGTTTTATTTTTTGTGTATTGTGACCATTTCTTGTTGGACATGTGTGTAATATTGAGCCATAACTTGGCATTTTCTGTTTTAAAAGACTTAAAGATGAAAATATGTAACTTCATGGTCCGATTTGTGCTGTAGTGTGATGTCGCAAGCTCCCCACTTGTGGACCATTCGCTGCCGGAGTTGGAACTTAAGGATGCCGAGGTCGACGCTTGCCACATCGGAGTTATCACGGAACCGGAGTGCCTTGGTCCTTGTGAACCTGGCACCAGCGTCACTCTGGAAGGGATCGTCTGGAATGAAACGGAAAATGGTAAGACATGTCCTGCTTGTAATTCTGGTTCTGGCTTGTCATTTGTTGATGTTATGATTCTTGTTGGTTGTTTTGTTTATGTGTTTGTTGGTATTTTGTTGAATTTGTAACAAGGTAACAGCGGTGTGAATCAGAGGTTCAGAAGTGTATTATTGCAAAGTGAAGTGCTTTAATGTCAGCAGTTGTTGTTGTTGTTTTGATACTCTTGTCCAAAATATGCTTAGATGGGTAAATCTGATGTTGAAGTTTAATATGTCCTGGTCCTGTGTACCTTCAGTGGCGTACCTGGCTGGGAGGTCCATGGGTCGAGGCCCCTCTGAGGCCAAAATCATGAACCCCTTGTGGTTTGTGTAGATCCAGTGAGATTTTTAGTTGGCACTCCCACCCATTTGGTCACTCCTGATTTTGCTGTGTCTGCGGATTTGAGTATCATACAATACAGTTTTTCAGGCCAATTTCACGTATACGATTTCTAGCCTGTTGTATTTCGACATAATGTGTTTGCTTCTGGGGTACTGCCCTGAGCCCCAGAGGGAGTTTATGATGCTCCTCTGACCTCCTTTTCATTGGGGACTTTGCATCATCGGCATTCACTGTTTCAGACGCCTGCGAGTTTCATCCATGTGCTGGACCCTCTGGCAAGAAAAAGTTGAAAAATCATGTAGCCAAATGTGCTCAATTTCATTCTGTATGCTTCCAAATGCACGAATCCTACTCCTGCTTCATATGCTCCCCTAGTCGTTAGGGGCTTGCTGTGCCCGACCCCAGAATTTTCCTCCAGGTACCGGACCCCCCCTGGTTAAAAAATGGAGTAGATCGCTGTGTGCCTTAGTAGGTTGAAATATCTTTGTGTGGGAACCAGCTTGTTGAAGGCAAATGTAGGCTGTAGGTTTTAGTTTTGAGAAGGCAAGGGCTGGAGTAATTATTGCTCCATTAATCTTGTCCGAGGGCAGTTTTAACTGTTGGTCGGTAAAATTATATGCTGGAAGAAGGGTAGGATGGTAGTCTGATCACGTGCGTCTGTCTGTGTTTGTGTCTGTCTGTGTTTGTGTCTGTCTGTGTTTGTGTTTGTCTGTGTTTGTGTCTGTCTGTGTTTGTGTCTGTGTGGCAGAAAGACCAACAGATGCCTTAGAGAAGAGCAGATGGGAGAGCAGGACAGACAAGGAGGCAGATACACACAACAGATATACAGACAGACAAACACCTATACATTCATACAGTACTTACATACCTACATATATACATACATACCTACATATATACATACATACATATATACAGATATACCCACACTTTCCTGCATACATACTTACGCACAACACACACACAGGTACAGACCGATATGTTCAGACAGACGGGGGGGGGGGGGGTAACTGTGTGCCTTTGGTAATAACAAAACCCAGAGCAACTGTTAACTGGTAATGGTTCTCCTATCTGCCACTGAAGGTCTCTTATCTCCCTAACAGCCTCTGAATGTCTCTTCTGTTTCGAAAACCTCTGCTCTCCATGTTGTATCATCTGGCTCTTCACATATAATGGTCCAGTGGTGGACCGGATAAGTTGGGGGCTATAGGTTTAACTCAATGTTCATTCTCTGTTAACTTGAAAACGCACTTGTTTATATCGGTAGGATAGCCGTGTCATCGGCGCTTTTGAGAGGTACTTGAAGAGCGCTATATAAGTGTTTGTTACATTACATTACATAGGTCGTAGCCGCCAGTATTATCAGACCATTAAGCTTGCAGGGGTCTTTCCTCGTGTGGGCATGAGTGGTCTGTGGACCACTAGAAAGACACAACTACACCTGATAAAGCTACTCCCGGACACTTTGATAAGAAAAATGATATTTGTGTTCTTGGGCCTGGTGATAAGATTAATGAACCCATGACAGTAATTGTTATGATCAAAGTCTTCACTGTTATTCTTCATCACCCCTCAGGTTTCAAGTAGGTTGAAACCCCAGAATACTTGTACTGTAAGTTGTTTTAAGCTGTGCAGTTAATAATAATAATTATAATTATTATTATTATTATTTCCTTATTTGCCGATTTCAACAATCCAAACAGGCTGTGGCTAAATAATAAAATCGCAGTGAAGTAATCGAAAAATTATTATTATTAACTTCTAATGTGCTGGTGTGTGATGCGCAAGGCATCAACCAATGGCGCATCAAAGCGAAGCCGCAATCAGGTCGGTATCGAAGTGGTCAGTCCACAAGACAAAGAGGAAGCCTACGGTGTATAAGCTATGTGACAAAAGTAAGTTTAAGTTGAGAACAAAATGCAGAAGTGACTGAGCAGTGCGCGTAACCAGAATACAACAGGATGCAAGCCGAGTACCATGTTACAAGGATAAAAAGTGGTTGGATATTTCTGGTACTGAAACTCGTTTATGTCAGCTGGTCATGTTTCTTATCTTCTTCGTTCTTCTGATAGCATTTCTTGTTGCTTTGTGGTATTTGCTGTTGGTTTTATAGTATTCCTCGGCTAGTAGGATATCTTGTGCTGGCTGCGTTTAATGTCGGCTTATACAGGCCTCCTAAGAAGAATGTGTCTCTTAGTGGCTACTGGTATTTCTTGTCTGGTAGTTTACCCTACCGTTCGAATTGTTTATTTTCTAAAGTGACTTTGAACCTGTCTGACTGTTTACAAAATCGTGGGCAAGTCGGTTTCTCTGCTGGGCCTGACTGACCTCCATTAGCCGATTAAGCTTACAATATCTGTCGGCAAACTGTGCCTTAGGCTTTACTGTGTATTTCTTGCCTGCTGTGGGTTATGCTGTTCTGAGTTCGTTTGCCGAAAGCGTTGCTATTCTTTAAGTCTCAGATGGGTTTGTGCCATGTATGTCCCAATACTCATGGGCCGGTTTATTTGGGCTTCTTTGAGCAAACTTGGTGGGTACCCGGACTGCAGGCTAGTTACTTTTCTATTGTCGTCTGAACTTATGTACAGCGCCCTTTTCTTCGGCCTCGGCCGTGTTACGGCGCTATATAAATTGTCTTATTATTATTATTATGTGCTCTGTCGTCGTATGACTATAGTGTTGTGGATTTGTGTTACAGTAAGTATGTAATGTGAATGCTGGGATATATTGGGTTTTTGCTGTTTTAAGCTTACTCCATCTTTAGATATTATTGGATGCCATACTTCTTACCATGTGTTTAGGCTTGGTATGCTGGAGCTGTGTGCGGCACAGAGGTCTATTGGTAATGCGTTTGGTCAGTGATCATGCGGTTGTGGGTTCAACTCTGTGTAACGACCCTGGGCAAGTTGTTTGCGCGCACCCTACCTCTGTCACCGGCCAGTATAATTTGATACGGGGGGGGAGGTAAGTTGGGAAGTAAACGGCAAGTCTAGCGATGGACTGGCCTCGTGTCCAGGACCATCGAATTCGTCCATTGCCGGCTTAAGGGCCTAAAGAAAAGGAAATGAGCGCCTCCCTTCACTCATGGGATATGGGATACTTTACTTATGCTGGAGCTGTATTGCAATGAATCGTACTTTACTATCCTTTCGCCTTACTATCCCTTGGTCTTACTATCCCTTGGTCTTACTATCCCTTGGTCTTACTATCCCTTGGTCTTACTATCCTTTGGTCTTACTATCCCTTGGTCTTACTATCCCTTGGTCTTACTATCCTTTGGTCTGTATGCTGTAGGTGTTAATGTTTAGTGTAGAATTGGAATACAAAATGCATTGCAGTGCGACAGTTGTATGCAGGAAGTCGTTGCTGCTGCTGCTTGACCCAGTTGATCGCTTGTAGCGCCATCTTTCTTGCTTTTCTGCCCCGGCCATTGTTTAGCAGGGACGATTTGGCGGTTGTGGTCCAAATATTTTATTCCTGCCAACAAAGAAGCAATCGACTGTTGTATAGTAGCGTCGTTAGTTGGCGCTTTATTCTGGCGAGCGTTGATTAGACCGGCCTGTAATGACTAGAACGTGCCTACGCTGGCCATTGTGATGGTGATGAGAGAGATTCATGTTCATTATCGCTTTCGATTGTTTGTCTGGCGATCTGAGAGTAATGTACGAGTCGTGTGAAATTCATGTTAATGATCACTTTGTGTTAGTCATGTGAATGCTGGGATGTATTTTAGTCATGTGCTGTTCGGGAGAGCTGTAACATTAACATATGCAAAATTTTCGTTTTTGCTTGCGTGTACAATTATGCGTTTTATGCGTGTTGATGTCAGTCATGTGCTGTGTGGAGCACTGTAACATTAATGGAAGTGTGCTTCGTATTCAAGGTCATGTTGTTTTGTGTCATGTGCACTTACCAGTGTTGCAGTAAATTCACAGATGAAATGTAATAAATTCAAGATTTGTGAGCCTTGCTTTTGTTGTCACTTCTTGTCATCTGTGTGGTGTAAAAAACTGAAAAGGATATCTGCTGAGATAACCAGCATTTCCTAACTGTAAAGAAAACATTAGATTTTTACAAAGGATATCTGCTGAGAAAGATAACTAGCGTTTCCTAACTGTAAAGATAACTTTAGACTTTTACAAAGGATATCTGCTGATCTTGAGATACTGTAGGTAAAGTAGCATTTCTCAACTCTTAAGAGAATGTTAGACTTTTAAAAGGGATATCTGCCATGAGATAACTAGTGTTTCTCAACCATGAAGAAAACATTTGACATTTTACATGTTCAGTCTGATTGCTCTGTCCTTGTGGCTGTCAGTAATCGGACTTGACTTGTGTATTGACTGAGTGCTGCCCTCAGAATGTGATTGCTCTTGGAAGCCTCATTTTGTGCAGCTAACGGAGCAAAGATTGGCAGCACTTAGCAACCACGAATGGTGACAGAGTCAAGTGGTTTAGTGGGCAGAAGAAGAGGACAGTTTGTTTAGTTCGCACCATTTCACGTTTAGGGTTTGCTTTTGAGTTTGCTGTGACAGAATCAGTTAACGTGACAAGGCACAATTAGCAAAAAGGCAGAATTGGGGATAAATCTGTTTGGTTTCACGAGGCTGTATTGTAACATGTGGCACTGGTTGTCTTTTAGGGTTGCTTGTTGTAAATGTTACTTGGCGTGGCAAGACGTATGTGGGCACACTGATGGATTCCACCAAGCATCACTGGGCGCCCCCAAGGTGAGGCAATACTTGTATTTTCATTCTACACTTGATCTTCTGCCTGCCTCTTGCTTTTATGTCCAATTTTGTAATTCAGTAACGAACTTTGAGGTGGTGCACACGATAGTCTAGTGGTTGGCATGCTGGTTTGTGTCTACCCAGAGGTTGGGGTTCAAATCCCCACCAGGGCAGAAATTTGTTTTGGGATTTTGACTCCACTTGCATCCCTTGTGTAATTTTTTGTAATTGTAAATTGAGGTTTATAAAGCACCTGTTAGAGGATAAACTCAACAAAGGTGCTTCCAGCCCGAAAAAGTAAAATCACTGTTAAACAGTACAGTCTTTAGGCGCCTGCGGAACACTGAGAGGGGCAGAGAAAGGAGCTCAAGTCACAATGTAATTCAGCTATGAGTACACTGAATGTAGTACACTATCGGTGGGAAGATCAGACGGTGCAGGAGAGGACTGGCCAGCCACCTACCTTCATATACCGAGGTTAAGAAAAATAAAGTTATGCTAACAGTTCATATCCATGGCTGCCTTGCAGGACTAGTTTAAAGGACTGCTGGTATTCTTCTTTGAGTTCATTGAGATCTTATTAATCTTATTAAAAGGTCTTAGTCTGAAAACAGCAAGTACTTAATAAGCCAAAACAGCAAATACTTAATAAACCAAAACATCAAATACTTAATAAACCAAAACATCAAATACTTAATAAACCAAAACATCAAATACTTAATAAACCAAAACAGCAAATACTTAATAAACCAAAACAGCAAATACTTAATAAACCAAAACAGCAAATACTTAATAAACCAAAACAGCAAATACTTAATAAACCAAAACAGCAAATACTTAATAAACCAAAACATCAAATACTTAATAAACCAAAACAGCAAATACTTAATAAACCAAAACAGCAAATACTTAATAAGCCATAAGATTCACAGACATCAATTTTTTGGCAATGATGTACAGTCACTAATTAAAAAGGCAGAAAATTATGTAGCAAGTTGAAGTATACTTTATTTTTAAAGAGCCGTACATGATAGAACTTGACTTATTTCATACTTTTCTAACTGGGCACGCCCTCTTTCCCACCGCTTTGTACTAGCTCGGCAGCGGCACATTTCCAATACTAGGTTCAAGCCTTTATAAAGAAAATTCTTTAAAAAGAAAAAGCTCTTAAAGAAGCATGAGTTTGTGGTTAAGACTTACTTGAAATAGTTGAGCAGTGGAGAGGATGTTGTGATATGTGGATTTATTCGAGCTTTGTGTAACCCTAAGAGCAAGCTGCCATCTGTTTGCCCTTGGGAAATATTCAAGTATCTGCTGCATCTCTAGGCTAGAGATAGTAAACTGACAGCAGTGAAACTCTGGCCTTTTAGACACCTATGTACTATAAACCACTTAGCATTTAAAGTCAACAAAAACTTTTGTGTGGACCTCAGTGAATCGTATAGGGCTTCTGTAGAATTTTAGGCAGAAGCAGATAAACTGAAAGTGTGTTGAACATTTTTATCTCTGCGTAGGTTTCAAGTTGGGGAAAAATTATGGGTGGTTTGGAATGCCTGAAATAGGAGATTTGGTTAAAACGTTTTTGAAAAATTTGTGTAAAAAATGAATCGCTGTTAAGTTCAGAGTCCAAGTGTACCAGTGGTTTTATTGCTTTCTGATCACTGTCTATCTATCCAGTTTAGGGAAGAATGAAACTTCTGGATACAGTTTGGAACAAACAGCATTCCTTTGCATTTTTTTCTCTTTTTTTCTGTTTACGGATCAGTAATTTGATAGGACTGAACTGTAAGATAGCAGCTGTTAAGAGTTTAATTGAATAAAGCATCAAAATTATATACGATAAAATAGTTACTTGAAACTGGTTCAAAGGAATTTTATCGAATATTCTCAATTGGAATAAACTTTATCACCAACAAAATTTTGTGCTGCCATTTTGAGGGGTGAAGGGCATCATATCGTAATAGTTCTTCTCTTCATCCAGGTCTTGGGTGGGGTTCCTGGGTAGACTGTTGCTACAAAATAAATAATTTAATATATACTGATCTATATTTACATAAGGGTGTGATGTTTATGGAAATCTGAAACAGCATATCCACATGGTCATCCGTAAATCCAACGCCATCTTCTGGACTGGAGTAGTGGAATCTTTCCTGAATGTTTTCTAATTATGGCCCGGACTCCACTGTTACCTCCACCCTAACTTCAAATCCTCTGACCCACGAACTGCCCCTGAAAGATCAATTTGTGTTGATAACTGTTGATAATTGTTTTAAATATATTAGTTTGAACTATAGATATAACTAAATCGTTACATGACATGAAAACTCTATAATTTTATGAGAAGTCTATTGAATTATTCAGTTCAAAGCTAGATTTGTGACAGAATCATTCCTTACTAGAACCCAAGGCCACTTAACCAACTTTGAAAGCAGTGTTGGTCTTTCATTTGTAGTTTTACACAGATCCCTGCGTTCCACAGCTCCAGGGGTTCCCTTTGCCCACACAAAGACAATTCAGCGGCTGAGCCGTCTGTCTGAAACGATCAGAGACATCTTTTGTGAGCTTCTGATAGTTGTCCACACCCTGCTGAAGCTGGCCACACTTCTGAGTATATGCACTGAAGGGGCTTTGTATAAATACAAATTGTATATAAGCATATTTCGTTTATTTTTGTTGCTTATCCACAATCTGTTGTTGTTGGAACAGGTTTTCAGGAGATTCGCCAACAAGTGACTTTGAAACTCGAACGCCAAAGGGACGAGGCAAGAGAGGTCGCACATGTGCCGTTGCACAGCGAAATGAAGGGAACGGCAGCGACCGAAAGCTGCGTAGCAATCGTTCCAACAAACCATCGGCCACCGTGGCCGCTCCCAGCCCCGTTCGAAACGACGCAAGCTCTTTGAAACGCAGCCGAACCGAAACCGCAAGTTCAGACGGGTCGCGTGGGTCCAAGTGCAGCCGGTCGGATTCTCGAACTTCGGATCTAGGAAACGGAACAGTAGGTGCTTATGGTGAACTTGCCTATGGCGGATTGATCGAATGTCCAGAGGAGAACTGTAGCAAGAAGTATCGCAATTTGAACGGATTAAGGTACCATCAGACACGAGTCCACAGGTCAACCTGCACTTCTCTTCCGAAGGACTTAAATGATGTGCAGACAGGTAAATACATAAACGACGATTTTGTTGAGAACTCGGTTGCTGAAGCGGAAAGGTTTGTTTGGAAAACAAAACCAACCTCAGCGGAATGTTCAAACTCTAAGCGAACAGCACAAAACACAAACAAGCTGATGGAGAATGAAACAAAATTCCTGGAATTCCAAAATTCTCTCGAAGAAATGGAATCGCAAGGTAGACCGACTGTCAATGGGATTTCAACTAAGGAAGAAGGGATGAAGGAGAGAGAAACGGGTCATGGAAAGACTTCTTTCGAAGCTGAGCCTAAGGCAGAGGAGAGTCCTGAACCTGTTTGCACGAATGCATTAAGCGATGAATCGAACGAACATGGCAAGGGCACATCTGTCGTTACCCCTGGTAAAGGAACAAACTCATTCGCCCCAATAAATGCAGACGATTCTAAGAAGCTGGGTACAAACAACCACCCCTTAGTAACGCTCACTCCAGTTTTAGTGCCAGCTCGAGTGATGGATGATAGCACCAGTTCTGCAGTTTATCAGATGTCCTCTGCATCCACTGGAAGCCTAGGTGCAGTTGCTACCGAGCCCTTAGTGCTACCGGCTGCTTCTTTACCGCCTGGAAACACAAGTTCTGAGGATGCAAAATCTCAGTCATCCAATGCTCAGTCCAGGTCCGACGGAGATCGTGGCAAGAAGTCCAAGTCAGAAAAGTTAGAGCGAAGCAAGGTAAAACTGCCAGGTGGCAGCATGCCTCGGCCAGTTGTGCCACCAGTATCGGCTTCTTCATCAGTCGGAATGACAAAACCAGCGCTTCTATCACAGGGACCTCCGATGACATTGCAGACTGGGCCAGCACAGCAACTGAAGCCAATTCAGCCGAAACCTTTGCTTTCAACCGAGCAAGCGCACCTGAATCTGGTTACGTTGACAGACAAATCAAAGAAGCGGAAGCGGGAGAAGGAAAAGCTGAAAGAGCAACCTCTCCTTCCCATTGGAACAAAACCTGTTGCCACGAACAAGCCCGGTTTTGGTTCAGAAAATCCCGAGACTGCACAACATCCATCTCAGAACGCAGCGGTCCTGGTGCCGAGCGCCACTTCGCTAACAGACTATGCCGAACCTGCTAGTAGCCAAGCCGTGCCCACAGCGGCTGCCCCAGTCAGCAGCAGTAGCACCAGCAGTGAAAGCTTTGGTCAGATGCAGCTGTCTACGAGTGACTCCTGTCACTTGACCAGTCAACCTGACCTCGTACCTGTGACGGCTCGTTGCAGTCCTGCCCTAGGCGCTTTGCCTCGGTTTCCAATGCATCCCACGGCCAGTGAGCAACTGGTTCCCGCCCAGACTGCTCCAACCGCTAGATCGAGCGATTCGTCCAACACTGCCAACCAGTCGAACATCCAAATGACACTTCCACCTCCGAGTCCGGTCAGCCAGCAACGTCTTCATCTGCCAGTCGAGAACATGAACCTACGGCCAGTTGTTGTAAGTCTCCACTCTCCGCTGTCGGCCATGAAGGCTGTTCCTTCGTCTGTGATAAAAAATACTTCCGGTTTTGAAATTGGTTCAAACTGTGACTTGCCGAGCGAACCCAAGCCACAACCTGTCGCCGACCCAGATCTTCCAAACCAGCCCCTGTTGACGGAACGCAAGCTGCCGATCTTACCCAGCAGCAGTGACTTTATCATGAAGCCTAACGAATCCAGCAGTAAGCCGGCTCCTCACGACGGACTTCACCCAACTTCTGGCACCAATCCTCCCTTGAATTCACCATGCAAGAAGCCAAAGAACACTTCGGCTAAGCACGCCGATGGTGGCAGCAATCTTACAGACTTTGGCAACCCACACAGTCCGGCTTATTCGGATATTTCAGATGCTAACGACAGTGCGCCCATGTTAGATGCGCCAATGTTGGAGAAGGAGGCTCAGGCTGCTGCTGCTGAGGAAGAAGAGGTGATCGGCAGCAAAGTATCGCCTAGCCATCCTCAAGACTCGTACGTCTACAGCCCCTTCTACGGCCAGCCTCCGTACCTGACCCCCGCAGTGTCGTCATCTGACATTCCAGACTGTGGGTCTGTGCTGAAGCCTTCTCTGAGCAAGCCACCGTTGGAGAAGCACCAGACACTGGACAAAGTCAAGACAGAAGGCGGCAGTGAGAAGCGGTTGGCGGCCGACTCGGTTCCGTTGAGGTCACGACCTGCCGCAGAGATGCCCCTGAAATTCCCCGTCGATCAGCAGCTGCGAGAACAGCCACTCCGAGACGACAAGGACACAAGGGAGAAAGGAAGCAGAGTGTTACCGGCACCAGTCCCTTCAAGAACCGATGTGCACAAGTCTCAGCAGCAGCAGCAGCAGCAGCAGCAACAGCACAAGATGTTCAGTGGGGAGGCAATGCTGCCCCAACAGGCAGCTATGATGCAGCACGTAATAATGCCCCCTTTTGCAATCGGTGCACAGTTCGGATATTACAGTCAGGAATACAGCAGTGAGATGCAGAGAATATTTCAGCTTCAGCAGCAGCAGCAGCAGGAAGCGAGAAGACATGACCAGCCTAGCATCTCCAAGTTACAGCCTGAGAGTGCAGGAGACCACAGTAAGACCAGGCAGACTGGAAAGGTTCCAGCTGATGGAAAGCCTCTGCCAACGCCACCAAGCCTTATACCGGATCGCAACCGCCACGACCTCAAGGACGATGCAGATCGCAGCCGGGAAAAGCAGCTGGAAAATCGAAAACTTTCCAAGGATGGGATTGAGGTAAAGAACCTCACGGACGTCGGAGGAACAAAGCCTGAGGGGGGTTACGACATGAAAACGCTAGTTGATCGTCCGGACTTACAGAGGTACTGCATACAGCCACACTTTCTTGAGCAACAGCAGCAGCGACTTAATGAGCATCAATCGCACAAATCGATGATGGAGTCGGGAGTCGGAGGCTGTAAGCCATCGGCTGTAGTTGCACCGCAGGCTAGGGATAAGAACACTTCGTCGATGGCTGGCATTGTCGGCAACACCCCACTTCTCCACGGTTTGAAGCAGTCATCGAGAGAAGACGCACAGGGTCGTGGACACGAGGGCCACAGGTCGCATCGAGACTCCCAGAAGAACCCATCAATGACACCACCCCAACAGCACACCATGCAGCACAAAAGCAGCGCCGGTACTTCGCGCGACAGTTCGGCCGGGCGTGTCCAGAAGGATACAGGTGACCGTGGCAATGCGAAAGAAGATTCCGGACCGTCAGGCAGCAGAGGTGTCATTTCCAAGGTGAAGGATGAAGCTCCCATGACGTCACTTCCTGTCTCCATGCCTACGGGTATTCCTGCTCCCTATGCTCCTTACTACGGACACTACCTTCCTCCGACACCTTACGGTGGCGCCATGCCATTTGATCCGACCCATGCCCCTCTGTACCCGGGAATGATGGGATATGCGCCGGCTCCATACATCCACCCGGCGCAGATGCTGTCTCCGGCGCTTGCAATGGCCTCGGCTGACGTCAAGCCGTGTGACATCCTTGCACCGTCGCAGCAGCCGGCATTCTTCTCGAACGAAGGCCAGACCCATAAGATCCACGAACTTAAGGAGGTTGCCAAGATGCAGCAGGGGGCAGATGGGTCGCAACCGTCACCCGGCAACCGCGATCCCAGCCGACCGAAGTCGAGCGGCGGCAGCCATTCGTTAGGAAAGGACAGCGAACACAGCTCGCCTCCTACCCAACGGCACGTCCATACCCATCACCACATGCACGTCGTTGGACTTCCCTATCGATTTGTTGGCGATGGTAAGTTGTTATAATTTATTACTTTTTAATGTGATACAGGATTTGTTTAGGTTCCCATTCAAGACGTGTAATTAGAAGCACTGGTTTTGACTTAATTCCTGCAGAACGTTTGGAGCAAGTATTCTAGATTGAGATGCGCCAAGATATTGATCCGTAGCATGCATCCCCTTATCAGTAGTACCCACAGTAGATTTGTAAGAAGTCAGAGATAAAAAAAACTGTACGTTACGTTAATACTCTTATGAAGAGTGTATTTATAATGTCTGTCTTGATATGAAGTAGTCATGTAGGAAGTAAGTTTTACAATCATTTCTGTCATAATATTTCTTGTGAGATCAGATACATGATTTGTCGTTAAGGTAACCGGACTTGAACTTGAGCTGTCTCAATGGATTTTATTAAATTCAGATATGTATGTAGACGCATTACAAAATTTACCAGAAAGCGTTTCTGATGTACGCTGTTGTTCTTTTGTAGCGGCCATCATCGCTTCCCAGCAGGCAGCAGCCGCAACCGACGCCACCCAGATTCCCAGACCCTTCTTAAAGTGAAGCGAAGCCAATCGTCATTGCATCGTTATAGATTTTAGATTCTTATCATGCCTAGCAGCCATGTGGCTTGACCGTTGTGTTAGCCATACTGGCTGGTCGTTTAGAAAAGCAGCCGTTTGATGGCTAGGTCATTGTTTTAGCCTTGCTGGCTTGTTAGTTGAGAAAGCAGTGGCTAGACGACAGAGAGCCGTGCTGGTTGGTCGTTTGCAAAGGCAACCGTCTTTCTGTGACTCGTCTCTCTGTGCAACTTCGAACGTTAGCGACTTGTAGACATGTAGTAAATTGACAGTTAACTAGTGCACTATCCAGTTGGAGTGGAGCATAGAATAGGCTCAGAAGTCTTCCCCATGTTGTGTGCCGTAAAGTACAGTTTAGGAGAAAGTGACTGTGAATATGGGGTTAAAAAGACCATCTGTATGTAATCTGTTTCACTGAGTGAATTTAAGTCCATGTGATTTTTGTGTTGGTAGGCCTTTGTAACATTGACAATTACCGTACATTCTCTTCCTTGTCCGCTGTGATGCTGTGAGAAAGGGGAGCATCTGTGAAATGGTCTGGCAATACTTTCATTAATTTTAATTAAAAATATTGGTAAAATATGCACGAAATTAACCGACTGCGGTGAAGTCAAGAACTTCGTAATAGGGTCAAGAAATATTCCTTTCATTCTTGTACAACAGTCTGTGAACTTTGCACTTGTCATGCAGCAAAATGGATTCTGTTACTGCTTTCTGAAGCCAATGTAATTCTAGACCTTAGAAGCTTGAAATTCTTGCTGTAATACCCGGAAGTTTTCCGCAACCATTTGCAAACTGAATAATGGGACATGATGTTGGTTTGTATTGCCGAGTGCTTTCCTGCGCACATGCAAGTGGTGTCCATGCGAGTGTGTGTGTGTGTGTGGGTGGATAGGCAAGTCTAATTTTAGCAATGACTAATGTTGAACTCTGCACCTGAAGTCTTTAAGTGTGAATTTTTATCCACGGAGTCCAAAGTATCGTAACTGCTAGCACGTGTTTCGGTTTTAGCATCGGTGTCCTCCCTCTCTCGTAGGTTTCACCACTGCCTCTTTAGCTCAACCACTATGTGGTATTCAGGTCCACATCATGGATTTTGTTAGCTGTGGCCGTCTGGCCTTCAGTGAACCAATGTCTGTTATTAATGTGTAAGTTTATGTGGTTGTATAAGCTGTATGCAAATTGGTCAGACGTAAAAGTAATGGTGACGAGATCCAAAATGGTTTTAAAACTAATTAAATGTATTACTACTCTGGAATTGTTTGATTTTAACAATCAGCATTAAGCAGTAGATATGGAAACTACTAATCCAGCAGGCTTGACGAATGTTGGACTTAAATTTTGTGTTTCAGTTTGAGTAAGTTCAACAGTAGCAGAACAGCCCCAGCTGTCACAATATTTTACTTCTTACAACACCTGTCAAACCTAAAGAAAAACAAGTTCAGTTATGCAACATATTAAAAGTTTGCATAGCAGAGTGCTTTCTTTTCAATGGACAATAGGTGGTGTTTGTAATGATGACAGTTCATAAACCATAGTAAGTAGCAAGCTACTTCTAGAGAGCTTTAATGTCAACTGTCAGCACCAGTGAAGAGAATTTCAAGTTTCTGAAACCACGAAATACATTTGACCTCCTGAATAGATATCGGAAGTCTGTTCCACACACATAAACATATGTCCACATGGACCAGGAACTCGCAGTGTCCGATCACCCGCACAAATCTTAGTTGCTAGCACGAAGACTTTGGCAGGCTGTGATGATTTCAGCCTACAGGTCGTTGGAGAGCAGCTTGGTGCGGTCTGTGAGATAGCATGGCACACACTCATATATGAAAGATAATGCTTGGATTTGATGTTTGGCGATCATGAGTGTTTTCATAGTTTATAACTCATTTATCACATATTTAATGCTTTTGTGAAGGACTGAAAAAATTATATGCATCACAATTAAAAAATAAGTACTTCATAATAAGAAACAAGGCAGTTACGACCTGAGCACATGCTGCTATATGACTCTGCTTCGGGTAGCAAAAGACGTTCAGTTTCATTATTACTTGATAACCAACCGACCAACTGCATAATCAGAAATAAGGCAACAAACCTAAGCATGTATTGCCACAATTTCTCCGACTTCAACGAGAGCAATGACTTCACATTTGTGGTTACTGAACGTCAAAGTATGAAACGGATTGCCACATCACTCATTTTCAGGTGTAAATCCTTAGCCGCCAGAGCTGTACCGTCGTTACCCAAGGTCTCGTTATCTCTGATGAACGTTCTGGGAAATGAATGCTAGAGGCACAGGGCTTTGCATCTTGATCGACAAGAAAAGTCACTGCTCAGTCTTCAGTCTCCTTTCTACATCATATACTATTTGGCTTAATTGCTCCTCTAAAAGCCGTTCATCGCCATCGTTTGAAATAATCATATCAAAGTCGATGCCAGAGTCCAGGTCGCATTCTGATTCAGCATTGTCGATTTCTAAACATAAATAACGGTTAGGTTCAGTTCCACGTCAGGCAAGTAACATGCTTCCAGTATTTATTATGTACACCATAAACAAAAAAAGAACTTCTACAATAATCCAACAACTAATGGCAATTATTATTAAAGCTTAACCCAAACTAGTCGAAATTTAGTTCAATGACCACAGATTTAATTTAACTATATTTTAACATATACTGGTAACTCATGGCAACCCTGACATTCCAGCAATGATAACTAGACGATATAGTCAGAGTTTCGTAGCTGCTCTACCATCTGTCTGAAATAACCTAATGCTTGGCATCCATAGCCACCAACAGCGAATCAATGGATTTAGAATAATAACAATGATAATAATGATAGTAGTAATAGTAATAATAATAAATCTACCTGGACTGAACCGCCAGTCTCGGGTAGTTCTCACTTCCTCTGAAGCAGTCACTCGTATTGTGGTTGCTCGCTTGCCATAGCTACCCACAAGAAACCTGATATCGGTTTTACGTCGTGCATCACTGATTATCCAGACGGGCTTTTCAGATCCTGGACCATTTGCCACAATTCTTATGAAGTACCCTGCATCCTTATTTCTCTTTTCCTCACCCCATCGAATCATGTCGGCTCGATAGGTCTCCTTGTAGCTGCTCGAATCCAGAAGTCTGTCCAAGCATAAGTCATGTTCCTGCATAACAGACAAATATTTAACATATTTTCAGTCAAACACGTTTATTCGTAATTGTAATCATAAGCTTCAGATTTTGAGTTTCCAGTGACAGCTGAGTTGTGGGAACCAGCTTATTCACAAGCGCTCAGTCAAAACAGAATCGATAGACAGGAAGGGTTCAGTTCCAGGTCAATAACTACTAGTCAGGCACTGCTTCTACTTGGTACTTACTCGCTCAGTACTTATTCCGTCATGTGTAAATTCTACTAATCTGGTGACCGTATTGCTTTCATCTCCACTAGTTTTTGCCTACTCTCATTAAGTTTGTTAATATTACAAATTCAATTTATGAATAACAATATTTTAATATTATAATTTAAAAATAAAAACAATACTAATAATAATGTAATAGCAACAATAACAGAGAAATAATTGAAGGTCCAAAGGAACTGCCTGTTACTTTTCTTGAGAAGTTTCTATACAGTTCAATTAAAACCTGTATTGTCTTTCTGTCTTGACTAAACCTTCACGTTTCACCAAGCTGATCCTCCTTAGACTTAAGACTTGCACGTTTCAGCATGCTCATTCTTATCAGACAATCTCTGTGTCACAAGATAGACTTCCTGGCACTGACTGATGACTTTTGCATTATTACAACTGTAGTGTGTACGTTTACAATAGTATAAAACCACAAATGAATTATCTAGTTGACAAATTGCAAAAGAATAGCAATTTTGGTTATATTCATGCGCAAAAACTACCAGGTCATCAAGGCAGTGCTAACTTACTTTAGCATACTGACTCTTCAGAGGCTCGGACAGTCGCAGTATTGCACATTTATCTGAGCCTAATCTAAAAATTAACAACAAACTACAGTGTAGTAAGTTAATATTCAATACATGATCCCTTCTGTTCCCATTAGCCCTTAGCAAATAAATTCTTCGTCAGCATATTTAAATTAAAAATTATCAGTGCGGCGTAAGCTGGAATCGTGTCTCTAAGAATCGCAATGCTCTTTACAAAATTTCATCATGTAGGCAGCACAGAAAGATTACATGGATAGAAAATTCAGACTTAAGTTCTTTAGGCGAGTTTGTATCTAAGTTCTTGTAGTCGCATATCGAGGCGCTTTTGCGTCATAAATGCTTATAATTAATTAATTTTGACATAAGTACCGTGAGTGCTTTTTACTCGTAAACAGCATTTCTTCATTTTGACCTAATTAGCCAAGTCAAGCCAACCGGTGTTTTCACGGTCGCAATCAAGACAAGAGGCAATTTCAATCAGCGTCATTATAATTATTTCCGCATGTAAAATTAAAAGCGTAAATCGAATTATACTTTTTCTGTAATATGTCTGTAACGTAATCCTTTCCAGTTTTCCTTTTTCCGCTAAAAATTAGAACCACCCGTGGGGATCGATCTTCTCCGGTCAATGCCATCTTGTAAACAAATCAAGTTGCTCGCCGACGACATACATCCATTCAATAATAAAGTTCAAAAGTAGCCTAATTATAGCCCAAATTCATAATTTCGTCTGAAATTAGAATATGACTTTTTCTGGGCTGACAGAGTAGGCTAGATTTAAAGTATTTTCTTCTTTTTGCATAAGAAAGGAAAGAGCAACTTGGACATGCAAACATGAAATTTTAGTTAAATATAAGCCAAGTTGTTCCTCATATAATAGTCTCAATATTTTCTTATTCCATCTGTAAGCATTTATTATTGGCGCGACCTAAGACAACTTTTCCATAATGATTATAGGTTATTATGCACAATGCTCAATGATTGTTCATTAACGAACTCTTATGAACGTAGCTTGTTCAGCCTCTTAAACCAGCTTGAACCTTGATGGTTTAAGTTGCAGGCTTCAGTTACCTTTCCAAATCATGATCATGAGTCGACATACAGTGATCGTAAACTCTACTGTAAACTTGAGATTTCTACATCGCCCAAAGAAAGCTAACTCGCGGGCACCAGCTTATACACAGGCACTTATCAAAGAAAAACTCGTATAGCAGGTAGGGTCAGACTCAATTTCAGGTCAAGATCCAAGGATTAGGCTGGCAGACAGTTCATCGGCTACGGTGGACGGTGTTTGGAATTGGAACGGCAAGATAGATAAGAGGAAGAGGAGGGCGGCAAGGTAAATAAAGAAAAAAGATAGATAAGGGGAAAGGAGAGATAGCTAAAGGGAAGAGGAAAGATAGATAAAGGGAAGAGGAGGAACAGATAGTTAACTTATATTTACTGGTCTTTTCAGATTTCATTTGAAGCAACCATTTATTGCCTAGTAAACATAAATTAAAATCAAAACCTCAAGTTATATTTACGCTTTCATGGCAATAACAATTGTTTACACTAAAAACGAAGATCGTTGTTGATGTGCAAATGCTATCGCTGTTGAAATACTATTTTTGGGCTATGGCAGAGACGCGCTGTTACGTTTGCGCGTCGTTGATGAAATCGTTATGGTGTCGCAAGGCGTGAGATGTTGCGAATAAATATTTAATTATTTGAGCCGTGTATGAAATTGTTTGTAGAGTAAAGACACAGGCTGAGCAAAATGTCACTCGCTGGATTTAAAAAACAGATTAACAAAGCCAACCAGGTAAGATTTGTCGTCGTTTTGTCGTCGAAAATCGGTGCCTGCAGCTTGGCTGTATGATGTCTGTTGGAAAGTCTAGCAATAGATAGCGTGGACATTAGACCCGGTGAAATTCTGTAGGCTACACCATTCTGTGCACTGTCTGGATTTAGCAAATCGATCTTTCAACGCCTTCTACGTTCGGTATTAGCTCGCAGTATTCCCATAACTAATCGCGATTTGGATGATGACGCCATGACTTATAGGCTGTCAAACGAAACATTCTCAAGAAGTACAAGCATACTGATGGATGACCGCCAGTAAGTTCCGTGCGCCCCAGTTTCGATCTAAACTGAATTGAACGTGTTCGCAAAAATTAACTGTAGCACTGTTCACTCCAGAAGCATATGCCACCAGCAAAATATAACGGAGCAGTAAAATCTGTAATATACGACATCAAAGGCATTTATGCAGCACCTTTGCAGGACCTTTGAAAACTTATATTTTACCATAACTATGATTTATCGAACATTAACTGTGCTAGTTGTCAATATAGCATATTGACACTTATTTGAGTGGTAATGAGGTCTATTATAAACTTTCTTTCGCATAATATTTCCATCGTGTAGTCATCATGTAGCGACAGATTTTATAAAGAACTGACTGAAAGTGCACAATCAGTCTGACTGCTGCTGGGAACTGTGGTGTGTTTTCTTACAGTATGTCAGTGAGAAGATTGGCGGTGCAAAAGGCACAGAGCTCGATGATGAGTTTGTGGAGATGGAAAAGGTGAGTTAGGACAGTCAGTTTTTATGATACACAATGTATGTGTGCATGTACGTATGTAGATATTTACCATATATAGTACAAATAATCGGTCAAATAAAAAGTTGTTTATGGAAACTAAAATGGACAGCTGCAATAAAAACATTCAGGTTGTAAGTACAGTGCAAACAGAGTTGGATGAAGCTGCTGTCGTAGCATTACTAGATCTGGGCTTTAAGAACCCTCGAAGATGCTGAAGTAATGCTATCAAACACTAGTTAAAGTAATGTCTCTACTGGCAGGGACTAATCTGGCTAAACTGGCTGTTTACATTGTTTGATGAACAGCCACAGTTCATGTTGTCCTTAGCCATATATCGTGCATTAGTGTTGATTGCTGTTATGGCCACATTGTTTTATGTCTGCAACAGACCCCAGTGTGGTGGCACAAGTGTTTATGCTTTACATAAAGAGTAATTTGAGTAATGTCTGCTAAAAACAGACCTCACATTCTTACGCATACTGTTCTTAGGACCTGAATTCTGTCGACACTGGTGTCACTAGCATGCTGAAAGTCAGAAGTGTTTTCAAACTTGCCTGCTGCCAGATAATCTTTGTCTAATTACAGAAAGTCACATTACTGTGTGGCTATTGGCCACAGTGGCATTGCCTTGTTACCAGACAATTATGTGCATGGGGATTCTGGCTACAGTAAAGTCTGCTGTATCCAGACATTACTTTTAAGAGTGTAATGTGGCTCAAATGGTCTTGCTTTAAATTGTCTAATAAAAATTAGGCCTACATCATCTAAAATCTTAGAAAATGCTGGAGTCTATCTAGTCTGCCTGACAGCAAGAAAAAGCAATTTAAAAAAAAACAAAATAAGGGTCGTATATCATAAAATCTTTTCCAGATATGCAGGTTAGAGGGCACCAGATAAATTATGTAGAACTATATAGCCTAGTTAAAGCTTAATCACCAAATAAATATTAGTATACAAATATGATATTGATGGGATAGATAAATTTGCCTAATTACTGGCAGAAATTTGACATCTTTGTCTAACATACTTCCTGAGTTATTCACAATCAAAACTGCCCCAGACTTAAGTTGTTTTACAAGCTGTTGGTACCCCATCGGTATAAGACTGATCATATTTTGAATGCCATACAACATTGAGAGCTGATATTTTGCATGGTTTCCTATCACATGTTGGTGTACAAAATGACCCAATATCATCGAATTCAGAGATGATGTGGTGGGGACCATTGGTTGATTTGACATGAAATGACCTTAACACTAATGTTTTTCAGTTTGGGAAAATTATATCTTGCTATGTCGCAGTGATGATGTTCCTTTTTGGAAACTGTCCTTCAGGGCCAGGGTTACACTTCTGAGGGCTGTTGTTATAGTGGTTTCTAATAAACAAGCAAGTTACCTTACTTTACCCTACCTCTGGGGGGCATTTGACTTTTGGAATTGCTTTCTTCTGCTCTCTACAGGTTTATTTAGAAAGACCGGTCCCTTATAGGGCGTTTTGTTGTAGCTGGGGTAATTTATCTGCTAGAAAAGGGCATAAATGTTCCAGGGAAGGGTTATTTAAGTCAATTCAAGGGGTCTCTGGGCTTTCATAGTAGTTTATGGCAGGACAAAATGATTCGACGGTGCATTCTAGAGGCTCCGAAATGGCGCTATATAAATGTCCGGTTATATTACACTGCGTCCCGTTCCCTCTCACAACAGGCAGTGTTTGGAGGGTTTTATGCGCTCTGAAGTGCACTGTTTGGAAACTAGACTCCAGTTCAGTTAGAATGCTTATTTATAAGCGTCTGGTGATGGAGTGCAGTGATGCTGGCTTGTATAGAAGAAAAATAAGAGCGGTATCTTGAGCTGACCCTGATAGCCATGAGTATGGAATGCTAGCGACTTCACTTTCTTGGCCTCGGCATATTGGAATCTGTGGCCAGTCCTCTTTTGGATCTTTCTGTCAACATTGTACAGTCAATGTTGACGGTGTGTATAGCTAAGCAGTTAATGTGGCCTTTAGTTGTAATAAAGTAACCTGTCTGGCAGTAGTCTTGGGCACCAGACAACATGCTGTATGTCTATGGGCAATCTGGCCACATTAGGTGGGGCTTCTAGCAGACATTACTTGTAAGAGCATTCTTTTCATGTGTCCTCCTGCAAGTTGTCAGCCACTAGTAAATGCCTATGGCATTGCTAGTCTTAATTCGATTCTCTGATCTTACATGTTGAACTCTGCACCTTAGGACAGGGTTGTATCATATGATTTCTCTGCTCATTCGTTTCTATATCATCAGGTGCTGTAAAAAATTTCCTTGCCTTGTCTCATTGCTTGCTTATGTTTTTGTCAAGTGCCCGTCCTTGTTTCATATCCCCTGTAAGTTTTTTAATCGATACGAATTAGATTAGCCTGCTTTTCTGGTAAATGTCCATTTAGCAGCAATGACTTGTGTATTCTAACCATGTTTTTTCGTAGCTCATCTGGCATTGGAGAACTGAAATCTCTGGTTTAACGAGAACCTTTGTGTTGAAAACTTTTCTGTTAGGAATCTTCACTTAAGAGTGAATTGCCACAAGTACTTGTCATCTTAAAGCAGTCTTCATGAAAAAGAAAATTACACTAAACACTCTTTCTGTCAATAGCAAATTCAGTGTAAGCAACTGTACATTAGACAGGAAATTTGATGTAAATGACTTTCTATTAATTAGCAGATTGACCCTGACCAGTAAATTAACTGTAATATTTGTCTGAAAACACACCTCTTCTGCAGACCCTATCGTGATTCCTCTTCTTCCCCTTATCTATCCTGCAGATCCAATTCCAAACACTGCCCACCATAGATGCCTTCCTGCCTGCCTGCCTGCCTGCCTGCCTGCCTGCCTGCCTGCCTGCCTGCCTGCCTGCCTGCCTGCCTGCCTGCCTGCCTGCCTGCCTGCCTGCCTGCCTGCCTGCCTGCCTGCCTGCCTGCCTGCCTGCCTGCCTGCCTGCCTGCCTGCCTGCCTGCCTGCCTGCCTGCCTGCCTGCCTGCCTGCCTGCCTGCCTGCCTGCCTGCCTGCCTGCCTGCCTGCCTGCCTGCCTGCCTGCCTGCCTGCCTGCCTGCCTGCCTGCCTGCCTGCCTGCCTGCCTGCCTGCCTGCCTGCCTGCCTGCCTGCCTGCCTGCCTGCCTGCCTGCCTGCCTGCCTGCCTGCCTGCCTGCCTGCCTGCCTGCCTGCCTGCCTGCCTGCCTGCCTGCCTGCCTGCCTGCCTGTTACCTGCCTGGATCTCGACCTGGAACCGAACCCTTCTTGCCTATTGATTTTGTTTTGACTGAGTGCCTGTGAATAAGCTGGTTACCACGCCTAAGATTTTGTTGGGTGCTGGAGAAATCTAGAGTTTACGATTACAATTTACATTACGATTTCATGAACTAAAATGTAACCAGTTTTCTTGGACAATCCTCAGTGTGTGGAGATAAGTATGTAAGTAAGTTGTGCATTTGTTAACACATCCATCGGCTGAGCAAAGAAGAATCGTAGGCGTGGTTGGGTCGCAGCGGTCAGAAGACAACAAAAGGAGATAGTGCAGGATGTTGCTGACACTGTCTCTTGCTGTAGAACCGTCAGATACATAAAGTTGTTAAAGGAGATAGTGGAGGATGTTGCTGACACTGTCTCTTGCTGTAGAACCGTCAGATACATAAAGTTGTTAATTACAAGACTGGACAAATGAGAATATAAAGGCCAGACTGGTGGACTGTTTTGATTGCTTGGGACGTGATATATGATTGTTTCGATTGCATCGTGCATTGCACATTCTTGCTGCATCATCTTACCAATATTGCATCCAGTTTCCAAGAGTAAATGCCTCTGGATGCACCTTTTTGAAATGGGTTACATTCTACGCCTGCACATTCTTGGTTTATGACTTCGGGGATACGAAATCAGCATGTTTGAAATGATTTGTGCTTCTCGTCAGAATAAATGATAGTGCTTCTCTAAAATGCATGATGCAAGTATGTAAAGCAAAGTATCCCCATCCCATAATTGAGACGTAGGGGTGGCGCTCATTTCCTTTTCTTTAGGCCCTTTAGCCGGCAGTGGACGAATCCCAATGTCCTGGACAGAGGGCCCGTGCTCTGTCGGTACCATATTATACCGCTTGGTGACAGAGGCATGGTGTGTGCAAACAACTTGCCCAGGGTTGTTACACGGAGGAGTTGAACCCGCAACTGCACAGTCATTGACCAAACATGTTACCAATAAACCACCATGCCGCAAGTCAAGTAACTGAGTGATCAGTTTGGACATTTTGTTATGAAACACAGGTAACCGTGGGCTGTTGATTACGATGGTAATGTCAATTTCTCATCTTGCAACAACATCATGCATTTTGAATATTGTGATTTTTGGGCCTGATATGAAAATTTTCCTTTAACAAACCACGGCAGACTGTTTCTGATGTTGTGACAATGTAATTGCATGCAGCCCAATCTTCGGAGGAAATGATAATACAAGCACACGTATTGTAATCTTCCTGGAATAGATCAGTAGCCTGAAGTCAGTTGGAGAAAACGGCTACTTGCCTGACCTCTGACCTCATTTCTGTGGAGCCATTTCTTATACTGACCAGCATGACACCAACGCTTTTAAAATTTGCATATATTGATATTTTAATAGCATGTGTTCTTAACCTCCTCAGAAAAACTGCTGTAAATCGAGCAACACATCCTTGTGTCCAGTTAGAGTAACGAATTCCATTTGTTCGTGATTGAGTGATTTGGTGGAAGGCTAGAGCTAGTGTTCCAGTGAGGCAGTAGTGTTAGAATTTCATTTAGTTGTTTTCTTTTGATCGTAATTTCCTGTCAAAGAGCTCTTTTCTACCAAGGGTGGATGCAAAGAATGTTTTAGTGTTTAAAGTGAGGCAGAATTGTTTCTGAAAATAGCATGCAGTTGTCTTCATTTCGAAATTTCTGAGAATCCTACGCCTCGAAAAGAGACAGACAGACAGAGGGGGGAGAGAGAGAGAGAGAGAGAGAGAGAGAGAGAGAGAGAGAGAGAGAGAGAGAGAGAAGAGAGAGAGAGAGAGAGAGAGAGAGAGAGAGAGAGAGAGAGAGAGAGAGAGGCAAGGACGGAGGGAGGGAGGAAGGAACGGAGGGAGGGACGGAAGGAGGGACGGGGGAGGGAGGGACGGATGGAGGGGCGGGTGGGTGGACGGACGGAGAGAAAGAGAGAGAGAGATGCGTTAGAATTTTGACTTTGCGCTTTCTTCTCGTGGGAGGTTTGTTATCCTCCGCGTGGACATTCTGATTAATTCCGCCGTGGCTGTTGCAGAGATGATTGCTATGTTCTAGCGTCTGCCGATCATTCTGCCATCTAATATCCGCTCGTGACGTCAGAGTCGACATGCACGAGCGACCCCTGCCGACTGCCCTCGTGTTCGTTTCGTTGCAGTGCTACTTCCTGGCACCAGATGGCGGGCACTGATGATAAAACATGGGAGGGTTTCGTGTAATGATAAGACGCGAAATGTTTGGATACGCCGCTAAGAATTTTTTTAGAGTATTCTGTTGGGTAGCTTGATGGTCTGTAGTCTCAAGGGCGGATCTAGGGTGGGGCGGATCTGGGGTGGGGCGGATCTGGGGTGGGGTGGATCTGGGGAGGGGCGAATCTTGGGTGGGGCGGATCTGGAGTGGGGCGAATCTTGGGTGGGGCGGATCTGAGGTGGGGCGGATCTGGGGTGGGGCGGATCTGGGGAGGGGCGAATCTTGGGTGGGGCGGATCTGGGGTGGGGCGGATCTGGGGTGGGATGGATCTGGGGTGGGGCAGTCCAGCCCCCATTTGATTGTGGCAAAAGAAGAAGAACAGTCCCTTAAGCTGGTCTCGAGAGGCAGCCGTAGGTTTGAAGTATTAGCGACTTCAGTTTCTCGGCCTCAGCGTAGGAGGGTGGGTGGCAGCGCTCTTTCTCGCTGCATATTCTTCCCACTGATAGTTTTGGTCGGTGTACTTATGCTGTGGGGCACAATCAGAGCCAGAATCTCAAGAGCGATTTTTGCCCTGAGATGGAAGAAGGTCAGCCTGTGTGTAGTCTAGGAGTTAACTTGCCGGACCACCCGTACAGAGGTTGGGTTTTCGAATCTTGCACGAACAGAGGAGGATGTGATAAGTTCTGTTTGGCTTGTGTACTGTCATTCAAACTTGACCTTTGACGCTTGGACTTTGGTCTACTCTTGTTGCTGACAAGAGTATGAAGGCAAGGATTGGCCAACAGATCCTTGCTGTCGTAAATATATTGCCTAGAAACTTTGGACACTAATATGGCCAGATTGCTCTTCAGCGTCAGCTGTGTAGTAATGAGGGATAGTCACTGTGGCCAGCCAGACATTATTGTGGCCATTAGAAGTGTATAACAGTGTCCGGCGGCAGGAGACAAAGAGTGCCTTTTGACACCAGACAGTTAATGTCAGCGCATCTACCCAGATGAGTGTCTGCTTTTATTAGCCATTACTTTAAGAGTGTGACCTTTTGTTTAGATTACTTACTGTTCTTAGACAAGTTGATAACTTGCAGGTCAGCCCTGTACGTCAGCCTGAATAAATAAAAGTTTAATAAAATTAACAAAATGATAATCTGCCCAATGCTTCACTCTGTACCTATGCTTCATGCAGTTTTTGAAACGGCTTAAGCATCCAACTGATAGGAACCAATTGGCAGAGAAATGAGACGAAGCTGGTCAAATTCGCAGTGACTTACAGAATTGTAAACAAAACAGTGCATCGAATTTTTTCATTTATCTGCATTGGTAATCAGCAGCAGCAGCAGCAGCCGCATCAGCAGAGTGGGATGATGGCTGCCCACGCAGCAGTGGCAGTGGGGTCGTCGGCGGGTATGATGCGGGCACATGGAGGCATATCGTCGAGAAGGATGGCTGGCCATCCGAGAGAGGATACAGGAAACTAAGACGTCCAGTTGGCTAATCGGAATTAATGTCATGCTGGAGCACTGAGTGGGAGGAATCGGCTTACTGCAAACAAAGATGATGAATTGTGCCAGAAAGGGAAAAGGCCGCCAGTGCATTTCGCAACAGAAGAAATGCATTACTTACTTACTTGCTTGGCTTTATTACTTACTTGCTTGATGATGATGATGAGGATGATGAGTTCTCTGCCCGAAGGCAGGTCCATTGGCTTTATACCACTCGGGGATGAGATGAGTGAGGTGGTTTCCCGTTGCCTTCCTCACAGACAGTTGTGGGTGAGCAACTTACCCATGGTCGCTACGCTGTGGCTTGAGGCAGATTTGAACCCGTGACCCTCCGGTTACGAGGCACTGACCTTACCACTACACCACTGCGTCCCACTTACTTATTGCTGGATTCTTCAGTGGATTATGATTTTGATTATGATTTCACTTGAAGTGACGGTTGATTGATGCCTTGGTTATTATAATAAAGGCGCTACAGAAGTCATTAGATTAGGTTACATATGCACTATGATGTACAAATAACGAAACTATACTTACTTATTGTTCTGTGACTTGGGAATCTTAAAGAACTTTGCACCTCACATGACCATGGCTGAGTGACTTACATACTTATTATTCTGGCACATGGTTAACACACTTTTTACCTGGATGTAGGTTTACACTTTATTACCAAGAAGATACAAACGTTGGTTAAACGTCTATGTTGAAGAACTCTGTTGAGATTGTGGTAATAAGGACATTAGTCATGACAAGGACTCGAGTCATCAAAATAATAATAATAATTATAATATTTCCCACTTAAACAGCCATCAGTAAAGATTAGCCTTCCTAGAATAACGCTCCTCTAATTTTTGTAATCCTGAAGGATCATGTGCACCTAAGATTAAAAGAATGATGATTATAATACACCATAGCACAGCCAAGGCCAAAAAGGGCACTGCACATGAATTTAAAACTTAGTGACAGTCGTATGATAGGGAAAAGGAAAGGACAGTTATCCTAGAAAGGACATGAATTATGGAAAATGCTGAGAAATGGGTCTGGCTGACAATTGTTATGTAATCTTGTATACATTTCATTCCAATGTTGTTCCTTCATTCTGCTGCATCAAAAACTGAGTCTTGAGACATGTGCATTGTACGATTACGATTACAAATTACGCTTTTATTGCTGTTGACGATTTTCCAGTATTCTTAGTTCTTTTGCTATGAATATTTTCAAAAAAAGAAAACAGACGCACTTGGTCGAATGGTGGAAGAGCTGATGGCACGGACCCAGGAGCTGCTGCAACCTAACCCAGGTATTATCCTACCAGGTGAAACTAACATTGTTATATGGTATGCCGTAGGTATTTGACGTTCTGTTGTTCTCTTTCGTCTTTTTTTTGCATTAAACTGAGTTTTAAATTTCAAGGGTGTTCTAGTCACGGAAATCTGTCAACTTTGTTCTAGATGTTGAAGCACCTATTTTGCATGCTGTTGGGTTTGGTAAGGTAAAGTAAGAAAGACCATTTACTATTTGCCCTTTCATGAGCAGCTGTGGGACATGGTGGTATAATCGGTGTCTTGTAACCAGAGGGTTGCGGGTTCGACTCTGCCTCAAGCCACAGCGTAGCGACCTTGGACAAGTTGCTCACCCACAATTGTCTGTGAGGAAGGAAACGGGAAACCACCTCACTCATTTCATCCCCGGGTGGCATAAAGCCAATGGACCTACCTTCAGGCAGAGAACTCATATCATCATCATGAGCAGCTATCCATTCCTCAGAGATATGGCTGTACAGTTACTGGTAGATTGTCCAACTGTCGCAACAACAGGAAACAGAAATTAGGGTAATAGGAACCACTTGTAGGCTTTGTGTAAATATTCTAAGTACTTTGAACCATTCTTGTACCTTGCTTCGACAGCTGGAGTTCTGATATAGTTGAAGTAAGTAAGTGAGTAATACATTTGTTAACATGCCATGTGCGGTTATACACGTAATTATAGATATTGATTCCTAATTTAATTCAGTTGTGGAATGCAACTTCATGCTTGTTATAACGCAGTACTTTCTTTGGCCACCAGAGCTGTGAGTTATTGTCACTTATTGCGTGTTATGGCTATGTGTCATAAAGATGTTCTAAAGAGAGTCCAGTATGTATTTTCATTTGTTTTATTAAGTAGATAAACGCTTTTGGCTTTTGTTATCAGCCGTTTTCTAACCATACTTCAACAGATTTGCCTTTAGCTTCCGAACTTGCTCTGCCAGCCAGAGCAGTCGGTAGAAACAGTTACATAAAAACAGACTTAATGGAGGGGCCAAAATGATGGAAGCATTCCCTTTAAGTTTCATATCTGGTAACAACAGGTGTTGATGTGGCCAAAATACTCAAAACATGATTATTATATGACTTGCCGATGACTGTGGTGCATAGTCAGAGACTGTAGTGTGGCTTTTAGGGTAGTTACACAAAAATGGCTGGCTGCAGACTACAGTGGCTGTGCTTTATTAGCAGAAACTACAAGTTGTAAAATCTTTCTGGTTACACAAATGTCTGGCGGTACCAGACATCAGCATTCTGAGGCCCAGTTCGTCATGCGTAATCGATTTGGACGGAACGCTATCTTGGTATTGGATGCTGGAGCCATTGATGTATTGGCCGATAACTTTACTGGCTATTGATTTTGAAGAGACAAGGGAATCGATGGCATGCATAAGCAAGCGGACCCCATTTTCTCTTCTAAATTACCCAGTGGCTGCGCATAAATCGGCATAAAAGATGCTTCCGCCAACAGAAATGCGAGATATGACGGAGGAAGGAGACCTGGTAATCACGATCCAACGAGATCTGTGCTTATGAGAGGCTGGTGTCCTTGGTCATTAATGGTTGTGCAAATGCCAGAGAGATGAGACGTGTTTGAACATTTATACATCTTTTTGTTTTCAAAGCCTATTGGACTGGAACTGAGGCTGAATTTGTGCAGCACGTCTTTTTTTCCACCGCCTGGAATGGGTTCCGGATGTCATCACCTTGTTCTTGATTCGTGGTCTTGCCCTGTGCTGCAGCCCCAAAAGGGTTTTTTGTGTGTTATCGTGAAGTTTTTTTAAACGGATTGGTGCAAGATATTTGTTCTGCATGCCATTGTTGTTAGATCTGCACTAGTTTAGTACTGCACTCTTTTCATACCTTGTTTAATGCCCTGAGAAAGATTTCACGTTACGTATGGGATGTGGTGGTGTAGTGGTATGATCGGTGCCTCGTTACTGGAGGGTCGCAGGTTTGAATCTGCCTCAAGCCACTGCATAGCGACCTTGGACAAGTTGATCACCCACAATTGTTTGTGAGGAAGGCAATGGAAAACCACCTCACTCATCTCATCCCGGGCGGCATAAAGTCAGTGGACCTGCCTTCAGGCAGAGAACTTATCATCATCGTCATCATCATCATATGTAACACAGCATGTTTAGTCATTAATTCTTTGCAGTAATGTAATGTTATGTAAACTTGCATTTATGTAGCACCCCTCCAAGGAAAATCCTTACCGCCAAGCAATAATGTTGGGTGTCTGTGAAACTAAAGCTACTTTAGTCATTTGATTCGAGGTAATTGTAGGTTTTTGTGCCTGGAGTTTCATTTACAGTTTTGCATGCGTTTGGTAAATTATGTAATTTGCCATTTTAGAATTGTTTTATAGTTGGCACCTACCATTTTGTTGTTCTTGATTCATGATCTTATCCTCAGTCTCATTGTGCAGAACCCAAAAGGGGTTTTTGTGTGTTGACATGAAAGTTTTTTAACGGACTGGTGCGAGAATTTTGTTCTCTTATAACATGTTAGGGTAACTGTTAATGCTGTGTCAGGGGTTCAGATCCTCATATGTGTTGTGAAGTGGATAACTTTCTCAAACCATCTAAGGACAGATCCTGTTGTTGGATTGCTGTGGTTGCATTTGTGCTTAAGCCAAAAGATCATCCAGCCCCAGGACCATACCAGTGGAAGTCACTGTTGATATAGGCCTGTATTAACTGCCTTACCTTAACTTACCAGAGTACTTGCCTTACCCAACTTACTTTGCCATAAAGTTTTAAACTTAAGCATATATACGGAAGCTGACTTAAATATTTTACGTAGAGGTTAAATTTAGGTCACTCACTTCTGGGCAAGAATGTTTATCCTGTTATGGGCTTCTTAATGTCCTACATATGATATTGATAAATTTGTTTTATTGCTACAGACTAAACATATTTTTGTGTAAATATGATTTCAATGATTGGGTCTTATCAGGTTTCTTTTTTGTTCAAACGTTGGACTGATGTTTTTGTTTGACAGCGTCACGGGCAAAAATGTCAGCCGTCAAGTCTATATCGAAACTAAGGGGCCAGGCGAACCACTCTCTCTATCCCCAGCCGGAGGGACAGCTGGGTGAATGTATGACAAAGTACGGCAAAGAACTTGGGGACGATTCCCTGTTTGGTGAGTGAGTGGCTTGCTGTTAAACTACAACACTAGTGGAGTAGAATAGAAGGGCACTTAGATTAGTAGCAGTTTGAATGGATCTTAGTTGCCATTGTGGTTTGTAGTCTACAGCCATGCAGGTCTGCACAAACTCCCACTGACACACACACACACACACACACCAACGGACACACACACACAAACGGAGACACATACATAAATGGACACACACGTGTCCACACACATGCAAGTGTTACTTAACGTTTTCCTGGGGCCTTCCAGTTTTACCAAGTGTAATCCCTGAGGTACCATAGTAAATGTTTGCCACTGGAGATAGTTGCTGATGGATGGGCAATAAACTGTAACACTGCTCTTAAGGTTTCCCCAGGGGAGAAAGCTGCAAGCTAACCCAGGCTTGCTGGGGGAAAAATGACCATTATTTATCATTACACCATTAATAGTGTTCATTTAAGCACATTTGAGCATTGTACATATCAGCTTCATGTAGGCAGTGGGCAGCATTTGTGGAGCAATAACCATTATATTATTAATTAATTAATATGATTGGTATTATTATTGTTATATTTCACACATGGACAGAGTGCCGAGTAAATTCTTGTAAACGTTATGCCACTTTGTTAATGTCGTGTTAACAATACGCATTTGTATTTAGTTACGGAATCTAGTCATAGCGTACTTTCTGATGTCTCCATGTCTAAAAATTCTGCCACTGCCTTTAGCAGGGTGGTGCCATTGCCAAGTCTGGATAAAGGATGAGGGCAGTGCTAATCATCTTCATTATGACACGACTTCATCAAACTGAAGCTACCTATACTGTCTAAAATATTCCAAGTGCTAGATATGAAATAACAATTACTGTGCTGCTTGACTTGAAAATCCAGACAACTGGTCAGTCAGCCAGCCAGTCAGTCAACCAGTCAGTCAGAGTTTGTGTTAACTTTGTATTGTTCAGTCAGTCAGTCACTTAGTGCCAGCCAGAGTTTGTATGTAAATTTGTGTCATTTGGTTTGTCAGTCAAAGTTTGTGCATACATAGCTTTGTGTCATTCAGTCGTTGAGTCATTTGGTCAGAGTTTGTATGTAAATTGTGTCATTCAGTCAGTCAGGCAGCCAGCCATTCAGTCAGTCTGTAGTTGATCAGTAATTCAGTCAGTTAATCAACCAGTCTATTAGTAAATGGATTTTGGTTGAATTCAGGCCAGGCTCTGTTTGAGGCGGGAGAGTCGTACCGACAGCTGGCCGAGGTGAAGTATTCTTTGGAGGATGCCGTCAAACAGAACTTTATTGAGCCCCTTCAGCAACTGCAGGCCAAGGACTTGAAAGAAGTCAATGTAAGAATCATGATGTATCACTTTTGCTGCTGCTGATGCTGGTGCCATCAAGGATTAATTAGTAAATATAAATGTACACTTTCTTCTATAGCGACCATATGGCCTCAACCGTGCTCATTTTTCAGTGAATTTATGGGGTGAGGTCTGTCACCACTGGTGCCCATTTGAATGGGCGCTGCACCATTTAAGGTCCCCATGCACAGACCGTGCTAGCCCAAGATTCATATCTCTGAAATAAGCCACAACCTGGTTGTGAACCGGCGCCCTCATGCAGAGGCATCCTGACTGACATACACTTTTACCAAATTATCATTCATTAAACACAGTGGAAAATATCTCCATGGTATTTGGTTAGCAGAGGACGTTAGCCTGTTTAGCTTGTTTAATCGAATGCTTTGTCTGGTAAAGCGAAGGTGCAAGTTTGAGGCTTCACCTAGAGGAGGTCACTCACCATGTATAGGTATTTTGAGCGAGTCCTTATTGCTTAAAGAATCACTGTGGACTATTGTGCCTTAAAGACGTATTGTGCCCTAGCATTACTAGAAGTTAGGTCACAGCCTTCATATAATTCCTGTCAGCATAAGCAACACTGATTGCATTGTCTAGTTATATCATAACTGCATGCCTTAAATACAGGCATATATACATATGTATATAGGATACAAGTTGACTTATGTAACGTGAATATTAAACATAGTGTTGCGAGCTAGTCGCAAAGTCAGAGTTCAGAAATAAGTCAACACAACAACTTTTCACGCGTTTCTTCTTCTCGTTGTGCAATCTCAAGCTGCCATAACTGGAGTCTCCCTCTAGACTGTCAACCTGCCCCTTGTATATGAAATTTAGTAAGTAAGTGGGACCTGCCCACCCCTTGGTCCTGACACATAGTTTTGAGTGACTCTTAAAATGTGTTACATACATTCGAGGTTACCTGTTTCGTGACAGCATCATCGGAAGAAGTTACAAGGGAGACGTCTAGACTTTGACTGTAAGAAGAGGAGACAAGATAAGGGTGAGAAAACTGCTTGCCGCTGGATTTTATGGGGCATTTAACGTCTCCTGCTGGTCACGTTTAAGATTCTGGACTTGGTTCACAAAAGTTTCTAAGTTACCCACAGCTATTAAAACTGGGTAAGAAATATACAAGGTCGTAATTCTGGAAAGTACCCAGTTTGCTTGAACCTCAGTAGGACATTCATCGTCATAAAAATGTAAATTCTTTTGTAACACAGTTATAGGCGTGGATCCCAGATTTAATTTGGCCTAAGAACCAGGCCTTGTTATGATGCTTCGTCATCATACTACAGTATATGATATGGTTCCCACTGGTAACATTAGGATGAGGTTCCAGCATGTACTTAAACTAAGCTTACAAAGTGTAGAACCATGGTCTTAATCAAGAACCTTAGTCCTGTACACTTGAGATTTGCATTAATTTAATTTGTTTTGGTTTCTTCCTTTCAATGTTGTGTTTGAGGGATGATTTCTAAAGTGTTTCGTGTGGAACTGCTGTTTGAAGTTGAACCAACCATTTCTTTATGTTGGACTGCTGATATCTGTGCTTGAGCCCAAATATCTCATGACCTCTGAATTTGATTGTGGCATTTTATTAATTTGTTGTAGCTTTTTGGTATGAAGGCTAATAGAAAATCGAGATTACTTAAGCTGTTAAAATCAGCTTAAACGATATTTCTATTTACAATTTTTTTAGAAATCACGACAGTTTATTCAAATGTTTACTGACAGTCTTCTATGGTTTTCTCCTGAGACTCAATCTCACCAGACTGACCACCTGGAATCGACCAGATTATGGATGATGGTGCTACAGAAATTATAAGATTTGATTGGATGATTCTGCTTTGTGTGATTTTTGGTCTAGGACCGGGAGTTGAAGAGGAGTTACGAATGGCGGAAGAGAAGTTTGACGAGAGCAAACAACTGGCTGAAGTTGCAATGCACAACTTGCTAGACAACGATGTACGAATCCATGAACTGTTCTTTCTCCACTAGCTCTGCTCATCACATTGTCATCATAATCAGTGTTACTGTCACCATTCTTAATCATCGTCATCATCAATATTATTATTACCATTTTTAATAATCGTCATCATTAATATAATTGTTGTTATCTGTAATATTATTTAACCAAGATAGAAATGACCCATCTGGATTTTTTAATTTGTTTGGAGAGACTGATAAAATGATCCTGGAATGGCTACATCTTGTCAGATTCTGGAAAGAAAAACTAAATAATGATAAAAATTATTATTATTAAGGCAACATGCACCAACATATTGCACTACTTCATGAATTCACCGCAGAAGTGCAGGTCGTAAGATGTTATGAAATGTGATTCGAGAAAGATTTGCACTTATAAACCTGGAGAGAGCAAGTTCGATAGAAATGGACCATTTTAAAACGTGCCTTAATTTTGAAAACCACGACTTGAAATTTTGTGTAAATTTTACACGTGCTTTATCGGTGTTTCTTTGTTCCTCATTTCTGTAGACGGAGCAAGTTCTTCAGCTGTCGGCGTTCATTGAAGCGGAAGTAACTTACCATCAACAGTCGACTGAAATCCTCCAAGCACTTATGGACTCTCTTCGACAGAAGTAAGTCTTCACTAACTTTAATATGCTGGAGACCCTGTTTGTAACACGAATCATTATTTTGATTGCTATGTTGTAACTTCTGATGTGAAATGACGTAAAATGTAAACTACAGTGCAGCCTCATTGTGAAGTGGTACTTGTTGTATGACTGGATCGTTACTTTACACCTTTTAAGAACCTCGTAAGTGCTCTTGTATCTGTTGTATGGTACTAAACTGTAGTGACTTCTAAATATCTTTCATAAATATAGCGTTTAATACAGTGAACTGTTAATATGTATGTTTGTATCTGGCTGTTTATAAGCGCCTTTTAGGAACCTCACAAGAGTATCAAAGAACCTCACAGTGATACTAAAGAGATTACTAAAGAGATCATGGCAGAAATTGCTGTCCAGAAGTTCTTTGTGGTTGCCATAGAAATGTCCATCAGTTACTTAATATACATACTTATTTTTGCCTACTTATGTCAGGTCTATTTAACTAACAGTATATCTGTCCAAAAATATCTATGTTGTGGCTTGATACAGTGCACTGTTTTGCATTCATTTGTTACCTGTGGTTGCTGTGGCAACAGGTGCAGTGAAGCTGCCAGTCGACCGCGCCAAGAGTACGTACCAAAGGTCATGACCTCGTCGTCAAGCCGATTAGATAGAGCATCGCCAAGCCATGGCAGCTCAGATGGCCTGCATGTTCCCAAGTCCAGTTATTCGTCATCGAGAGGTAAGAATAATGTGGCAGAAAAGTGGAAGGTAAAGGTAACAGGCTTGTTTATGCACCAGTATAGCAGCACGGTTCAAAGGTCAGAGGGTCATTCGCTGAGATTAAGATATGACCCCATTAATCCAATTATGTGACTTCCTTTTTACCTCCCAACTTATGTTGGCTGTCATTTGTGAACCCAGGAAGGGTGGAAGGCTGAGTGGGTGCCAGTTGTTTACAGATGGTCACCCACCCAGTTACTTACCCCTTGATGGATCTTTACTCCACTTCACCTTTCATCACCGCTTCCACACCGAATATCCGCAGCATTTGTGGCACCCTGTAAAATGTTGCTTTTAAATGTTTTGATTTTCTTGAATGCATTTTGATGCTTTGTTTACCTGATGAGATGGATAAGGTAGGGTAGTCATTTGTTTACTATGTACCATTTTTAAACGTCATTTTCTTGAGGTGTGATTTTGGAGTTGATTCTTTTGGCTTAAGTGCATGCAGAACAAGTGAACTGCTATTTGTTACAGACTCAACAATTATACTGTCAGTTTTAATTGGTGGACCAGGGTTTGAACCTGTTATGTACTGTAAAATGGAACTGCATTAGGAATCTCCCACCGTGCCATCCGTCAGATGAGAGCATCTTTTGGTGGAACTTCATTTCAAATCTATTATATATGTGTATGTATTATGTATGTATGTATGTAGACGCTTAACATAGCACCTTTAAAATACCCCACAGAGTTCTGAGTACCTGACAAGGTGATAAGAAACTTATATTGACAACAAACTTCTAACAAACTAATAATTGTACATAAAAGTATAATAATATTAATAGTACTGATAAAATGTCCCTGTTTTCATTGAAACAGAAAGTCTAACTGCTGGAGGTAAATATAAGCATGACGTGTCAGTTATTTCTTTCGTAGAAACTAGTTTGTTACGCAATCATTGTTTTAAGAACAATCAGACAGATTACTGAGAACTGCCGTGACCCTCAAGGTTCCTACACCTTGTTTCTGTTGAAGATATGGCGAGGTAGTAGCTGTAAGATGTCTGCCGTAATTGTAAACCCTGCGTTTGAGACGGTGTGCATGTTTCTTACTACGTTTTTCGGTTATTGATTTGTTCGTGAATTGATTGCATGTTATATCTGTAGCTGTTTTAATTAAAAGTCAAGACATGTCTTTCAGCAGCTGTGACTCTGCGGCAACGTGACTAGTTATAGCCTAAGATAGGCCCTTGGACGGACTGGGCCCTCAGACGTACCCTTAGAGCCATACCTGGGCCCTTAAAGGGACCTTTAGAAGGGCCATTAGAAAATGCGTTAGAAAGGTCCTCACTGAGCACGCAAAAGGGCACACACTTGACCCTGATACCCCAATGGTTTGCATGTTTTGGTTGACCTCGGTGACGGTTCGCTTTTGGGCTTTGTTTTGTTTTTCTTGTGGAATTATGTCGTAATATATTATGGTGTTGAAGCAGAAAATTTGGTCCATTTGTGTGAAGTACCATAGAGCTTGACAAATAGTGCGCCAAAGTCTGTGTGATGTGAAGAACCAAAATTCTAAGAAAAGTAATAAATCTCGTTCCTCAGTTTAACGGCAGCTTATGGCATCAGAGGCCGTTGCCGTCGCCCTCCTTCTTTATCCAGGCTTGGGACTGGCACTACCCCCAAACAAGGCAGTGGCAGAGTAATATATCCCAAGTCTTTATGATTTTTATAGAAAAATGTAAAGTAAAAGTAAAAGTCTTCTTGGATGTGTATTATGCTTACTCTAGTGAAAAAAAATTGAGCTAAAGATTATGGATCCTGTCAGAGATGTTTGTAGAGTTTTCGGGGAATATTTCCTATCAAGTGGAATGTTTTTGTTGTGTTGTGTTTGCTGTTTTGCGAGAGAGTTCAGTATTTGTAAAATAAACATCAGAACATTATTGACAGTTCTTACTTCCAGTTATGATGGGTGTAACTGGAAATATGAACCGTGAATTGTCAGCACATTCATATTTACAGTTACATTTTGGAAGTATTCTGAGGCCAAGCTCCAGAAGGATAAATGTAGCTTGTAACGGTCAAAACTATTCCTCGTGCAGTGATGAATTGGGAATTTTAAATTGACTCACAACTGGTTTTCAGAAGTTTTAATATCTATTGTACTCATCTTTCAGAGTAGAACCTCAGTGTTTACCAGACTATATCTTTTTCACTAACTGACGTGCAAGTTAGTAGAATAAATAAACGAATGAATGTCGAATAAGTAAATAAACTGTACTACTTAGGCAAAGCTATACATGTATGCAAGTATATATCTACGTATTATTTTAGAACCATTTTAGAATCTGTCACAGTTGTTGCTCTTAATTGTGCTAAATGACGAAAGTTTGTTTTAGTATAATGTTGCACCATGTTTTTAACAGCCTAAACTTCTGTTGCATAGTCGTTTTGCTAAGATGTTAGAACAAAAAATTTGTTTTTTTTTCTTAGGTAGTGGCAAACAGCCATCTTGTGAGGCCCTCTATGATTTTGAAGCAGAAAACGAAGGCGAGCTTGGTTTCAAGGAAGGAGACATGATACAGCTCATTTCCCGCATTGATGAAAACTGGCTCGAAGGTTCGGTTGGGGGTCAGACTGGTTATTTTCCAGTCAACTACGTCAAGATTCTTGTTGACCTTCCACCGGAGTAACCACCTCCGCTACCGTCAACTGCTTACGTTTCCTCCACAAGTTATTCTTGTTATAGTTCTTTGTGATGTCCAGTGCTCGGAACTTGAATGTCAGATGGGTGTCGATGCCGCAAGTGGTTTCCGTTATCGCTTTCATTTGGATGTCTTTTTATTATTTGCAGTCATTAGATTTTTCTTTTAGGCATTTTTTTAGAACAGTCATTGGTACTGTTTAAGGAAACATTCCAATCATCTGCTGATGCTAGATCGTTTCTGTTCCTACTTAATTACAAGTGCTTGTTTTTACTTCATATAGTTGTTAGCCACGTTTTTCTTCCTCTCACTCACTCCAAGGGACCAAGAATGAAAGTAGAACATGCTGGTACCTCTCCTTATACATCCGCTATTTTATTCGTTTTCTGAAATGGCTGTCGGAAGCATTTGGTGCATGTTTTTAGATTCAGGAGCAATTGATGTGATGGTGGTTGATTAACGAGCATTTGATGTGACGGTGGTAGATTAAAGAGCATTCGGTGCAGTGGTGGTTGATCAACGAGCATTTGATGTGACGGTGGTAGATTAAGGAGTGTTCGGTGTGATATCAGTGGATTAAGTGGATTTCATAGGAGTAGAGGATACGACGTTGTGTTTGAGATAGGGTTGTATGGGAAGTGTCCGTGGGGAGTTTTGATTGAACTTATTTGCGATCAGGCGGTGGCTGAAGGTTTTTTACTTAAATCATCTGTGTTGGACGGATGAAAAGTCAAATTAGTGTTGTATTGGGTCTGGTGTGTCAAATCTGTGTCAAAATGGTCTGTGTAGGATAGACTGTGTATTAGAGTAGTGTGTTAAATCAGTCTCTAGCAAGTCAGTAGTTGATCGATTTTAAATGGATTTTATGGTACTTGACTGGTCGAAAGCGCTTGGAAATTGCCTGTATGTGTATAGATAATGAAAGAAATCCTGATAAAAGCCTGTAGTACATAATTCTCACACAGTGATAATTTTGGCCGCATGTTTGATTCTGTTTTACCACATGCAGTTCTTGTCTTTGCCACCAGCACTTGGACAGCAACAGTCAGTTTAATTTTTAAATGTTTGTAGTTTGAAAAATTTCAGTGTGTGACGTAGCCTTCACTAAAGCTTGCTCAAATTAAGTGTGATAGAAAATGTGGCTAGCAGGTGTGGTGTAGCCTGAACGACAGAAATGTGCAATAAAATGTCGGCGGGGAGTTTCAGGAATGGACGGATGCAACAGCTGAAGGATGGCTATATGAGGAACTGTCGAGAGGATTGATTTTAGCGTAGCCCATTCCTACAAATCTGAAAATTGTGTCTTTTTTCTTTGGTCAGAGTAGTTTGTTTAGTGTATAATTTGTTACGTAGAAGACGTGCAGTAGAGTAGCACCATTTCCGTCGGCCCAAGGGATTTCCACGTCGAATAGAAAGGCTGGGTTACAAGTTGCGCAGAACGTCTTTCGCTGTTGCGTGTTTGTCTTTTGCTTTACACAGTCTTCTACTTCTTAACAAAATGCTTTAAGTTTGGATGGACATGCCTGACTTGCCAGCAGTTAATGAAGCTTGCTCTCGACCACTGATAAACCATTCAGCGTTTAGCTACTCTTACAACTGACCTTGGCACTGACCGGCCTCGGGGTTACTTTGGTAGGCTGTTTGTTGACTGACCATGGTGAAGTGTGACAAAGATTATGCATTGTAAATGTCTTGCACTCTGTTTGATTTTGCGCTTAATGCAGAAATTCAAGCAATGACGTGTTAACATTTTGTGTATTAATCTATCAGCTTGATCTCTTCTTCGTTTTTGTTAGGTGAAAATGGTTGTAAACCTTCACACAGGAAATTTTTGCTCTGGCTTCTAATAAAAAACTTTGAAGTGTTAAAATATTCTTTCTGATTTCCATTCTGTTGAAAATATTTTGCTGTATTGTAGTATTATTTTAAATTATTTTTAATTATCCATTATTTTTATTGTGTTTAGCGCTGCACCCAAAAGCGATTTGAAATGAATTTGTTCCTACTGGCGGTGGACATTTGCTTGTTACTTGATGTAAACTTTATTACATCGGTACCTATGGTGATGTATCTCGCTTTCAGACGAGCTTAGTAAGAATGCAATACTATCAGTACATCCCAAAGATTCTAAAAGCTGTTGTTGTTCGGTGAATATTACCTGTAAGTGAGGCATTACTTGCTGTAACACTCGGTCAGTTGTTACATACTGATCAAAAAATAAATAATCAGTACAAAGTACTACAACCAAACGGCTGATTGATGTGAATATTGATTGTATTTTCCTTAATATTAGCCGTTGTGCTATTGATGGCTAGAGTGGAGATAAAGTGGTGAAAATAGTTGCACCAAGGACAAAATTTATTTTTAGGAAATTTGAGCTTTATTATGACAAAGAAAGTTAATTTCATTTAACAGATGTATAATTAATTGAATGTTTTTGCAGAGTCATGTATGCACACGAATATACTATATGGTAATCTAAAAAATTCAGATGGTATTTGTATCATTTGCATTATAGTTCATTTTGTAGTATTTTGGTCTTGTTGAACTTTGCTGTCATCTTTTTCATTTTAGTGGTTTCATTGCTGAACCTCGTGACCTCTGTAACCTTACCCTACAATATGGTTGACTAACTGGTACCTACTGTGACGTAGCGAGCTTTCAGACAAGCAGTAGTGATGAAGGATCTAAGTCTTTTATAATGAATTGAGTTAGATCCTTCGATATGGTCGCTGTAAGAATGCAATAACATGCAAAGATTCTGAAAACTGTTGTAGAAAGAGTGTATCATACCTGGTTATTGTAACTCTTGTTTTGTCTTCTGATTTTTGAGATATTTTATCTATTGTCACAATTTATTGTCAGTACTCGAATGTCTGTAGCAATATGCGATCATTTAATTTCTGTTTCAGTACGATATTACGTTACAATGTTAGGTTGAAGTGACCTGTTTTTATGATTCTGAGTGTTATTGTTTCACGTGTCTTCATTTCCCTATTAGTCTTATAACTATTTTCCTATTAGCGTTAATGGTTATTACTATTAGTTGACGCGTGGTTCGTTAATGTTGTGTTTCTGTTGTGTTGATGTGAGACCTATATAGGCACACTGCATTTAAAGCATAAGCTGTAGCTGTTTCTTCGGTGAAGTTTTGAATGATTTAACTGTTAAGGCATTTTACATTTTATCTTCTTGTGTACATGTCAGCTAAACCCATTAGTCTGATTTTTCCAGTCAAATATTTACAATTAAAAGTCAAAAGTTTTCCATCCGTATGGCAATTAGTTTCGATTAAGTTTCTGTTTTTACTTTTTAATCAAAAAAATCAGTCAAAATGTTATGATGTGAACTAGTCAGTACCAGTGGCATCGATCCGTTCTGAGCATTGGGGGGCACACGATCTTTCTTGTCTATCTTCTCATTCGTTTGGAGGCAATGGCGGATTCCGAGGTTTACAAATGAGGCCAAGTAACAAAGGCTGTTCATATCAAGCAATTACGATGACCTTTTTCGATCATCGGGAGCAAATTTTTGTTCTTTAGTTTCTCAGATTTTTTTCTTTTATATCGTGCATTCCATCAATTCAGTTATTGCTGTTTACATTTCTTGAAGCATAAAGATTGTTGTGAAAAAATTTTAATGTTGGGGAAGTGTTCCCCAACTGAAATTTTGGGGTGACATATCCCCTCTCCCAAAGAGATTGACATGTCGGCATTTTGTATTTTGATAGAGGGAGGGCCTGTGAGATATTCTGTGGATCACATGACTTTTCTCTGTTGGTGCTGAAGAACTGCTTATTGTAGACAAGTGTCTAGTTTTTTGCACTTGTCAGCCATTACGAATGTAGTTTGTTTGATCGGGGAATATATGATTAATGCAACATGGAAGAGATTTTGTTTGATCGGGGAAAATATGATTAATGCAACATGGAAGAAATTTTGTTTGATCGGGGAAAATATGATTAATGCAACATGGAAGAAATTTTGTTTGATCGGGGAATATATGATTAATGCAACATGGAAGAGATTTTGTTTGATCGGGGAAAATATGATTAATACAGCATGGAAGAAATTTTGTATGTCTGCTTGGTGGAAACTTGTGAAAGTGCAGTAAAATATTCACAATTAAAAGCCTCAAGCATAATCAGATTTCAGAGCTGTTGCTTTTGGAGAGCCATATTAAGTTTGTCCAGTATTTTTTTATTTTCCTTTAATGCAGAGAGCAATTTTATAGGTTAGGAAGAAAGCGAAGAAAGACGTGGGCAAAAAATGCTTTAAAAGTTTGTAGAAATGCTTGGACCTACTGACGTGAACTCAGTTCTTATTGGTTTTCCATGTTGACCCTGAGCACAAAACATGACATTTTAAAAAATGTCAATATTATTATTATGGGCAGTTTTTTATAATTATTACACGGCTCATATTGTGCAGGTCGTCTTTTAGCTAAGAATTTTTATTCTGATAATCGCTCACCATGTAGAGATTTCATTAGAATTTTTCTTACACGAATTTATGACGTGCAGTTTTTATGTGACGGTTGTCATAATATTCTTAGAAGTGAGAACGTTGTTTTTTTTGAAGATGGACAAATTGCATTTCTCGTTGAAGTCACGAGTGAGCATTTCTGAGCTGCTTCAATGTTGCATAATGTCACCTTCACAATAGAGCTGATTACAATCACATTTTATCATTGTACAAGTTATTTATCATGTAATAAGGGCAATGAATGAATTAATAACTTTAAGTTCTATACTTGCAGTTTAGTGATGCATTTTACCTCTGTGTTTTGGTTTTGAATCCTGGTGTGTTATGTGAAATTGATGGTTAACCTGTCAGCTTCACATAACACCATGTTTATGTGAAACTGACAGCCATCAGTTTCACATAAGTCATGTTCCATCGGTTTCACCATGGCTGATATGACATGTGAAACTGGTGCTTAGCCATGAGTTTTACATAACACCATAACATTTCGATCAAACTTTGCAGCGTGTAAGGAAAGCTTTTCTTTAAATTGTTGTTTTTGCTTTTTTCTGTTTGCACTGGACAGGAAATATCCTACAACCCCTATAAGGTCTGTTTGTTGCAATAGGTTGTAAGAATTAAATACTTACCTTACTTTATTAAATGCTTACCTTACTTTATTTATCTTGCCTTACTTTATTTCTCTTGCCTTAAGTTTTTTCTTATTTACTCTTTGAAATAAAACTTATTACAGTCTTGATTTATGATTAGGTAACAAAAATTACAGATATGAATTTCTTTGACCAACCTGTTAAATTTGCTTAACGTGGAGTCCTCTGATTCATGTAACATGCCGATTAAATATTTTATTTCATTAAATATAATTTTTTGATTATGGATTAAATATTTTACTTTAATAGGTAATAGGACCTGTGATAGGACCTTTAATAATTTGTTTTACGTATTTAATGAGTGTTTTGTTTAAATATTTGATTAAATATTTTAAATGATGCAGCGGACGTGAGATTTTTGTTGACAGTTCGTGACTTTGGTTTATCGGTGCAATTCGTTGTCTCTGGTCCTCTCCAGCCGAAAGTTGTCTAGTAACAAATGTGGAATTTGTAGTTTGATTAGTTTCTAAGCAATAGACTGTAGAATACATTATCATGTCAAGCTATTTCTCTGTGTATTTCCTGTGGTGTATGGGTAGTATTTTATGTTGGGTGGTATTTTGTAGTTGGCGTTTTGCGGAAGATGCTGTACAAATATTGCATGGTCAAACTGATCGGTTGGATCATTGGGTTTATATACACAGCAGGTGGTCATAGTTGTGAATCAGGAAATCCCGTCGACACGTGCTGGTTAACAGTTTGACCAAGTTGTAGCGTTCTTAATGGAAGATGAATTAACGCAAGATGCAAGAAAAAGAATAAAATTTGACAGTGGTTCCAACACAGATTGCAAAGCCCTGTAGTAAAGAAGGCACGCAGAAATGGAACGACTATAAGCGGAAAAGGAACGCACCCTGTTCTGAGAAAAGGCCGTACTCGGGCGTTGCCCATACGGCGACCGTGGCAAAGGAAGAGTCGGATCCCGCGACAGAGCTTGACAGTGATGGCTCCCTAAAGGAAGCGTCAAATCGTAAATCCTCCTTGGAGAGAACAGACACTTGGGGCAGAGATGATACGGAAAGGCCGTTTTACGTCGGAAGTAGAAGGGGAATCGTAATCGTAATCTCGAAATTTCTACAGCGCCCAACGAAAGCTAAGTCGCGGGAACCAGCTTATTCACAAGCGCTCAGTCAAAACAAAATCGATAGGCGAAAGGGTCCTCGATTTTGGAAGTTAGACTGGTGGGTCTGACCGTCTGAGCGTAGAACCGGGCCGCAGTAATCCCGCCCTGCGAAGTTATGTCCCGACATAGAACGCCACACTTACCTCTGGCAGTTTGAATAGTGCGAATTCTAGGATATGGTGAGGAGTTTTCCTATATTTCGACCTTCCCGTTCACAGGTCACTCCTTCCGGCCACAAATTGAGCTTTGGGCATACAACGAACCATCCTTCGATGTCCTCTATCTTAAAATTGGACACTAATTAGACCCTACAGTTTAATTAGAGACCTAAAGACTGGTAAGTCTTTTTCACTGAAAGGTCGCAAACTCGTGGTTAGGTGACGGTCCTGCTCTTCCTTTTTTGATGGATGAGGTTACGTTGGGAAGGGGTAGTTAGTCAACCGTGCTGGAATCTGTTATTCTTGAGCCGTTACATTGTTGTTTTCTCGATCTGGATCGTCTGCCTCGCGATCGGGCAACTAGCATGCCTCGTCGTATATAAGAGGCTTGCATTTGAAAATTTTGGCTGAGGACTGAAAGCTATATCAGCCCACTTGTCAGATTATATTAGGCTGAACTGGGTAAGGCGTATTCAAGTCTTTGCAAATGTAAATGTACATGTTTTTCTATAGCGACCGTATCTCGACCCAGCTCATTTTTCAATGAATTTATTGGGTGAGACCCTTCACCGGTCCATTTGAATGGTGCCACGCCAGTTACGGTCCCTGTGTACGGACCGTGCTAGCCGGAGATTAAAATCTCTTACATAAGCTCGATCGGATTGCAAAACGGCATCACGCACCGCGACGCATATATATTCATTTAATAATTTTATGATATCATCTTTGGCAGCGCCATGTAATACATTCTCATGCACGTCATTTCGTCGTCACAAGAAAGCGAGGGCCGCCATTTTGAGAGATTTAAAGTGTAGTAGAAACTTTTAAAAATAATTTTGAAATAGTGACGTTTGAAACTATGTCTTCTAAATGCCTTCGCGGGATAAAGAAATACGCCGAGGGAATCGATGGAAAGAAACCATTAAAGCGAAAACTGTACTCGACGATTCCCGCTGCAAAGAAGAGACGTCTTCGGATGAAAAGGAACAGGAAAAGAAAGCGACCCGTTATCGGGTATTGTAAAATTTCATTCATTCCGAATATTTTATTCATTCAGAATGTTTATATAGCGCCGCTTCAAGTAATTTTAATTGTAATTTGCCATTTTTAAAGCGCCTCTTAGAGGATAAACTCAACAGAGGTGCTTCCGACCCGCAAGAGTAAAATCACTGTTAAACAGTACAGTCTTCAGGCGCCTGCGGAATACTGAGAGGGGGAGAGAAAGGAGCTCAAGTCGCAATTCTCGAGGGAGGCGATTCCAGCAAGTGGGACCAACTTAGGCGAAGCTTCTGGACTGGGCAATAGCGGTGCGCATTCGGGGGACAAACAGTACACCTATAAGCTATTGAAGTTAAAATATTTATTACAAACTAATCAGCTAGGTACAAATGGCTTGTCCGTTCGGTCCGTCAGTGTTCTTCGTGATCTCCAACTTTACAGTAAAGTATTTCATAACACACAAATGTGACATAGAGGTCGGTATATTTGACTTTGTGTTATCAACAAGGATCGAGTTACAGTAGTCAAGGCGACTAGAGACCAATGCATTAGCCAATGATAGTTTAGAAGACATGGGGACATGACGCCTAATTCTGTGTATGTCACGAATAGGGGCCTATACACTAACGATTCTGTTTTGAATGAGCGCCTATCTGATTCGGCGATTTAGCTTTCGTTGGACGTTTTAGAAATCTCGAGGTTACTATTACGATATAGAATACATGTAGGCCTTTGTTTTCCTATTTCTTTATAATTTTGCGCCCCTGGAAATTCAGCGCCCCAAGGCAATTGCTCAGTTTGCCTAAGCCTTTAACCGGCCCTGAACGTTGCCTGTTTATTTCGTATCTAAGAAAACAACGTACACGGTGTAATATTATATTATGTATTACACTAGTCCATATTTACATTGTATTACAGTATTCCATTTTTAACCCAGTAATCCATTCCATATTCATCGACTACTACTCGCGCTACATTACACATTGAATTTATTGCGCCGTCAAAGTTTATGACGTATCCCGGGTCTAATGACTTCCGCATCCTGTATGGCAGTCGAAGTCGATTTGTGTGGAGTTACGTGCAGTTACATGTGAACTTGAGAAATTTGTAGAAAATCGCTGGATTGTTTCCGAAGGATGGGAATAGGCGCATTCGACTATGTAAGCTGAAAGCTATCATCAGTTAAAATTTCATATCATTCGGTGTGAGTTCTTAATGGCGACTCGTGCCGAAATCTGTAAGAATATAATGTAAATTAATTTAATTCTGATAAATTCCCGGACACCGGCGCAAAAAGCAGCGAATGCGGATGAAATTTGTATCAGACGCAAGGAGAGCGAAATTACAAGGATTATACATCGCAAGAGTGACAACTTGGATATGCGTGCAACCTAATGAAATGTAGTCTAATTAAGGACTACAAATTAATCGACATTAATCAGCTGCATTTGAATAATGCCGAGTACTTCACCTCCTAGGGCTGTCGGATTCAGTGCCACGTTTTACTTGAACCGCTGGTCTTTGTTAGATGTCATCTGCCGTCACTGACAGCTTAGATGTCGGCCTGAACAATCCTCTGTCAGTTTTGAATGCGGCGATTGAACGGGACCCAAAGATGAACCGGACCCAAAGAGCAGGTGTGCGCGCCGAACAAACAGGTACTGGATCATATGGGACTCGCACAAAGGGGCAAACTGAGGCGTTTGCATACACACAAACCTACATACATATATCCACACATTCTTTCATTCATCCACACATACATGTATGACACTTTCAAAGAGCAGTGCCAAGCTAGCGCATAGACAAAATGAAAACTCCAACTCGACGCTTAACATTAGTGTTTTCGAGATGCCCTAACCGCAGATAAACGTCCAGAAATACACAACACAAAAACACATCTGCTGAAGCTCGCAGCAGCAACTCTTACAGTTATCTGAGCATTGTTGGTTTGTTGTCATGGTTCAGCGAGTTCTCTCTCCTTGTCCGCATTTGGGTGATCCATACCTTTCGCTCTTTACGGACGTCTTTTATGGACGAACCCTTGCAAAGCATTCTTCGTCCCAGTCATCGCTGCCCTATCGTAATCGTAAACTCGAGATTTCTTCGGCGCTCTGAGAAAACTAAGTCGCGGGAACCAGCTTATTTACAGGTGCTCGGTCTACAGAAAATTGTTAGGAAGAGAAGGGTCAGACGCGGTTCCTCAAAACCATCGATTGTGGACCTACCCCAGTCATAGTTGAACAAATTAAACATCGGCACGGACTCGAGAAAGAACAATTGGGCTCGGACATATAGGACTTGGACACGGAATCGAACTTAATTGAGGATCCATGGCTCGGGAGACCTCGGCTTAAACACAAGTCTGAATTTCATTACATTATGAACTGTTCGCTCTAAGTTCGCAATAAGACAGCAAATACAGGAAGTGATAAAAGCAAATTTTGTCGTGTATATACGAAAATTAAAGATTGGATATACATGCTGGCGGGCGAGCAATCACTTGATTGCAGAATTTAGGTGCACTTTTATCTTCGCAGGAGACAGCTCGAACGTTGTAAACCTCCTCGTCCTTACCACAAACATAGACCAAAATAATTCAGCGTGAATTATTGGGAATATTAATAATATTTCAGTGTGTCTTCTTGGGCACATGTATGCAATGTATGCAGAGTCTCATTATATGAGACTATGGTCTATGCCTGTTTATCGCAGCCAGAACACATACTTTGAGACAATGTTGCACAGCCGAAAACGCTGGGACAACATTCACTCGGTGCGTGTGAGCTGGCTGAAATAAAATTAACAACTAATCATAACCCAGCCCATCGGGGCGTATTAGACACTTGGCAATATACCAGTGTTTCCAAATGCGTGCCTCATTCTCTGCGATGTACACCAAGGATTGGATTCTTTGCAACATTAATTAAAACATGTGAATTGTGAAGTGTAAATACTATAGGCCTACTACAAAAAGAACGAATTTCATTGTGATATAATCGGCCTAGAGTTGATTTATAACTGAAGTCCACTTCCTGCTTCTTATATGTTATAATTTTGGCCAGCCCCACGCATTTCTACAGGCTGTAGCGGTTAGGCCTACAGGCCAAGTCTAACCGTTTATGGCTGGAAAAAATCGATATTGTAGTGTGGCCAATAAAATTGGCACCCACAGACATTTTCTTTCGCGAATTTGCGAATTCAGCTTAGGAACAGCCACATATGTGCTCAAAATTTTTCAGTTAACGGATAAGTTTCAGTTCGATGATTTTATTGGCGTTTCTGATTTACAGCAATCTAGAAATATGATACATTAATAGGCCTATCAGATGTTTCACTGCTCACATTAAAGCATCAGGAAATGACAAAGGTACATTAACAGTGGCGGATTTAGCTATAGACCTGGGGCGGTTCACCCCGAGCCCCCCTATGGTTATATTTCGGCGCCCCTCAACTCTGATCATGCACGGTGAACTGCCAGAACGTGGCCTCATGGGAACACCTTTGCCCACCCCCATGTAAGCAATCCTGGAGCCGCCACTGTTCCTTACGCAACGAATGACGTCATGTATATTACAAACGTGCTATTTTTAGACATTGACGGAATGCAACTATATAATACAAGGGTTACGTCATAGGTTTTTCCAAGATAATCGTGAAATCGAAAATTATTATAATCGAGAGACTGGGGTTCAAATCCCCACTTGCTCCCTCTATCCAACTCAGCTTTAATGAGTACACTGACTGTACACTGTCAGTGAGAAGATCAGACGGCGATGGAGAGCCTGGTCACCCCCCCCCCCTTATATGCCGAGACTAAGAATAATTAAGTTGCTAACAATTCATACCAATGGCTGTAGCTTAAATGACTGCTCGTCTATTTCTCTGTAAAGCTCGTTCACCGTGTATTTTCTGTGTTATGAGGTTGGTATTTTAGTGTGAAAATATTGTGTAAGTAAGAGTCTTACGCGTTTCGGAGGGATTCATAAAAGTCCTCTGGTAAATACCCGGATAAATACGTACATACGAGAACATAGACCAATAATAAACAAGGCTTTGTAATTTGAAATTTTGATATTGTAATTGTAATTAGAGATTTATAAAGTGCCTCTTAGAGGATAAACTCAACAGAGGTGCTTCCGACCCGAAAAAGTAAAATCAATGTTGAACAGTACAGTCTTCAGGCGCCTGCGGAACACTGAGAGGGGGACAGAAAGGAGCTGAAATAGCAATTCTCGAGACTTTTGGATGATTTAAGAAGTGTGACAGTTGAGCGTTATATCTACTCCGTGTTTCTGTGGCGCCACCTAGAGCTTGATGTGAAGCATATCGTTGAGTTATTGCTACATAGGCTGTCGATAGTTGTAATAACTCTGTCGAAAAGTTACTGTGTGCATTTCATTGGCGATCGTAATTAGGCGACTATTAGTCGAGCGGATTCGATTCGCTTAGCCGCGAAGATTAATGTCGGCCATCAGAAGTCACTGAAGCGTGACGGATGCTTAACGCCACCACGTCGCCGAGTGATTCCCGATGGAGAGTCACCCTACTGCGGTAAGGAGGGAGGGAGGCAGGTGGGAAAATTTTGCGCCCGTCTCCTCCGCTAGCCAAGGACTTCTGCCGAATTCTATATGGACTAGAAACAGATTAAATCTGGTTCATATTTTATATATGACTCGTGTGCACATACGTTATATTATATATATGCCTATTACTTCTATAATATGTAGTCGTAAACCCTATATATATAAATATAAAAGCAGTAGGTCTACACATATGTTTAACGAGTTTATTCCTATACATTATAATTGTACTCTAGATTTCTGTAACGTCCAAAGAAAGCCACGTCGCGGGAACGAGATTGTTTGCAGGCGCTCAGTCTCAACAAAATCAGTGGGCAGGTATAAAACCAGGTTCGGCTCAAGGTCAAGATCCAAGGGTCAAGTAGGTGTATTGTGTACATGTAGGCGTAAGAATAGGTCCGCAGTTTTTGAAAACATTGAGGGGAAAGGCTTACACGTTAGTTGTCCAGCCACAAAATACTATACATATATACAAGAGAGAGATATATACTGGCAGAAAGACTGAGAGACAGACAGCCAGACAGAGACAGAGAGAAACAGACAGACAGAGACAGGCAGATAGACAGACAAACAGACAGAGAGAGTATCGCGTCCATATACTTTTCGACGGTTTTCGACTTTTCCTCCCATTTATATTTTTGGTAGCCCGCAAATACGAGTCGCGGCTTCGAAGCGTAGCAGCGCGACTGAGTACGGTTAATGAGGCGTGTCTTCTAGCAGGCGCAGCTCAAGCGTGGAGTGGGACAGGAAGTGTGCGACTGAACAGCGGAGTCTGAATGGGCGATAATGCCAGATATTACACGACGAGAGGAGGATGGAGGGGCGGGGCGGCGAGGAAAGACACGAGGTCGAAACGGGTGACAAAACTATAATGAGATCATCAAGTGCCTCGTCGGCAATTAGTCAGTCCCCTGGGGGTTGGAACAGAAACTACGAGGACCCTGGATGATGGATACAATGAATCGGGTGTATGATTACGTGAAAAGCTGTTACGTCATTCGATCGTGTCTACTCATGTAAAAGCTTATTCCGTCCCTGCAGACTTTTATATTACATTCATGACACTGCATTAGGTAATTAGGTGTACATGATAAGAAAAATGATGACCACCGAACATAATTTTATAGGGCCTCTGTCTGTCTGTCTGTCTGTCTGTCCGTGTGTCTGTCTGCCTGTCTGTCTGTCTGTCTGTCTGTCTGTCTACCTGTAGCTACAAATGGCTACAGAGGAATCGCCGAAAGATAGAAGAATGGGCGAACGAAGACCTTTTTGTCAACTAGCCTGACAACTGCTATTGAGAAGAGGGAGAAAGGCAGAGAGAGGGAGGGAGGTAGGGAGAGAGGGAAAGACAGTGAGAGAAAACCCCAGATTGAGAAGAGAGGGGAGGAATAGACGGGGAAGACAATGATTATAGTATAGGCAAACAGAAAGAGAGACTGAGGCAGACAGACAGGCAGACAGACGGACGGACGGACGGACTGACAGACAGACACACAAAGATACTGAGTGACAGAGAGTAGATCGAGTCAGACAGACAGACATCGACAGACAGACAGAGACACCGAATTAGAGAGAGAGAGAGAGAGAGAGAGAGAGAGAGAGAGAGAGAGAGAGAGAGAGAGAGAGAGAGCAGATAGTTCAGCACAAGAACTCTTGACCCTCCCTCTACCCAATTCTGTCCAAGGTGACACCCAACTAGTTCGGTGATAGGATGGTGGGATGTTGAGTGAGCAACTCTGCTGTGGCATTTCTTTGAACTGAGGCAGATTTATAGGAACACAAGTCAACGTTTCCGACATTCATTTGGTTTATTCGATGCGATTTCATTCAAATTTCAGTGGATTAACTGCATGTATACCGCCCAGTATCGTACGCAGCGTTCGACATTTATTTTGCGCCTTTTAAGGACTTGTAGGCATTCAATAAACTAATGAACAGTCTGTCAATCTGGAGAGTGCTAATTCTATGAGGTACTGAGGAATTTTCTTGTATTTCGACCTTCTCCTTCACATGTCTCACTCCTACATTGTTCACTGTTCCAAGCCACAAATTCGCTCTCTGGGCGTACAAGAAACAATCCTCCGTCGCCTTCTAAGTTCTTGCTTAAAATTAAATATGTTCGCCCTTTCAGTTTACTTAGAGGCTTGTAAGAAAACTATAGGGCTCATTGTCTGCGCAAATTGAAAGGTCGCGAATTGAAGGGGCGAAATTACAGAGGGAACACACTAACAAGGGTGCAGAAACATAAAGTCGCAGACAACTAGGACGAAGATTTTAATACGAGGTTTTGTCATAAACTTTACTAAACCTTACTTAGTTACGTTTAGTCTGATTTTGCCCCTTTGATGTAGCACCCTTATTTTATCGCTCCCTTTGTCTCTGCGCCCTTATTATCCGGAGACTTATCGATGTGCACTTCTTAAAGGTCGTCCTTTTCGTAAACGCGCATATTTCTCACGCGCTACTTAAATGCTAAGCGCGGGATGTCAGCTTTTAAGTACAAATCACAAGCGCCGAGTCTCTTCAACCTTTTGACTGCGAACTTTCAACAATGAATCTTGTAGGCCTACACTTCGTATAGGTCTTACTCTTCACACAGACCTAATTCGTTTATTGGTAACTGTAGCCGAGCTGTCTGCTGTGCCATGGAGAACGGTCAGGTGCATGGGCGGATGGTGTATAGTCGTTTGCATGTGTGAAGAGCAAATGTTGCAGCTGCAGACGCTGTTCCTCGTCTACAGGAAACTCACTTCCGACCATTTCTTTGATACATTGGAATCCGATGCAGAGGACAGTGACTCGTCCCCGCTTTTCCTCCGACTGTTCCATCCGGCTACCGAGGATGGACGCCTCTGCAACTGCAGCAGCAGCTGGTAGGCCTGGCTTCTAACCCACGGATCGAGAAACCAACAGAGGGGTGTCAGGCCGGCCGTCGAGTACCCTACCCAGACCAAGAGGGTCCAGATGGCTGGGTCGACGCAGACGCTCCCTTGACAGACGTGTATGACGATATTGACGGTGAAGAAGGGGGCCCAGCCAAGTAAGAAGCAGAGGGCCACCGATGTTGCGGAGTAGATTCCGGAGGTCCAGGCAGAACCCGGGAACGAGTCGTCAGCCGTCGCGACGTAGAGGAAGCTGGACTGACCGCGGATGCTGGCCTTTGGAGCGGCCTCATCGGCAACCGGAAGGTCCTTACGGCCACAGAAAGTGCACGTTGCCATGACAACAGCCAGCAGCAGGACCAGAACGAGGGTGCAGGGCACGGCGAACGACGTGAGAGTGATGAAGAGCGAGTGATCGAAACTCAGACTGGTTGCGCAGAACTCTTCTAGGACGAGAGCCGGTCCCTCTGACTCTCCCTCCTGCAGTGACCTCGCCATGACCCCGGTCACCGCCCCGGATACTCCCCAGGTCCCTATAACGGCGAAGAAGGTCATCGTTCGACAGCGGACGTAGCGAGCGTAGGAGAGCGGCGTGACGTGACGGAAGAAGCGGTCAAGCGTGACGGCGAACATGGTCCAGGAACTCTCGGCGATCAGAAGGACGCGAACAAGCAGCCATGCACGACACAGGCGTCCGTCGAACGGCCACGCCCCGCGGCTCTCCGTGGCGAGGTTCAGAGGAACGACGAAGGCCGCCAACACCAACTGGACCGCGGTGAAGTTGGACACGAACCACCAACACGGCGGGTAGACGCCTCGGGCAGCAAGGTTTCTCAATCCAGAGCCGAGTACGACAAGGAGAATGGCGTTTATGACAAAGGCCCAGAGGCACAGGACGCCTCCGTACCAGAACAGACCTCGAATTGTTGAACTGGTATCCATCGCATCAGCTATAGCTGCTCCAGCTGTTTTTCGGTGCTATTCCGATTGTCGGCCTCACTGGAACTACGACAGAGGCTGATCCATCGTTTCATTGTTTAGCAGAAAGTCCTTCAAGAAAGAGAAGAAGACGCTGCTGTGTTTTCTTTAGCTTCGAATTGAAAATAATCCTCCGATAATCTTGCTTTCTAATTCCTCGTCGTCTGATATTTTATCTGCTTTTTCTTCGGTAGACCCCTGTTTATGTAACACAATATACTGAATTTCTGTCAACCTTTTAATTTCTTATGTATTTCTGTCACACTTTGATATTTTTGCGGTATCTCTGCCAACTTTTTTATATCTTCTGTATCTCCGTCACACTTTGCTGTTTTTACAGTATGCTGTCACATTTTGGTATTTTTTCGATAGATCGAATTTCTGTTGATCTTTGTTCCTCAAGCAGTCGACTTGCAAACTGTAAGAGATTTGTACCGATGCCGCTGCTTCAGTTCCGCGAGGAATCCGTTTCTTTTGTACAGTAGGAAGAGCTTAACCGTCGCAGACAGAGGAGTCGTGTGTTCCGGCGCAAGGCGTCGCAATTAAAGGCTCCGAACAAACTAGTCGAGAGCTAATATGCGAACCGTCTTTAGCTAATAGCTTCGTTAATGCCAGCTGCTGTGTGCGGAGAGCATCAAACTGTGCAGACGATACACAGACAGGCGGTCGGTGATTCGCTGGGTGGGCACCTGGGTAATGTGCACAGACAGGAGGGCGGGCATCTGAGTGAGCATCCTTTTCATTCGCCCCGGGCATTTCGCGGAAGGGAAATAGGAGGGGCTGCTAGCAGGTCGGAGTAGATCAATGGTGCGACGCCAGATGATGTCTGTAGCTTGTTCATTCATTGGACTCATTGGCAGTTAGATACCAATAATAAAAATAATAATTTATATATATATATATATATATATCGATCTTTCGATAAATTTGTAATGAATAAATATGATGGACTATGGATATATCAAGTGTATAAATAGGCTACATATATACAAACTATATTAATGCTTGATATATAAAGCTATAATATATATATATATATATATATTGTATATATTATGAGTTACATTTATACAAAATATATAGGCTTATTATGCATTTCACCTTTACGCATTAATATTTATTTTGTACATATGTAGCCTATCTATACGAGAATTATTATATATATATATATATATATATATATGGAGGTTACATATTTATAATATATAGCCTATTGATGTTTCTGATTATATATATATATATATATATATATGTGGAGGTTACATATTTATAATATATAGCCTATTGATGTTTTTGATTGCATTATTAATTTGAGTTCGGTTCAGACTCCAGTCAAAACTGGCAGGAGATGTTCATGCCGACATCTAATCTGTCACCGATCGCAGATGACACCTAACAAAGACCAGCAGCTCAAAAAACGGGGAACTGAGCCCCACAGCCCCAGGCGATGAAGACCCCGGCGTTGTTTAAACGCAGCTGATTAATGTCGATTCATTTGTATAATTTAATTAGTCCAATTTAATTAAGCTGTAGGACTACACACATCCAGTGTTGTAAACACTATCGAAACCTCTTGCGATTCGTAATCCTTGTAATTTCGTTGTCTTCGCGTCGGATACAAATTTCGTCTGCCTGTGTTGTTTTTGCGCAGATGTTTCGAGATTTTCTCAGAATTAAAGCTAATTAGTTGATGAGGAGAATGCACTTGATTTGCGTGTTTGAATTAATTTACATTATATTCCAATGGATGTGCGCAATATTTCATTGGTTTGCGCGCTGGGCTGTCAGTCGTGAGGTCACAGGTTCAAATCCCCGCCAGGACAGAAATTTGTTGGAGCCCCCTAGCGAACTAATGGCTAGCTTACGAAACTGCTCTTCATTTTCTAATGGATGAGATTACATTGGGGTAGGGAAGTTAGTCAACCTTGCTGGAGGCCGCAAAGCCACAACACTAAATAAATAAATAAACAAACAAATAAATTTAAAAAATGCACAGGTTTTTCTGTAGTGACCGTATGGCCTCAACCCTACTCATTTTTCAGTGAATTAATCGGGTGAGATCCTTCACCTCCGCTGCCCGGTTGAATGGGCGCCACGCCATTTAATGTCCCCGTTTACTGCCCATGCAAACCCGAGATGAAAATCTCTGAAATAAGCCACGAGCGTTGTTAGCGACTTCGTTTTCTCATCCTCGATCGTCTTCTACGTTAACGGGTCACACGATTAGCACGCCTAAACTTATATATCAGTTTGTATAAAAGGGGTTTTTAGCTATGAACTGAAAGTGAAACCATCCTATTTATCGGAGTATGCTAGATTTCATAGTATGCTATTTAAACTGAGTGAGGCTTATTTTAAGTCGTAAAGTCCCATTATCGTATTCGTATTAACCGGCGTCCGACTTGTTAAAGCCCTTGGCTATGTTAAACAAAACAATCTGGCAGCGGTGGGATTCGAACCCACGCCCCCGAAGAGACTGGTGCCTTAAACCAGCGCCTTAGACCGCTCGGCCACGCTACCACGGTGAAGCATAACTGTTACCAAAGGTTCATGTACAGCCGTGCAACCGTGATTAGAATGCAATACAGACTGTTTTCATTCAGTTTACGTCGTGACCTTTCACCTAATAGCGGCTTTAGGCTGTCATGCCTATGTTTAGGTCTTTTATCCAATATGGGCTATATCGTATATACGCGTGAACATAGGACTGTAGTGATCACAGCCTTTTGGCACCTAAAATGTCAAAACAATGAATAGTAGCATGCGGTTGAATCCTCTTTAGACCTTGTGCAAGTCCAAACAATCCTCTTGTAATGTCATATTGATGTATGTAATAGAACAATTACGATACATCGCAGTGACAGAATGCTGTTCAGGCGTGCTAGATATAATGATGACATCGCAAGGCATTTCGCAATTGTAATCGTAATTGTAAACTCGAAATTTCTAAGCCGCTACTTAAAAGCTAAGCGCATAGCACCAGCTTATTCTCGAGCGCTGCGTCAGGTCAGTGAGGTTGTCCAAAGACCCCCATGTCCAGAACGAAGTCCGGTTGCCAGAAGACCAGAGAGACGGGAAGGCAGCGGATTCAATTGAATTTGTATTTTAGACAGTTAGGTGACTTTACGAGGCCGAGGTATAATTTGTGGGGCACAGTAGCTGACTGGATAGAACGGATGGGGAGAGCATGGGTTTGAGTTTCCTCCGAACGGTTACCGTGTAGAAAACTTGAGCAAGTGCTGCAAGTCCTTCACACACCGTTGCTGAACACTATCGGTTGATGTTAGTCATTAGATAATGGCACTTAATAAATGCAGAAATAGTAGTAATAATAATAATAATTTTAAGCACTGAATTTACAGCCTAATGGGTCACCATTATGAACGTCGAAGAAATCAATTCACAAAATAATTTATAAAAATTTGCTTGTGTCGCGTATATTTCAGCTTTATGCCGTTTGATTGGCTGTAGGTCTTGATGGTCTTACTGAACGCTGTGCTGCACAGAAGACAGAGGGAGCAGACTTCGCCAAATGGCGGTGTGTTCTTAAAATCTCTAGCCACACACCCTCCTATCTGGCAGTGAAAGAGAATGCAAATGTCCTGGCTCCTTATTCAATGATTTGTCAACAGGTAATTGTCGATTTTGTTGCTTTATTATTTATTTGGTAAATCTGTTTCAGACATGGCTGTTTGTTTCTGATGTTCTTTGGTCCCTTTAATTTTTTGTTACAAAAACTTAGTCTGTTATGTTGCCTTGGCAGCTTTCTGAGCTAGTTTTCTGAAATTATGCACTGTAAAAAAGAGTTTATGATTGTAATTAGAAATATGATCTCGGAAATAAAAGTGATTTTCAATAAAAGTTGCTTGTATTGTTTAGCATATTTACAGCTGATTTTGAGCAATTAAAAATTAATTTTAAAGTTATAGAGTTTATGACTGTGATAATGATCAGGTGTCTAAGTGAAACGGGTTTGTAATAGCTTATGCTCATGATCAGCATCGAAAGGTTTTGATTGATTAGAAATTATGAAGCTACATAACTGAGATGTCTGTCATTTGTGAATGAAATAGGCTGGCATTGTGCCAATTGTTGAACCGGAAGTTCTTCCGGATGGTGACCATGATCTGGGAACCGCACAGAAAATTACGGAAGAAGTAAGTCGCCACTTTTCATTAGCACACAGACTTTCAACCCGGAAAACAAATAGAGATCTTTAAATCTGTCAGTGATGTACGTAAGATGGCCATTAAAGCAAGCTGCGAAGGACAACACAACATAAGGTAAGCAGAGGTAGAAGGACATACAAACTAGTTGAAAATCATCAGATTTTGCACAAACATTCCTTGTATCAGTTTCCTTTTCATTATTCCAGCACAGGAAGCATTTAGGTATATAGATCTGTATAGGTTTGTATGTAAGTAAAAAAGTAAGTAAGATTCTTTCTGCTAATATGTATTGATTGTAGATCGAACGAGCTGTGATTTCAGGTAATTAGTCATCTTTTCCTTTAATATTCCCGTCTTGTGGACTCTGAATTATAATTTTTGTTTGTGTGTACCATTTGACTTTTTAAACTTTCAATCTGCGTTTTTGAAAGATAGTTTTACAGGCTTATGATCCAGCTGTTAAGATGAAATATTATGTTGTTTATCATATCTACATTCTTTCTATTTTCATATCTTTCATAATTTATTGGATTTCACATTTGTAGCGTTTGTGCAAACTGTGTTGTTTCAGGCGAATGGAGGGGCAGTACAAGGGAGGAGGAGCTGGTACTGCCGCCGAGCAGTCTCCTTCTGTCGCCTGTCGCACGTATTAAGTGCTGAAGATAGTCACGACTTTCTCAATACAGCCTACTTGAATCCGTCGGTTCACTTGATTTAGGATTGTTCTGTCTGTTGACCATCCCGTGACACCAAAACCCAGTGTCAGCATGATTATCAGCTCTTCTGTTACCTGTGCTAGCATAAAACACTACATTATTAGTTGTGTAATGTAACAAAAACCATGTGAAACCCATTCCAAAGTACTTAGCCCTTTGTAGTATGCGGCATTTGAGGTGTTTAGGATATTCCAAAACAATTGGGCAAGAGCATCTGTGCTAGATTACGCAGAAGAAAAAATTAGAACATCGTGGTTAAATCTCGGGCGTGAGAATTACAGTTGTTGCAATTTTATGTATGTCATTTGCAAATTATTGATTTCTGATCGGTAATATAATTGAAATAAGGCTTGTTGGGTTTTTAGGTTATATTCTTGTCATTGAGTGCAAGTGTTAGGTAATTAAACATTGGGTCATTAATCCTTAAGGGGTTGTCCGTAACGGACGTCTGCAAAAATGTTTGACTGTGACCCTTACATTCCCTTTTCCGCATTTGCCCTTTTGATACCCCTTTGTGTGCGTCTGCACTGCAACATGGTACAAGGCTTAGATTCGGCTATCCTGCTTAATCTTGCAGGGCTAATTATGCTACGGGGTGGCGTACTTTGATAATGCCGCATCCGAAAAAGGGAGTAATTAGATCCTGTGCAATACTGACTGAGCTGTGTAACTGAATTTGATATTTAATGCACGCGCTATACAGAAATAAATCGTAAATTTTGATGCGAACGTACACATGGGTCATAACCCCTCCGTCTGTCGCATTTACGTATATAGAACATATCCAGAGAAAAAACGAACCTTGTCTTGCAACTCGGTCACGCTTATACTTGCCTTGCCTTTGAACTTATCTGAGTCAAGGCGCAAAAACACAACTTATCTGATTTCCACCGTTGCACTACGATATCTGCCCGAAATTGTCGATTTGCCTGTCACCAGATTCTGAAACTCCGCCACTACCTTGTTTGGGGGTAGTACCAGTCCCAAGCCTGGATAAAGGAGGAGGGCGACGGCAACGGCCTTTGATGCCATAAGCTGTCGTTAAACTGAGGAACTACCAGAATCTGATCTGGCAGCTAAACTCGCCAAACAACCTGGCTCTTGCGGACTTGATTTGATATAGCGCCGGTGAGTAAGCTGATCTACTTGATGTGCCTTTTGTGTGGCGCTAAGAAATTTCGGATTTTCATAACCTTACAGCGATTGCGCTGTTCCGGGCTCTGTAACGCTCTATTCACTCGATTGTTTGTTGGGCCCCAAATATAAACAAAGGAATAATCGCTGAAAATTTCTTCATTTTCTCTACGAAATGCCTGTAATTATCAATTTATTGTGATTGAGAAGAACTGGCTATGTTAATTTTGAGAAGATCCAATGTGGGCTATATTTGGGCTGTTTGCGGTTGCGCTACCAGACTTGCTTGGGGTGATGGCATGGCAACAGAAGGCTTGAGGGAGGTACAAATATTTGTAGCAGCAGTACTCGACAGTTTCGCCTAAACGCAGGGTTATCACTCTTATATGGATGGATATAAGTGGAAAGGCTGCGGATTGATGCTTACCGGCGCCGTCGCAGTTTATCAGTCCGTGGGCATGGGATTTTGGTAACAGCTTGATGCAATACTTTTACATTTTAGGTATGCGTTGTTTCAATACTATTAGGCCTATTTCATGTAGTACGGGCAGTTTTGCATAGTCAGTGGAATTGGTATAAGAATCATAATTTACTTGACTAAACTGATGTTGAATATGTTGCCCTAAGTCGATAAAGTTTTCTGTATTCCTAAACACATTCGTCCCATAGCGCAACTAATGTAAGTAAGTAGGTAAGTAGCCTTTTATTTGAACGACTGGATGTTATTCTGTTCCTTTGTAATTTTCATGATTTTCGCATATTCTATTTCTGGCGACATTTATGACGACTGTTCAAAATTAATCTTGCTCATAAAATTTAAATCAACTTATAATTAAGTGACGCTCTCTTTGAAACTGATCTTCTGATGAAATTCACAGTATTACTGTTATTCTTCCTCTAGAAGATTAATAGCAAAAACGTCCAGAAGGGTCTTCTGGTTTCAGAAGTGACTGCTTCTGATTTTGGAAGAACAAAAACAACCTAATTTTACTATAAGCCCAAATAGCGTGGCTGTCTGGGACTTTGAAGCTGTGAATGAACATATTCGTTAAAAGGCATTCAGTGACCTCTAATTGCCTGCGGTAGATCTACTCCAAACTCCACACTGCGATCCAACTAACCCGCCCCACCCTTTTACCACCCTCTTACCTATTGCCTAACTCCGCACAACTACTCTGACTTGACGCAGCAGTCGCGAATAAGCTTGTACTCTGCGTTTAGCTTTTAAATACTGCTCTTAAGTGTTTATGACTATCATTCAGCAGTCTGTGCTGATCTTTAATCGTAATCGTAATTCCGAGATTTCTACAGCGCCCAACGAAAGCCACGTCGCGGGGACCAGCTTATTCACCGGCGCCCAGTCAAAACAAAATCGATAGGCAAGAGAGTTCGGTTCCAGGTCAAGATCCAAAAATCAGACGGAGAGACAGATCAAAACTGGGCCTGTGTACACTGGCCTATTTAGCTACATTGGAATGAGCAGGGTCGAGGCCATACGGTCGCAATAGAAAACCTTGTAGATCTATATTTAAATTTATTTATCGAAATTGCATTTCCCCGTAGGCTGCTAATTTTTGCTACGTCGTTGCTTCTGTTTTGTTATGCATTGCTACTTCATTTTAATGGGACTCGCCTCGGATGTGGTCAAGCATATCAATTTTATCTGAGCATTAATTCAGTAGTAGAATTTTTGGATCAGACGAAAATCAAGCATTGATCCTTGTGGCACTGGATAGGGAGGCCTTCCGTCAGTCTGGCTCGGCAGTCGTATTTAGCCTAATCGTAATCGTAATCGTAAGGGTGAAATTTCTGCAGCGCCCAGCGAAAGTTAAGTCGCGGGAACCAGCTTATTCACAGGCGCTCAGTCAAACCAGTGCTAGCTGTAGACACCGGTCTTTCTTAATCGAGAAGACCTGTAAACTCTTAGACTGGGAGTACATTTTAGGCCCGCGTGAATACGACATCGGACTGGGCACTCTGTACTTGGTTGCAGTATCGGAATGAAAGCCGTGTGTATAACATACCGGTATAAACGTATTAGATTTAGACATTTTTGTAAATACAATGAACCGACTTGTTTTATAGAAAGCGAATTTAAAACTGGAAATTTATTCAGCAATTTGAATGTAGTTAAATTTTAAACCGATAAATCGCTGATGTACTGCAGTTTCGTGCTGCTAAAACTGGTTGTAAATAAGTGAGTTTAGAGCGAAACATGTTTGGGCTGGCCGGAGTCTGGCGCGATTAAAAGATACATGATCCCGTGGTTGACTTCATACCGGTTTGTTTTTTGTGATTGTTTTAAGAATATTGCGAACTACTAATTAATTTTCTCGAATAGTTTACCAGTGAGGGTTGTATACTAATTATGGGGCTCTGGAAGTTTCTGTGTATTTTTTTAGCTAAGAGGGGGATCTATTAAAAAAGTCTCGCGAGGTTCTGAGTGAATAAACTAAACTGTTGGATGACGAAGCATACTAAGGATTGTTGGTAAACGTGTTAAATTTGTGTCTTTTTCTGTATGATTTACGCAAATTGGGCGGCTGATTCTAACTTTTAGCGTTGCAGATTCAGCAACGACCAATAAAATTAATAACATCTGGCAAAAATGTTAAAGCGGGCTGTTGATCTAGTTCAACATCCTTTTACATTTGCGTCCTGGATTCGGTTCCGGTGTGTGAATTGTGAAATCGGTGGTTTTTAAACCGTAAGGTCGCAAAAACACGAGAAACGCTAATTTTATGCTATTCCATAATTTAAAGGAAACACTTTGTTGGCTTTGTCTTTCATCCATCTGTTCTTCATTTAATCAGTTTTAACCTCTAACATTACGAAAGCAGCTGAATCACGCTGTTCTGTTGCTCAATATTTCATTAAGAATGCAGATAATTTGTTCAGCCCTCGCCGCCAAATGGCTGGCGTCAGAAACTGATGATGATGATAGGAACGAAGTTCATGTCCCCATATATGTGTGTTTCCAATGTATAAAGTTCTAATAATTCAGCCACACCCAGTTTTCTTGTGGAAATGTTTTTTGACAAGGTGCAGTCTTGGATGGCTGACTCTGGACTGCTTTGAATCCTTGCAAGACTGAGCTGCTTCTTCTGCTTGGCATTTTACAGCCAATTCAATGAGGCCACAATTGTAAATTTGTTATTTGTTGTTGTAGAGTGAAGGACTGCTTGTTAACAACGCTTAGTCACTGAAATATCTGTGTCCCTCAAGATCCAGTAAGACATGGATTCTGGTAGACCAAAGTCTTTTAATAGCGAGGACATGACTTCATGTCGAATTTCAATGTGGGACGATGAAGAGACTACAGATCGCGTTGGCTTGATCAATTATTGCTTACCTCCAAAAACATATAACGGTACGGTTACTTCCTCGGATAATTACAGCTTTAGTGAAAGCACGAGCCCCTATAGTAAAGGGCCATCGTGGAATGACAATGGCGGCTTGGATTCATTTGCTAAAGACAAGTTTGAAAGGCAGGTTGCGCAAAAAGATTCCACTGACAGCTGTCAGATTCTTGATAAATGTAAACATCTTTATGACTTTGGTGGCAACAGGCACTATGAAGTGTTAAATGGTGAAAATTCTAATGAATTAGGAGGAACTAGTGCTACGGAAATGGTACTAGGATCTGTTTTTCCAGTGGACAAGTACAACGAATTAGTACATAAGAAAAACAACGAGTGCTTTGATGAGGCTCTTTCTTGCGAATCTGACAAAGAACATGAAGTCGTAGAGAACGAGTGTCGTAAAGAATATAATTCGATGGTTCACGATCGCAACACAGAACAGTTCGACGAAGCTTTGTCGGTCATTTCGGACGATGACTTGGTTGAAAATTTGGGGCTTCCAAAGAGTGCTTGCTGTGCTGTGGAGCAACCCATGATGCACCTGTTGGAACTCGCAGAGTCTGACTTTCAAGCGGAAGTGCCAAAATCCGAAGCAAATGCAAAAACAAATGGTTATGAAGCCGCTAGTCGTCGAAATGCTTACAGCAGCAAATATGCTGGTAGCACTGCTCCGAATGCTGTGGATAGATGTAGTAAATTGTTGTCACCTTACGGTTACATGAGCAGTAAGGGCTCAACAATAGACAGTGAAAAAGTGGGAGAATATCTTAAACCGTTACTTTCTTATGATCAAGAAAGAGAGGTTGATTATCATTCTAACCCTTCAGGTAAGATCTTTGATTGTAAAGGTGGTATGTTTTCATGTTGCTGTTGGTCTGTGGTTGAATATTCAGACACTTGTATTATTGCAAAACTACATCATATTGATCAAAAAGGCCACCAGTTATTAACTGCTTGCTTGATTGGTTGATTGACTGCTTGATTTGTTGATTTGATTTGATTGATTGATTGATTGAGTGCTGGCTTGATTGGTTGATTGATTGATTGATTGATTGAAGCTGCTTTTGCATTACTGGTATCTGTTGAATTTATGACTCATATTGTATTAATGCCAGATTAACTTAGATAGCTTTGTTGAACTATGCAATGCTTTTTCAGCTTGAATGATAAGTGAAGGATTGGGTTTCAAACCCTCAATAAACATAATGGGGAGAAATTCATGGTGTGGTATAGTAGATGCATAGGTATGGTATGTGGTGTGGTATAGTAGATGTTTACGGTATGGTGTATAGTAGTTGCATATGGTATGGTATATAGTATATGGTGTGGTATAGTAGATGTACATGGTATGTGGTATGTATAGTATGTGCTGTGGTATAGTAGATGCAGATGGGATAATGTTTGAACTTGAAGCCTCATCAATTTGTTTCACTTCATTTAGTGTATGGGGCAATATGCGTCCGTCTTTTAATGTGAAAACTGGAATTTGTGGAACTGTGGTTTCTAGAAAAATATCAGCAAATACCTATGTACCTAACAGACTTCTGCTGGTATTGTGAGACTGCAAAGAGAGATTAGTATCTGGGTACAAGGAATAGCCAAATATTGAGTCCACCATTAGGCTAAAGGTGCGATGAATGATTTTATATTTAGAAATCTGTATAATTTTGAGAAACTTGGTTTAATTCCTGCTAATGTAATGTTTGTTGACGTCAGTTGAATTCTGTTAGAACTCATTTTCAGATGGCTCGGATGATTCATCAAAATTCTGTGAAAGGAGTTCAGAACTGAGCATCCTGCGCCAGCCGTTTATTTCTCTTCAGGATGAATCGAGATCTGAGAGGGGTACAGGTGACTGGCACTTCAGAGGAGACTCCGTACAGAAAGGCTACCCCACTCCTCAGTACCACCTGACGAGATACGGCTTCAGTTCTGAACTGGAGCAGTCTAACGTGCTGACGAACCGTTACCACCAACTGCAGCTGCGGCGACGTGCCAGGAGGGAACGTAAAGATGCTGCAGTTGTTGACTCAACTGATGTGCCTGGCTACAAAGGAAACCTTGATGTGGAAGAGCTGTTGCATTATATCAATGACTCAAAAGGCTTGGAACATCAGTCTGAAAATCATGGGACTGTCGGGGCAAATGTCAACAGGTCTGCTGAGAAAGCTGGCAAAAAGAGGAAAAAGGGAGGGTCAAAAGGTCAAGAGAAACAAGATAAAATGGAGTCTAGTTGTGAGAAAAGACCAGGTGATGCTAATGTAGGTCTAGAAATTAAAACTAGTGAAAGTGAAAAAAGTGTAAGTGAAACGAACTGTGTTGACACTGTTTCTAGTGATGAGAAAGACGTAAGTGACAACATAGGTGACATATCTCAGAAGCAGGAGATTGTGAATGACTCTATAAGCCAGGGCATAGGTGATTCTAGTTTGGCTTTAAAAGAAACTTGTGATATTCAACAGGGTAGTGTGGATAGTTGTAAAACTGTAACTGTTAACGGCCAACTTGAAAGGTCTTCGATGCAGCCTAGCTCTTCCCCATTGTTACACCCAACAAGCAACGATGTTTCGCCGCAACGTTCTGCAGCGTTTGAAGACGACTTTACAATGGTGACAAAGAAAAAGAAGTTGAAGAAAAATAGTTCCAAGAGATCAAAATCGCCCAACACTGACTGTCTTCCACTTTTTCCTGTTTCTGGTGGCTCGGCTACATTATCTAACACTATACACGAATTTGTTTCTCCGTCACTGACTGCATCGAAAGAATTGGCTGCAGACTGCTACAGAACCAAGACTAGAAATGGCGCTTCTTCAAAATTTTCCAACGGTTTCAAGCCTTCAGTTCATAAGACTGTAACTCAGGAAAGTGGATTGTATTCAGAAACACAAGGTGAAAAGGTGGGCAGTAAAGTGCTGAAAAAGCTGGTAACAATCGCTGGCAAAGTTGATGAATGTGCTACCGTGGCAGTACAGAGCGTACCACTAGCTGCTCCAGGAATTGGGGAAAGTAAGAGGAATGACTCTGAGGCAGGTAAGTCAACGTTTCGTAACTTGTCTTCTCCAGGTAAACCGACTTTGCAGAATCATGAAAATCAGGAGTCAGAGAAGTCACTTATCGGTGCTGAAAGCTTACTCATGCCACTGCAAGTTGCAGAAGGAGCTTCGTTAGAAAATGGGGTAAAACAGGTTGGAGCAGAGAAACAGAAAAGTTCAAAACGGCCATCAAGTGAACAATCAAAAAACCTGTCAGTTGAAAAGTTGGAAATATTACCTTCAGGAAAGCCACAAAATTTGTCACAAGACAATGTGGAAAGAGCTCGAAAGATGTCACAGGATCAGAAAGTCATTTCTCAAAAGCTGGTACAGGATGAAATAGACGTAGCCCGAGACGTGTCTCAAAAGCTGTCACAGAATGAGGTGGCATTATCTGAAAATCCGGCCCTGGGTGAAATAGAGATGTCTCAAAATCCTTCACAGGATGAGATGGCGATTTCTCAAGCACCAGCCCAGGATGAGATAGATACATCTCAAACGCTGTTACCAGACGAGGAATCATTACCTCAAGAAGGCTCCTTTGATCATGCATCGCTATCTGCTCAAGCTGCCTTTACGGAGGAATCATCGCTGTCTGATTTGCCACCATCAGAGCAGCCTGTTGTGTTTTTGGACAGGCAGCGTGGATTGTTCTCAGTTCCTGCGAAGAAGGATCTAGGACTGAAATTTGGACATTTTGACGATTGTGATAGCACTCCTGACGAGTCAAGGATATCTCCAGCTCCTGGGCCCGTAAACGTTATCCATTTGATCCCTGTGCCTTACAATCATGAGGATGGGCAAGATAAGCTTATGACAGATTCAAATTCACTGATGTTTCCTATCGCGCACCAATACCTACCGCAGCTGATGTACACCAATGGTTCTGTACAGCCTCTCTGCAAGCCAGCCTTCCCGTTGTATCCGAACAGTCATCTGTTTTCAATTCCTATGCATTTTTCACCTTTTGTACCACCTGGGTTTTGCGTTTTACCACACACCACCAACGTTCCAGTTGGTGTCGTTTCACCCACGATGAATAACCAGACCAGAGAAGAAACCTTATCCAACGAGAGCGTTGATGGTATTCCAATGATTATGGATGGAAGTGATTCTTGTGTGGCAAGTTTTGCTGCTATGCAGAATAATGTGGTAGAACCAGAATCAGTTGCCCAGCCTTGTCTGGAATTGGAGACTATGGAGAAAGATGTGGCAGACGTCTTTCCTTCAGGTTCAAAAAGGCGTAAATCTGTATTCGATGTGTGGACTGCAGTGGAATTTTTGTATTCAGGTAAGATTGATTTGAAGAATTAAACTTTTGACATTTTTAAAAACCTTTTAGGTATTTAGTTTGTTGCATTTTGTCATGATTTAATTATTATAAAGTTTTAAAGTTAATATTTAGGACAACCTCAGTTTATGTGTATGACATTACAATCTAGGTAATCTGACTTGGAAAATTCTGTTGCAAGGCTTTCATCGTACACAAGACATCAGTTGATGGTTGTGTTGAATTGTAGCGGCTGTGTATAGTCGTCGTTCTTTAGGCAGATCTATCTGAATCTAAACCTTTGGAAAGAATCTAGGTATTGTAAAGATGTGATTTCACTCAATTCAATATCGTGCTTCAATCTGTGGCACTGTTTACACTTTTCTTCAGTTGATGGTGTAGTTGATGAATGCCTCGAGAGAATATGGCTTCTGATTACATGGGAGTATGAGTTGGTGTATCTGTGCACATGTCTGTCTGTGTGTGTGTGTTGTGATGGGTGCGGACAATTTTTTGGTGCCTGAGTTGCAGCAAAATTCAATAACAATCTGAAGAAATAAGCTAGTGGTTTAATATACATGTTGGTTGTATTTTGTGCTGTAATTATTTGATCATTTCCTGTTTCTTTTGCAGAATGGTTAGACATTATTAGAGAAGAAAAGGGTAAGTTGTAATAATTTAAAAGGAAAATTTGCAGTTATTATGGCTATTGCGTATTATCGCCTGGTAACGTTTTTTATCGTTACATTCAAGACTGAGCTTATCAGCTGCAAGGTTTGGCATTTCAGCCAGCCTGTCTTCACTCTGTGACGTTTCCCCAGACTTGTCTCTGCTTGACCAGGTCATTTGTCGTGAACTGACTGAACCGCAGAGGACAGCTCGCGGCAAACTTGCTTTTTCTGTTTGCCGGGCATATGCAGTAACTCTTTTATGGCAAACATTACACACTGCAAAATCTATGTTGGCCTTCAGATCTCGACTAAAAACTCCTCTCTTCCTAGACTCATTTCCTCCAAAGCCTGCTTCTGTGTTGTCTTGCATTTAACTCCTGGCTTTTGACCAGATTTGCCATGGAATTTGGCGTGCACACTGATTTGGCTGAGGTGACCATCAGCTGTTGTCTTGAGCATTATTACTGTGGTCGTGGTATAAAAGTTCTTGAATTTTTCTGTTATATATGTTTGAATTTTTTCTTAATATTTATGCTTGAATTTTATTCATGTTTCAGTAACATACATAAGTCTGTTAAGGTTTTTGAGCTGGAATCGCACTGAGCCGTTTATTGACAGTTCAGCAAGCCATGTAACCCACGAAGAAAAGTAGTAGGGCTTACTGTGGTCATATTAGCACTTGAGGCAACAGATCGTTAAAACCCAGGACTCCAATGGATTATGATTTTGATTGTGATTTCACTCGAACCAACTATCGATTGATGCCTTGGGCATTGTGATAACAGTGCTGTAGAAGTCATTAGATTTAGATTTGAGATTAGATTACTGTTGAAAGGGGCATGTAACGAACAAGCAATTACCACACCTTGCCTTTACCTGATGTGTGAAATCTGCATTGGGCAGCAACTTTCAGACTTGTAAGAAGTCTTTGTTTTAGTAGAATAATGTAAATTAGTTTGCCAGTAACTTCAGTTGTTTTTCTGTTTTTCTTACAGAACCAAACTCTGGTGTAGTTCGATGTAATCCCGACTGTGACGTATAGAAGCGTCCAAAGATTTTTTCAGCAGATGTAATCCAGAAGGCCGAGCCTTAAAATTCTACTAGCTTCTGGACTTTTGTGGCATCATACTTGCATAATAGTTTACCAGTTATTAGAATACATGTTAACACAGGAAAGTCTTGAGCATATTTTGCGTTGCCACCAGAAATGGTTACATTGTATACTCTGGGATTGTGTTAACATTGCCGTTCATGAACAGTCTTAGGTAGATAGGGTTGATGATGGAAATATGGTGTAAGCCATGATTAGGTGAACTGGAATCAATTGACTGAAGATTTGTGTAGCCAGTGCAAATCATAATTTGTGTACATTTCTTCAAGCTGTGCTGCTACGTATGTGTAGTAAGCGGTGGCCATTTTTAGATAGTTCATGCTTTGATTCTCTGCTTATATGGGCTTATATTAATAAGTTTGCTAACGCTAGCTAATCATCAGCTTCAAATTGCTAGTCAGTTTTTCTGCGTGTCGCAGGTGTTGAACAACTTTTTTCATTCCATCACAGTCCCTGTTTTGAAATTTTTCGAGCAGCTTGCAAAATGTTCTAACATTCAGTCATGTTTAGAGTGTGAAAGATTTGTGAAGTTGTTTATCAGAATAGTATTGGAAAAAACGTAAATCTCTTAAATCTCCGTACGAGAAGTTATGTATATATTTATCAATACATTTACGTAGAACCTGAGAATATCCACAATATGCATCTATGACCATCTATATCAAAGTGAAAATAAATCTGTTCAGTTCCAAAGATCAGTTTCAGAAGAATCTATCAATCTCCAGCAATTAAAATAAACTGGAAACCAACTGGCAGTCAAGAAAATTATGCAGTTTTGAGGTTGTTAGAGAGGAACGTGCACCTATAATGCATATATTACACGTGTTTGCTGTGCTTGAAGAGTTCGTGTGACTTGTGTTTATACTGTTAAACAGTGCAGTGTTGAGCAAACCGTTTGCCTTCACTTATCCCCAACTTGAAAAAGTATTGCATTGTGATTGATCGACTTGGTACCAGGTTTTAAAGAAAACTTATGTATAAAGAATGTTTTATAATAGATTAGATGTGTTAGAAATGTGGAATTAGGGTAAAAGTCACAGAAACAAAACATATTCAAATACAATTTGGGACAGTTAAGACCGAAAAAGATGGCAGTTTGTTTTTGTGCTTCAAGAACCTGTTTGATTGGTAAAAATTGCTATACAAATGTCTGAGCTTAGATACATATAGAAAACAAAGTTTATTTCTTATGGTAATTTTACAGAAAATTCATTTTCCTTAGACGTGTGACGCGGAACTCTTTTCTGCAACTATTGTTTGGGAAGTGTGTTGAGTAAGTTGCTAATTCATGTTTCTCACACTACATATGCAGATTTTTCTGTGCTGTATAATGCTACTGCTGTAACAAAGTTAAGTAGATTAAAAATGAAATTAGATTTTAGTACTTTGTCGTAGTCTAACAAAATGATCTTTAGCAACAATTTCCTTTTAACAACAGAAAATTATTTTGGCAGTGCTTCAAGTTTTAGGCTTATGTCAACCTATTGAAGTTGTCGATTTACCTCTGCATTTATTAATAGCCTTGTGCCTTTGTTATCTTTTGTTTATCTTTTTTACTGGATTTGTCTGGATTCATACTGAATCATACTATCATTTGTAAGAATAAGCTCGTTTAAGAAATATAGCATCTCAATGTTGTGCTAGGATAAGAACTCAACTTTAACATTTGGACTGGATTTTTATTCTCTTTGAGAACTAGAAAAATCTGCAATGCCATTTGCTTTAACTTTTAAAGGTGTCCAGAATGTTAATAAGAAACGTTCATGGATTTTAAAAGATATCACCCATTAGGTTTCATTAAGCTGTGATAGAGACAAGAGTTTTCTGTGCATTGGTGGACAATTGAATAGGTTGGAATTGTGTTAGCAAAAAACAATGACAATTAGTGCTAATTGTCAAATATATGAGATGGTGTTTCAGCATTCTTCCATATAATTTACAACTCTTATGGCTGCAGATGATGTAGCTGTTTTAGTATTATGCTGATAATATATAAAATTACTTTGTGTGTTTTAAAGAGGACTTCTGAAATTACTGTTTTGTGTACTGGAAAATGTCACCAGTTTGTTTTGCATAGTCTTTACGAGATCCTGTCTTTAAAGTCGAGCTCTTTTCTTTGACGTCAGTCATGCCCTGGAAGAGAGATTTTGTGCCTGTGACATTATGATTTAAAAGTGTTGACTGTGAAATGTAGTTTTATGTATGGAAATGAGTGGACGCAAGCCCCACCTTTATCAAATGGATCATTATGGGGTGAAGTGGTCTATAGTTAATTCTACAGCCACCATGGATCCCATAGTTAATTTGACTTGGAATGTGCCCTTATTTAGCACAAATTCATGTGCTGTCGCTCGTATTTAATTCAAGCCTAAAGGATGCAGCTGCTTATGATTGTAGTTTTTACTTTATTACTTGTGTGACATGTCGACTGTTTCTTGCTGAGACTTTGTTTTTGCAAACGATAGCTTATTAGAAGGAAAATGAACTGTAGTTTACTAAGCGCTGCTGCTATAACAGGGAAGGTAGATTTGTATGTGTTTTTAAGTATTAGTAAGGTAATACATCTTGCATTTGGAGTCAGTATACAGAAGGCTTATGTTTTAATTCTGTGCAGATAATTGAAAGATACGGGGGATTGGGCTACTGCGTGTTCTAGTTGGGTTTAGGAAATCTTATTTTTTGAGAGAATTAAAGGGAATGTAGGAGCAGGTAACTCATGGCGATGGTAATCACCAATGTGCAGTGTCATATAGATTAAGACACTTTTAAAGAATGTGTGTTTAAACGTACATAATTTTGGTACAGTGACTTAGAATTCTGTTTTGTAATGTGCTGTCAGCTTTGTTAAATTACAAATTTTCCTATATGCAGTATTTTATTTCATTTATAACATATTTTCTTGGAGGATTGAAATTGTAGTGAGGTCAGAAGCAGAAACTTAAACTCTGGTTACCCTGATAGGACTACAGCCAGTTTAGGATTTAAAGAGTGGCCTCCATAATCGACCAAGTACGCTGCTACATGACGTTTGACTTGAGAAAAAATCTTGCCAACTTTTCTTTGGAAAGGGGACTTTATTTATAGTTCTTTAACAAAGTGGAAGTGATTTGGCAGTTATTTTTTTCCATGTTGTTTCATTTTCTTAATTGATATGTGTATCAGGCCTAACAAAGAGATATGCAGCACCAATTCATCAATTCCCATCTTGTTTTATGTAGCGTTTAGGCCTATGCAGCGTGTTATATAGTGTGCATTACTTGCAAAGGTGAATTTGATAAAATCAGCAGTAAAGGGCTACCAAGTTACCAACTGTTCCAACTTGCATACTTAGTTTCCCTGACTGAAGTGATTTAGCCTGGACTTTTCCAATGGATTGTGAATTTGCTGTGGAGAGACGTCAATTTGTGCCTGTGTAACAGTTACAGATTAGATTTGATTCAGGATGTTGAGCGCTTTTCCACTTCTAAGGCTTTCTGTCACTTCAGTCGCGGCCTCGCTTCTCCAGTCCGTCCGTCCGTCCGACCAAAACCCCTTCTTCGAATCACCCGAGTTCTTCAGCTCGCTGCAGAACGTCCCAACGAAGACTCATCACTTCGCCCAGTAATCGTATGCCGTGGACATCTCCCTTCCCTCTCGTTCAAGCTTCGGACTGACATTACCGCGTTAAGCGCATTCCACGCCTTTATAGTGAAGAGTTTATGACTTAGTTTTAAACTCGGCCACGGTTCACTGACCACACCAAGTGCAAGACGCATCTACTGTATGCAAATCGCTTGAAAACAGACAGGCGTGTCCTGTGGCATGTTGGCCGATTCGTTTGAACGCTCCTTTTGCTCTCCCCATACCTCTTAAAGGGGGTCACGGTTCATTGACCACACACAAGTTCAAGGGATGAAGACAGCAAACGTTCTGCCTCGGCTATCACACAACGCCACTTGAGTTCGTGTTTTCCCACCTTAGTGACCACACACCCGTATCTCGTCTATATCGGGATATACAGCTCACACGCAACACATCATTCTTTCAACTCCGCCACTGCCGTACCCAGGCGGTGCCAGTCCCAAGCCTGGATAAAGGAGGAGGGCGACGCTAATCATCTTCGTTATGACACAGCGTCGTTAAACAGCAACTACACACATCATTTCTTCATCGCTGAAATATAATGACAACGTACCAATCGATGGCGCTGAGCAATTTCGCGTGAAGGACTTGCTCAAGGCCCCCACACAGTGGCTGCTTCGGAGAGAGACTCTAACCCGCGCCCTCCACATTCAAAACCAGCGCAAAACTGTGATGGAATGGGATACTTTGATGATGATGTTAACAAATTGTGCCAAAGTAATCAATTTAAGTGGATTTCAAGTAATGTGATAAGTTACTTTGCCTAGCTACTATGAAAGCTTACTTACCACTACTGACACTATTCAAATATTCCTGTAGATTTATGCAGAGTAGTCTAGGCGAAGACATGCATTTTCAGGGACTCGTGAAAATGTGAATGTACACCTTATTCTATAGTGATTGTATGGCATTGACTCTGCTCATCTTCAATGAATTCATCGGGTGAGATCCTTCATCACGGCGGCCCGTATGAATGGGTACCCCGCTATTTACGGTCTCCGTGTAGGACCAAGCTAGCCCGAGATTAAACCCTCTTAATATAATCACTATCGGTACATGAACCCGCACATGCTCATGCACAGAAGCGCCCGACGACATGTTAACGTGAGGCTTAATTCGTAATCGTAATCGTAATTCAGAGATTTCTACAGCGCCCAACGAAAGCCGCGCCGCGGGGACCAGCTTATTCACAGGCGCTCAGTCAAAACAAAATCGGTAGGCAAAAGGGTTCGGTTCCGGGTCAAGATCCAAGAGTCAGGCAGAGAGACAGCGTGGCAGCTACGGGGGTGGTGGTGTTTGGGGTTGGGGCTGGGGAGCACACAGATAAGAGGAAGAAGGGGTGTCAGGATAGGGTCTGTGGAAGAGGAATGCTTTCAGTTTTGAGTGAAAGGCCGAAGCAGAAGTTGAAAGCGGTGGACCATCGGTGAGTTTGTATGATGGGTCAGAAAGCTGTCGCAGTTCTGGGGGGGGGGGGTTTAATTATTCTACCTACATAACGAAAACACAAAATTAGCGTCCAACAGATGAGTTAGAAATAACAATCAAAATTCAATGGGGCTGGAGACAAAGATAACACCTATTTTCATTATAAATTTGGCCAAATTCCACATCCTACTTGCATTGGCAGATGCGCTGTTGACAGCTGACCGTCTGCCAGCTGGCCTGCTGATACGTCACTTCCGGCAGCTACAACTGCCGAATGCCCAATACACAGCAGCGCTTTCTCTAGTTCTTCTATTACCTCGTTGCCTAATACCAACAAAATCTAATTTTGACCACCAAAATGCTTGCGATATTGAGGACTCGTTTCACAACGAAACTTCTTCCAAAAGACTAAAATAATCTAGCGAAACAAAGAGTCCCTTTGTGCCGAAGTGACCAAAGTCGAAAAGGCGTTTGCAAATTAGAGATTGATCGGTTGATAGCACAAGAACGTTTCAGCAACGCTCCATGTTGAACGCTTCTTGACGCGAAGTCCTCCATCTTCTAGAGCTGTGCGCCGTGAGACCAACTGAACTGATGGCGACCGACTGCGAAACTCCTCATGCTTGGTCTTACGGCAAATGGCTTTCGTCGTCCTAAAAGCAAAACCTTTAACCAAACAAAGATCGAAAAAGTCCGAAAGCAATTTTTCTTATCTGTGGGTCTTCTAAATAATGTCGTCCGGAGCATCCATAGAAGTCGGACTCCTGCTGGAGGCGTCCATGAAATCAGAACAATGCGAAAATGGAAAGTGAAATAGGCCTACATGGCAGCCGATAACTGTTTTTTGTGCCGATTTATTTGTCTTCCGATAAAGCCAGCTGTCTTGCAGTTGATCGATCGCTCTCTATTCGCTTCTTGTGATCAATACTTGATCGTCTTAGTTTTGGGCGCAACAAATTGGTTTCCGCCGTCTTTTTAATACTTAAACAGCGAGAAATAAAAATTGAATCGTAATCGTAAACTCGAGATTTCTACAGCACCCAACGAAAGCCAAGTCGCGGGAACCAGCTTATTCGCAGGCTCTCAGCCAAAACAAAATCGATAGGCAAGAAGAGTTCGGTTCCAAGTCAAGATCCAAGTCAAGATCCAAGTCAAGATCCAAGTCAAGATCCAAGTCAAGATCCAAGTCAAGATCCAAGTCAAGATCCAAGTCAAGATCCAAGTCAAGATCCAAGTCAAGATCCAAGTCAAGATCCAAGTCAAGATCCAAGTCAAGATCCAAGTCAAGATCCAAGTCAAGATCCAAGTCAAGATCCAAGTCAAGATCCAAGTCAAGATCCAAGTCAAGATCCAAGTCAAGATCCAAGTCAAGATCCAAGTCAGGATCCAAGTCAAGCAGGCAGGCAGCCAGACGGTTACGGTGGGTAGTGTTTGGAATTGGATCACTTAGAACAATAAAGGGAAGAAAAGGAATCAGGATAGGATCTGCGGAAGAGAAGTGTACGCTCAAGGTACCGCTACTACTCCATCTCTCTCATTAACATCTTTTCTGGGGCAACGTGAGAACGTTTAGCCTAAGGTATGACTTTATTGTAGGTCCTTATGTAAAATCTTGCCGATGTATCAAGGGTAGAGTCATTTCGTTACAACATGTATGTGACATAAACCATACCATGTGGATGTTGTATCTGTTGTGTAAACACATCTGACCTGACAAGATAGACACCAGGCACATAAACTGACCTTTGACCAGGCACATAAAATGACCTTTGACCAGGCACATAAACTGACCTTTGACCAGGCACATAAACTGACCTTTGACCAGACACATAAACTGACCTTTGACCAGACACATAAAGCGACCTTTGACAGACACATAAACTGACCTTTGACCAGACACATAAAGCGACCTTTGACCAGGCACATAAACTGACCTTTGACCAGACACATAAACTGACCTTTGACCAGACACATAAACTGACCTTTGACCAGGCACATAAAGCGACTGAATTGCATTACATCTACCAACCGGTTTTAAGTTCTTCAGGACTTGAATCAGACGACGAATTTCTGCGGTTTTCGTGCAATTTTCGGCCTCCAGTTGTCGTATCCGTTCCTCAAACAAAGCTTGTCTTTCGGCCTATGTAATAACCACAATTAGCATTACAAGTTCAGTAAAGTATCACATATAACCACAAGTGAAACATAGGGAAGGCGCTCATTTCCTTTCCTTTAGGTCCTTGAGCCGGCAGTGGACGAATCCCAAGGTCCTGGACACGGGGCCTGTGCATCGCAGGACTTGCTGTTTACTTCTAAGCTTACGCCCCTACCAAATTATACTGGTTGGTGAAAGAGGCACGGTGTGCGCAAGCAACTTGCCCAGGGCCGTTACATGGAGTCGAACCCGCAACCGCATGATCATTGATCAAACAGGTTACCGATAGACCACCGTGCCGCACATTTCAATTTTAGTAGAGTACAGACCAAGGGAATCTCGTTGATCTGAACTTCTGCAGGAACCTTTCAAGAAGGCCTTAGGTCTTGTCGAACTGAGCAGAATTTACTAGGGAACAACACCGATAAGATTTTTACCCCGAAACAATAGAGCTTATCCGGTAGACTTTACCATGAGACATAATCAATTAGAGTTTACCAGGAACCCGTTGATGGTCTTTCGGATCATCTCCCCCAAATCGTGGCTTTCAAGGGCTCTGTTCGGATATGGGTTGGCCGTAAGGTCCTCAACCCCATTCGTTTCTGAGGCACTTGCTCCTTCTGCGGTAGCAGGGGCGCTGTCGATGTGGCACCCTGAGCAGACGTCACTGGCTCCAATTGTGACTGCTTTGAGTTGACCTTCGGACGATGTCGGGGTGCTTGACCTTCGGTAAACGGAGAAACTCGTGATGTTCGAAGGATGAGGAGATGACAAAAGTTGACTGACGAGAAGAGGTGAATTTTCGAGAACCCGTGATTCTCCCTGAAGGGTGTGGCCAACAACAGGTTTTGTGATGAGCAGAAGAGGACGGATCGGGTACTTGCTGCTGCTGCTGCTGCTGCGGTTGCTCTCGTGAGCATTGTTCGGAATGCACGGATCGCTGAATGCGATATCTGCTCCAGCCCCACCCGGCGTTCTTCCCACATTTGTCTTTCCCCGTTTGTTGCTTCTGCTGGTGGCGGTGGTGGTCTCTTTGCTCGTTGGCAGCCATCTTGAGTTCTCTTTTGCTAGCAGGGCATCTCTTTCGGCCGTCGGTGATGCATGACCAAAGACATCGCTCCTCGTCTTCATCCAAGCGTGACCGAAAACATCTCTAGCGGAACTCGGTGATGCGTGACTGAGGTCAACCGAGTACCGTCCTCTTCCACGGATCCGCTCCGTCTCAGCATCCTCGTCCTCCGCATCGTAGACCTGATTATCGAAGTAGACCGAAGCTGTACTTCGACATCGCGTCGCCCTTCCAGGCGAACTGCGTTTCGACAACTGAACTGAAGGAAGGGGAGACCTTATCCCAAGTCCTAAAGCTGCAGGATGTGAAGGATTAGGAGTAGGAGCACCAAGGGAATGGGTGTGCTCGTCTATTTGCAGTCTGGTGAAGCTTTTCCGCTTTCCGCTTCCGTTTTGGCTGTTTCGTCTGCTGCCGACGACGACCGTAGAATGCGAAAGAGGGCGACTGTTCTGACCGGAAGAGCTTTCTCCTCCATCGGGACAGTCGCTTCCGGCGAGGTCAGTCCCAGACGAAGCCCGACGAGCGGCTGTCGGGGACACTGCGGCGCGAAGGTCACAGTTTGAGGTCACAGTGTCGGCAGCCGTCGACCCTTGCGCCTCGTTGTTCGGGTCGGCCAGATCGGGACTGAGCAGAGTGTCACGGGTGTCCATCTTGACGATGACGCTATGGCGACGGAAGCAGTTCTCGAGCCCGAGACTTGTCTTCCACGAGAATCCTCCGTCGCTCTCTGGTCTCTTTCCGCCGCGCCACTCCCTAGGCGGCGAGTCCTTCGATTTCAACGACCGTCTCCTGGACTTCCGGCCTGGAACGAGGCCATCCTGGACACTCCGCTGCGTCTCGAGACTGGAGATCTTCTTGACATCCTTCGGGGCGGCGTCGTCCGAAATCCCAGACCCGATGTCGTCGCAGCTGGATGTGTCTGAACCAGTCTTCCATCTTCGTCGCCCAGCTGTGTGCTGCGCAGACTCGCCCTGCCTCTTGCAGACACCCTTCCACTTCGAGGAGTCCGCTTTGTCCGCGTGGACCGCGTTGTTGTTGGACAGGCGATAGGGACTCTGGGGCCCAGCAGCAGGCGGATGGATGGCGGTCTTCGACGATCGAAGCGAGGTTTCCTGGACGCTGTTCCCCGTCGACAGTTGACCATCACAGGGCGGAGGAGGAGGAGGAGGAGGAGGAGGAGGATGAGGAGGAGGAGGAGGAGGAGGAGGAGGAGGAGGAGGAGGAGGAGGTTTCGTGTTCTTTGAGCGGAACAGTCCCGGACGTCGGAGGAAGCTGTTTCCTTCGACAGGTGGCGCTGATCGCACCGATATCCGCTTCCGGTTGTGGGCGCCGAGCTCGAGAAGACGTCGCTGTCCGTAGTCCTTGATTAACATCTACAGTACCACAACAGAAGGCAGAAGTTTAACAGAAAACATGCGGCCATTCCGTTACACATGTCTGTTTTATCTGTATGCCTGTCTGTTTATCTCTGTGTCTCTGCTCGTCTTCTTATATCTGTCTGTCTGTCTGTCTGTCTGTCTGTCTGTCTGTCTGTCTGTCTGTCTGTCTGTCTGTCTTTTGATCTCCTTTCAAATGTCCTACCGTCGTCACCGCGTACATCCCACCTACAGTTTGTCCAACTCAAGTTGTTAAGCGACATCTTCCACTGTAAAGTAACTTACATCGGGAGTGAAACGCAATAAACCTCTGCTTCTGGGTGGTCTCTTGGGTAATTTATAACTGTGAAGTAAGTAACGCTTAGATCTACGTTAACTGTTGTTAACCTCTGCTTCTGGGTGGTTTTGGGGGTAATTAATAATTGTGAAGTAAGTAACGCTTAGATCGGGGGTGTTGTGTTGTTAACCTCGGCTTCTGGGTGGTCCTTGAGGGCGGTAAGAACGTCATCCCGCGACAGAACGATGAGTTCCGAGTAACCGACCGACCGAACATCGGCTGTTCTCCTGAAAAGAAAGATCATTCCACGATGATGATGAAGTAACTCACTTCACAAGGACCATCACAAGAGTTTTAGGCTTCCAAAGACAATAGGCTGCCTATACTAAGCGGCGACATCAGTTACGCTTTATCCGTATGTATGTAATCGTATTCGTAATCTCGAGATTTCTACAGCGCCCAGCGAAAGCAACGTCGCGGGAACCAGCTTATTCACAGGCGCTCAGTCAAAACAAATCGGTAGGCAAAAGGGTTCGGTTCCATGTAAAGATCCAAAAGTCAGGCAGAGAGACAGTGTGGCAGCTACGGTGGATAGTGTTTGAAATCGAAGCGAGAAGAGAGATAAAGGGAAGAGGAAGAATCAGGATAAGACTTCTGGAAAATAAATGTTTTCAGTGCATGTATGTATGTATGAATGTATGTATGTATGTGTGTATGTATGTATGTATGTATATATGTATGTATGTATGTATGCATGTATGTATCTGGCTATTTATATAGCGTCTTTTAAGAACCTCACAAACGCATCTATAGATCTAGTTACGCTTTAGCGTTTAACAGATTTAGTATACACGCTTTAAATTTCTACATCCAGTCAGCCACGTTTACCGGGCGAACAGGGACCCTCACCTTGCCATGATGGCAACTATGTAGGGGCCAGCTGTTGGCCCAGTGTGAGCCCAGCGCTCGTGGTTGTCAGTAAGGCGTTGTTAGTTTTAGCGAGCTACAGGTCTAGTAATATTCCGCCGTCGGGTCTTTCCAAATCCTCTCGGATATCCCTCTTATCTGTCGACCGGACTCATCATGGAAATCTCTCGCCCATCGAATTTGTTTAGTAGCCACCATCGACTGATGCCTTTAGGGTCATCAGATTACTGCTGCCGCTGTTGTTGTTGTCGTCGTCGTTGTTGTTGTTGTTGTTCTACAAGCCTAGTTAAGCTTTAGTACTCTACATCTCTATAATTAAGCTTTGGCGCTGCGAAGATAGATCACTAGATGGATAGATAGATAGATGGTTAGATAGTTATATATATATATATATATATAGATAGAGAGAGAGACAGACAAAGGGACAGAAAGAGACAGAGAGAAAGAGAGAGAGAGTGAGTGAGAGTGAGTGAGTGAGAAAGAAACAGTGAGAGTGAGTGAGAGAGAGAGAAAGAAACAGTGAGAGAGTGAGAAAGAGAGACAAAGAGACAGCGAGAGACAGAGAGAGCAAGAGAGACAGAGAGATAGAGGGAGGGGTGAGAAAGAGAGAGAGAGAGAGATATGATAGCGCTGTATAGATCAGACTTGGTGACTGGAGAAGCGGAGGAAGAGAGTGCACCTGTTGACTCCTCCATCTAGATTCAGAATTCCGATTTCGCCGAAGAAATCCCCGGTGCTCATCTGAGTCAAGATTTCGCCTCTCTCACTACGAAAGACACAATTACAATCAGCCTCACAGTTCAAATACACTGACGAAATATATAAAGTAAATAATTCAGTAATGACTGTAATATACAAATTACATGTGTATAGAGTACAGGCCTCTTCGTGTCATCATATAAATTATATTAATAACAGTAATATATTTAAATGAATAAATTTCAAATTAAAGATCACACTGATGATGATGATGATGATGATAATTATGCTGATCATGATAATTTTCAAGGCAATGATGCTGCTGATAATGAAAAGTGATAGACATGGTGTTGATGGTATTGATGATGATGATGATGATGATGATGATGATGATGACGACGACGACGACAATAGTTATAATTATGATGATTTCGTTGCTACTGTTTATAAAAATGACAGCAGACGCGTTGTTTTATTGTTGTTGTTGTTGTTGTTGTAGATGATGATGGTGACGACGAAGAGGAGGATGATGACGCGACGCGAGTGGTTAAGGAGTGGCTTGATTCACCTGATGACTTCGAGCAGACCGTCTGCGATTATGAACATTTCCCTGGCCACTTCACCCTTGCGGCAGATAAGGTCCCCTGGGGTGAAGATGTAGGTGCGCATCTTTAGAACAAGGTCGTGCAGAAACTCCGGCTCGCACTCCTGAAATATCGTCACCTTTGGGGCAAAAAGTAAATCAATGATTCACTGCAAGAGCTCTTGAAATATCGTCACCTAAAGGAAAAAGTCCAGTTAAGTGGATCAGTGAAGAACTCTTGAAATATCGTCAACTAAGGGGGAAAAGTCCAGTTAAGTGGATCAGTGAAGAACTCTTGAAATATCGTCACCTAAGGGAAAAAAGTCCAGTTAAGTGGATCAGTGAAGAACTCTTGAAATATCGTCAACTAAGGGGGAAAAGTCCAGTTAAGTGGATCAGTGAAGAACTCTTGAAATATCGTCAACTAAGGGGGAAAAGTCCAGTTAAGTGGATCAGTGAAGAACTCTTGAAATATCGTCAACTAAGGGGGAAAAGTCCAGTTAAGTGGATCAGTGAAGAACTCTTGAAATATCGTCACCTAAGGGGAAAAAGTCCAGTTAAGTGGATCATTGAAGAACTCGTGAAAATTTCCACTTGCAAGACATAATGAAGCGCCAATATTTTAGTTCAGTCCTCCCATATCCCCAAGTATGAGGAGGCGCTCTTTTTCTTTTCTTTAAGCCCTTGAGCCGGCATTGAACGAATCCCAAGATCCTGGACACGGGGCCAGCACATCGCAGGACTTACCGTTTACCTCCCAGCTTACCCTGATACCAAATAATCACTGCTTGGTGACGACATAGGCACGGTGTGCGCAAACAACTTGCCCGGAGTCGTTACACGGAGTCGAACCCGCAACCGCATGATCCTTGACCAAACGCATTACCGATAGACCACCGTTCCGCACTGTCAGCTTTATTCAGCGTGATTCGTTCTGATTCAATTTGACTAATTCTTATTCAGTTTTGGTGGGGCACGGTAGCATATTGGAGAGAGTGCTCGGCTTGTAACGCGGAGAGTACGGGTTCGAAACTCTTCTGAGACGGTTACTGTGTAAGGACCTTGAGCAAGTCCTTCACTCACAGTTGCTCGGCGCCATCGATTGATGCTAGTCATTAGATAGTGGCGCCTAATAAATACAGAAATAAACGGTAGTAATATTCACAAGATTCACCTTCTTCAGTGTGTCGAGGTGAACATGAAGAGCCAATTCCGTCTTCAGTTTATCTGGAAGAAGTCCTAGGGCGTTGATATCCCCACCGCCATTCATGCACCCTCTGAAAATACCATGCACAACTTACCAATATATGATATACCATATATCATATACCATGTAGCATCTACCATGTACCTACCATCTCTTACCATATTTGCCATATGGACCGACTACAACACAGGTCTATACCATATACCGTATATACTATATACTATACATCATCAAGGCCAACAATACCAGTGCTGGGTGTATCATACCATTTCAGTACCACTATGTACCATGTTTCACTGACTGTCACTGACCAAACGTACTGCATATATATATTCATATATTCATATATATATATATATATGTGTGTGTGTGTGTGTGTGTGTGTGTATATAACCCTCAAATCTTTAATAGAGTTACTGACTGACCTTGAACTGATGAATTGACTTGTGTGTGTGTGTGTGTGCGTGTGTGTGTGTGTGTGTGTGTGTGTATAACCCTCAAATCTTTAATAGAGTTACTGACTGACCTTGAACAGATGAATTGATTTACTTACTGTCTGCAATCAGGCATAGGCCCTATTGTTTGACTTTCACTGAATCTGTTGATTTCTTTGACTTAATACAATGATTGACCTTGATTAAAAATATTGTTTGACCTTGATTAATTACAGTTACTGACCTTGGCTAAATACAACGAATGACCTTGACTAATGTAGTAAATGACCTTGGATGAATGCAGTAAATGACCTTGACTAAATACAATATATGATCTTTATGAATGCAGTAAATGACCTTGAATGAATACAGTAAATGACCGTGAATGAATACAGTAAATGAAATTCACTAAATACAATAAATGACGTTGACTAACACAGTGAATGACCTTGACGAAATACAATGACCAACCTTGACTAAGCACATCGACTGACCTCGTGAACTTAAGTACAGAGGTGACCTTGACTGACCTTGACCAGGCGTAGTCGTACCAGCGCTGGACGTGTCTCTGCATGTCGAGAGGGACGTTGTGATTTCGCATGTAAGACTTGGCTCCATCCTGTCTCGAAGAAAAACATCGCGAATAGAATACGTTTGGACGAAATACGACAGGAAGCCAGGACAAGCATTCTAAACGGGCAGGATAGATGGAGCAGTTGGTCTGCTGATGGATAACCACGCAGCCGCTGTTCCCTTGTCCCAACGACGGATACACTGAACGGGGGGGGGGGGGGTTGTATTCTCGATCTGGAGAGGGAGGAAGAATCCAATTTCACAATTTTTGTTCCATTAACTCGCCCGAATCTCAGGCCAGCTCCATGAAATGCATGCAGAAGAGCTTCGTAACCATATCAGAGTTCTGTCTCCGGCATTTCTGATCATGTTGGCCGACAATTTTTCAAGCGAACAATACTCCTGAATCTATGAATCACTTTCAAGCGACCATTCGGGACTGGCTCCGTTTTTCCTAATATATACGTGCCCCAGTGGAGTGGTTCGCCCACCGCGTCCCTCTTGGTTACATGGCGTGGCGTCCATTCAAACGGGCAGCGGTGGTGACGGATCTCATTCAATAAATTCATTGCAAAATGAGGAGAGTCGATGCCATACGGTCGCTATATAAATCCTGTATATATTTATTACACCGGCGCCCCTCAGGCCAGACCCGTGCGTAATGGACTGCCAGAATGTGGCGCCCCTCTGGAAATGCTCTTGCCCTCCCTCGTAAGCAATCATGGAGCCGCAATTGACGTGTCCTACTACCACTACTGAACGTTAGGCTTCGCAGTCACTTATGCTTTTAAATGACTTTATGCCCGTGGTTGTAATCTTATCTCGAGATTTCTACAGCGCCCTTAGAAAGCCAAGTCGCGGGAACCAGCTTACTCATGTCTTACTGTCTGTTTGTTTGTCTGTTTGTTTGTCTGTCTGTCTGTCAGTCTGTCAGTCAGTGTCAGCTCTGTTGGAAACCAAAGATCGGTAGGCGGGTAAGGTCAGGTTCGGTTCAAGGTCGAAATCCAAGGGTCATGCAGGTAGCTAGTCAGACGGCTACGGTTAATAGTAGTCAAAATGGGGGCAGCGAGAGATGTAAGGAGAAGAAGAGTCAGGATAGGATTGTGACGATGATTGTTTGGCTAACGATTCCTAGTCCATGATAGAATCAGACCATTTGAACAAAACGTTGACTAATTCTGTATGTGATATGGTTGTGAATTATGAATTGTTCTTACCAGAAGCCTTTCGAATTCTTGTCTGCTGGCGTTTCGATTTGTGATGACGTTTCCTACTTGACCTGAACAGAGATTGGAAAATCTCTAATCTAACCAGACTAATTTACAGCAGCTATAATCATGCACACCATCATTGTCATCATCGTCGTCGTCGTCATCATCATCATCATCATCATCATCATCATCATCGTCATTGTCGTCGTCATCATCATCATCATCATCATCTTATCATCATCATCATCATTGTCGTCGTCATCATCATCATCATCATCATCATCATCATCATCGTCATCATATCAGCATCAGCATCATCATCATATCAGCATCATCAGCATCATCATATCAGTATCATCATTATATCAGTATCATCATTATATCAGTATCATCATTATATCAGTATCATCATTATATCAGTATCATCATCATCATCATATCATCATATCAGTATCATCATCAGCAGCAGCATCACCATCATCATCATCATCATCATCATCATCATCATCGACGATCTGTCAAAGTGTAAATCGATCGGGCATTGAATCGTCAACTCGCCCGATATTGTAGCGTAGCGTTAAATCGGGAGGAAACACAGTCTTTATTTTTCGTTTGTAAAATTAAACAGACGAATAGTTCAATAACAACAGCACTTGAAACGTCAATATACCGTTACTATACGCACGAATCTTTCAATACCATATGTAACTCAAATTGACAACTGAGTACACGACAGACAACTACTAATATGATAATGTCTTACCAGAATGATCAGACATCATCACATTAACATCATCAATTCAAGCATCTTTATAATGATATCACCAATTATCATCTTCAAAACATCATCAGACATACAGTAATGATGATTACATCATCAAACATAACCTTATTCACCTCATCAAGCATCTCTATAATGAATTCATCAAACATCTTCATAACATCGCCAGATGATAACATTATAAAACATCACCATATTAACACCACCATACCGACAATCGTAGCGAAGACGAAGACTCCGATGAGATAGCTGACGATCGTGAAGACATGTCTAAAAGGAAGAAGAAGAAATGCCTTCGTCAGATCAATCAACATCAAAACATCACTCAGATCCAATTCATATCCGAGACTCAGCTACTTCAGTCGAACCAATTTATTCGCTCTCTCTCTCTCTCTCTCTCTATCTCTCTCTCTCTCTCTCTCTCTCTCTCTCTCTCTCTCTCTCTCTCTCTATCTCTCTGTCTCTCTGTCTCTCTCTCTCTTTTTCTCTCTCTCTGTCTCTCTCTCTCTGAAGACTTCTCCCGCCTTTCATTGCTAGAAAGGCTGGCCAGAACGCTAAAACCATGACATTACGAGACAGACAGACAAGCAGACAGACAGACAGACAGACAGAAGAAGTATGAGAATACCGCAGAATTTACAGGCAATGAACCTCCTTAATATAACCTGGACATTATGATACACACACACGCGCACGCAAGCCACACACACAAATTCACACACACACACACACACACACACACACACACACACACACACACACTACTATCCCTGTACATTGCAGAACGGGTCTTTAGGAAAAACAACATTAAAAGGCGCTACATAACGGGGTTCAAAGGGCAGGATTTATGTTGCATATAAAGCAGGGCAGAGGTTGTAAAAGCCAAGAACCTGCGTGAAATTATGATCCAGTGTTAAGGGTCAGCCATCAAAGAAATGTTTAAGATCATAACGAATCGAAGCCTTTAAGTGATGTTATGATAATGACGACAAGGATTATGATATCGACGACTATGATTATCAAGACGATGATTATGATAGTGAAATGATGATCATGATTGTAATGATGCAGTTGGCTTCAACCTGGATAATCGTTTGATCCCACGATCCAGCTGTGAATTCTAAGTCTGAGATTCTACACGTTTGACAATACGTCTATTCTGGCGCTACACTAATTGCTATTTATGTTACCGTACACTGATGAAGACGAGAATGATGACGACAATGATGATACAAAGACGACGTTGATAACAACGACGATGATTATGACGACGATCACGATGACGGTGATGATGACAAATAAGCCTTCATAGTCGGCGGACGTACTCCCAGTTGGATTCGGGAGGTGAGAGGTCTCCGATGGTCGTCAGGGTCAGGGTCGACCAGTAGAGGGACCTGAGATACTTCTGAGCAACGGACGAGTAGTTTCCCACGGGGCGCGGGTACCCCCAGTGACTCTGAAAGTTCTGCGCCTTCGAAATGAGGAAGTAGAAGGCGGCGAACCAATGCGACCCGAGAAAGAGGACGTGGGTCAGATTGACGACCCTCCACATGTTCGGGTAGACCGTCCTCGTTTCCATCATGTGAACGTAGCGGTGCAGACGGTAGGCCTTGAGAAAGCGCGGGAACCGAACGAGCGGATGGAGTCCAGTGTAGATCTGGACGAGGTCGAGCGGAACTAGGGACACGACGTCCAACATGAAGGACCACGAGTAGATGTAGTGCCGGGCCAGCTTGCGCGAATCGTAGACGATCAGTCCGCGCTCGAGGTAGCCCGTCCTCAGCTGAACGGCGACATCCAGCAGGTAGATTACGTCACAGATGACGTCAGCCGACAGCCAGACGACCTCGTAGCCTTCCTGGATTTCGGGGAAGGCTTCCCGCGCGATTGACGTCCAGAGGTTATAGAGAACGGCCGTCGTGTTGACCGTCAGCCAGTAGAACATGAAGTTCTCGTCCGGTTTGATGACCAGTCGGCGCTGTCCACTCCAGTCGTCCTTCGTGTCCTGGTTGTCCTTCTCCGGCGTGGCCTCCGTCCTGTCCTCCGCCGACTGGTCGGCGTCGCGGTACAGACAGACCCCGTGCCGCGTTGAGAACTTCTTGAGGAAGGAGTCCTCGCGAGCAAGGCTGAGTCGCTTCTGCCGCCGTCTAGAGCTTCTTGTTTGACCGACGACGCTGGCTGCCTTCAGCGTCGTTCGCAGCTTCGGCCAAAGGGATCGGTGCGTGGTGGAAGGGTTTTGGGGTGGTGGGTTTTCGGAGGGCACGGCGGAAGTGGGCGAGGCGGCCAGCAGCCCTGAACATTCTTCCTCCTCTTCGGGGGCCGCTGGTGCTGGTTCGAAGTCGGGATTCATTCTGGAGCGCCGACCCTACGAGGGGTAGAATCAACTAGGAAACAGACGCCTGGAAAAGCAGTGTTCGCTGGGTGTCTTAGTGAAAATCGTTTCTGGAACATTTAAGAAAAACTGCGCTTTTAGAGGAAGCCCGTATTAAGGCGCTATATAAACGAAGAATTTATAATGGCGCTATGTAAACGGAAAATATGTAAGAGTCCTCTGTATGTATGTAGGTATGTGTGTATGTGTGTATGTATGTATGTGTGGGGCACGGCAGCCTATTGAGAGAGTGCTCGACTTTTAACGCGGAGAGTACAGGTTCGAAACTCCTCTGAGACAGTTACTGTGTAGGGACTTGAACAAGTTCTTCACTCACAATTGTGCAGCGCCATCGATTAATGCTGAATAATTAGATAGTGGCGCCTAATAAATACAGGAATAATAATATGTATGTATGTATGTGTGCATGAATGTATGTATGCATGTATGTTTGTATGCATGTTTTTATGTATGTGTGTATTTATTTATGTATGCATGTATGTATGTGTGTATGTATGTATGTATGTATGTGTGTGTGCATGGATGTATGTATGTGCTTAAGCATGTATGTATGTATGTATGCATGCATGTATGTATGTATGTATGTATGTATGCATGCATGTATGTATGTGCATGTATGTATTTAGACACTTGTTATAGCGCCTTTTATATCTCAAAATCCATATTTTCTGATGCACACATACATAAACGAAGCACTTGCATAATATAATTGTTAGAAGTTATTTACCCATGTTGCGATTTGTTGGGAGCAACAGCGAAGACTTCCTCACCCATGCATTCGTTCAGACTATTTCCAATTGGATAAACATTTTCCCCAACTGTTTCGCTCATACCCAAAGGTCTTGACCACCCACTGGTCCCAGCCATAAATCCCATCCTCATAAAAGCTTCCATCGCCTTACTTCCCATTTAAAACCGGTAATACGCCGTTGCTTAGAAGATAAACAAGCTCTTCAGATGCTTAAGTATTTCCGGAAGATATATTTATCTCCAGAGAATCGGCCCAGATTTGAATAATCCAAGAGAGAGTGGATTTCGTAAGAGCAGGCAGGACATACACAACGTTCTAAGCCATCGTTGGTTTTCACACTCCGCGACTCTTGCAACGTCTTCTAAGATCAAGCACAAGTGTAGCAAGAACGCGCATGCGTGTATGTTGCATAGCGACGGTTGCCTAGCGATAAGCCGTCGCTTACAATCAATACATCTTTAACATCTTTTAGGCTGGCGTTGAGAGAACGCCTCTAATTAGTTTTCTTGAAGAGGCTCTGTAGATTTACAACTACAATTACACTTAATTTTAGAAAATACAACGTTGCTGCATCGACGAGAGTTTCGCCTGAAATTCGACTGGACTTCGAAGGATAACGATTTCAGTCTACGAGTTTACTTGACGCCAGCATCGATTGATGTCTTGTGCATAGCAACGACGCTACAGAAGTCATCAGATGAGGTGATCACGCATAAGTGTCTGATGGCTGGTTACGCCATAGTGTCTGCTTTATGTTGTTTTGTGGTTGCATATTGTAAGCGCGCTCGGCTTATAACGCAGAAAGTAAGGGTCTAGCCTCCTTCGAGACGGTTACTGTGTAGGGACCTTGAGCAAGTCCTTAACTCACAACTGCCCGGCGCCATCGATTGATGCTAAGTCATTAGACAGTGGCGCCTAATAAATGCAGAAATAATAAAAAATAATTTCTTGTTGAACAATTCCTGTCTGTGAGCACATTGTGGCCACGCACTATTCATTACAATGGAAACAGACAACACACTCTCCAAAGATATCTTTCGGAACGATGCACTCACACACCATCAAATCCACCCACTCACATTCCCCCCAGGCGTCATCCACTCACCCTTCATTGGTCCCCAGGCCCTACCCTTCCCTGGAAGCATCACCCAATCTCCCCAAAATAAACTGTCACAAACCTCGGCCGAATTAATAAAATAATTAGATTTAGAGGGAAGAGGGTTGGGTGACGATAACACTGCAGAGGAATTTTTATCGGAGGCATCGCTGGAAGGGGAAAGTGATGGGGTGGGTTGGGGTCGTCGCATCGCTCACAGTGCGCAATGAGTGCAGTACATACAGACACACAGATGACGACCATGCAACATGATCAGCATGAAAGATAGAGAGAAAGAGAGAGAGAAGGAGGTAGACAGACAGACAGACAGACATGCAGGCAGGCAGGCAGGCAAGCAGGCAGGCAGCTAGACAGACAGACAGTATATATATATGTGTGTGGAGAGAGAGAGAGAGAGATACATCGATAGAGCATGAGTGAGCGAGCGAACGAGCGTAAGAGAGAGAGACAGAGACAGAGACATAGACAGAGACAAATACAGTGACAGAGACAGAGACAGACAGATAGAGACAGACAGAGGTAAAAATATTTGCGATAACTTCAAATATGAGCGAGTATGTCTTTCTCTATCCGTCCATTCGCCTTTCTACGTCTCTCTCAGTCTCTGTCTCTGCCTCATTTATAACATGACAGCCCTGTTTAATTAAATTCTGGAATTGGCCCAAAAAAACCGCAAGACGCCAAAACAACCAAATACAAGAGAATGGTGACGGCTAGGCGCTGCTGACACGTCTCTCTCAAACACAGCGAAGTTAAGCCATTCCGCGTATGGCTTATAATTGATTAAATGTATGATCAGCCATGGAAAATCAGGTCCTCTGGTGCCAACGCAGCCCTTCATCAATTCGGAGTCGGTCAACGAGTACCAACACCGGAGTGGAAGCTTAAAAATGTGTCCTGCTGTTGAATGGATGTGGTTGTTTTTCCGCCTCGGATGAAAACTCCATCGATCTGAGAACTGCTCTCTGAGGAGTTTTTATAGAGAATGTAAACGAATGCGTTACCTCGACCTTTGAATATAGAAGCTTGTGAAGAAGTTAGTTACCGTTACCTTTGATTACAGAAGAACGTGAACAATTCAAATACTTTTACCTTTAAATTCAGAAGCGTGTGAAGTTTACTGTGAACAAGTCACATAGCTTTACCTTTGATCATGTGTGAACAAGTCCGTTACCTTTACCTTTGAATGTAGACGCATGTAGACAGTAAAGTACAATACGCTACATTATACTACAATACAATACAATGCAATGCAATGCAATGCAATACAATGTATTACATTTCAAGGCAGCAAAATATAATACGGTTGAAGTACATCTTCACTTTCAGCTTGTTCACGAAATGTGTTAGACGCAAAGGTCAAAGTTCACACGAGTTATGACGATAAGGGTATTCGTATCGGTTATAGCTGTTAGGATACTGATGCCAAGTGAAGAGTGAAGGGCATAGGATGCGGTTCCAACTGAAGATGCTACGGCCCAACAGAAAGGCAAATAGAATTCAGATTGCATCGACGTCAAAGGAGACACGCATCGGAGAACTGGTGATGCATGAGAACTGATGAGGGAGGACAAGGAGGAAGATGATGAGAAGGAGGAGGAGGAGGAGGAAGAGAAAGGTTATGAAGGATAAGGAGGGGAGAAGGAGGAAGAAGCTGAGGAAGATGAGGAGGAAGATGAGAAAGAGGATGACAATGAGAAGGAAGATGAGGAGGAGGATAACGATTAGGAGAAGGAAGAAGAGGAAGACGATGAAGGGAGGAGGAATAGGAAGAAAACGAGAAGAAGGAGGAGGAAAAAGAGAATGACGAGGAGGATGAGGAGAAAGAGAAGAGGATGACGACGAGGAGGAGGAGAAGAAGAGGATGACGATGAGGTGGAAGATGAAAAAGAGAATGATGATGATGATGAGAAGGTTGATGAAGAAGATGACAATGAGAAGGGGAATAAGAGGAAGACTATGAGGAAGAAAAGAAGGAAGAGGACGTAGATGAAGAGGAAAATGAGGAAGAGGATGATAATGGGAAGGAGAAAGAAAATGATGAGAAGGAGGAGGAATAGGACGGAGTAGAGGAGGAAGCGGATGGAGAAGAGAAGGCAAATGATGGAGATGAGGATGAAGAGGATGATGAGAAGAAGATGATGAAAAGAACGGAGAAGATGAGGAGGAGGACGGAGAAGGAGGAGGGACGACTTTCCTATTTCCATCAATTTCCATCTGCTTCCTTGAATTTAATCCATCGGCTGTCGCCCTGCCTCCAAGACTGCATCGCAGCTCAGCTGGCGGGAAAACGGAGTTATGATTAAACATAATAGCTCTTTCTCGAATATTCATACACACATATATACATATGCTGTCATTATACATTTCATATGCATGTCTGCATATATTTGACAGACTCCTTTATCAGCTTTTATATGTATGCCAGTATTATCTGTATAGTATAAGTTTATGTATATATAAATGGAACAAAATTTATTGCATATAATATCATAATGTCATATAATTTCAAGATATAAATCATCATGTATGCATGCCATGTCATGATATATATATATATATGTGTGTGTGTGTATTCAATAACGCACGAAATGTGAACCTACATTGTATATATATAAATACGATATCACCAATACCACATATATATAAAATATATTACATATGTATGTAATATAAATAAACTTATACTATATATGGTATAACTGGTTATACCACGGATTACATATTTTCTGAACAACTGGAGACTCTTGTTATGTTGTTATGCCATGTTTTACTTGTATGTATGAAGCTGTATACGTATTTGTGTGTTGGCATAAAAGTTATGTATTCTACACCCGTCGATAGGTTCTTAAAGGGCGCAATATAAATGTTCAGATGCACTGCATTTAGATGCAAATATGTAAGTGAATTTCGTGAACAGTTCCATCGAGAGGGCGTCAGCGAGTCTCTGTTAGTGATTTTGCTCTGGATCATTTGCAGGCCTTCGCAGATCGGGCATAGTTGGAATCGTGATGCTCGTTCATATGTATGAAGCTTTGTGTATGTTTTTGTGAAAAAGATGGACTCTGCGTTTGGTAAAGAGGTTTCTGCTGATGATGATGATGCTGCCGGTAGTGAAGATGCTGCTGCTGAGGTTACTGCATCTTTCGAAAATCTCCAAAGTGGCATTTGCACTAGAACTGAATTGCGCCATTTTCCGAGTCCTCTGGAACTTTCTAATCACTTTCTCACTCACTCGCTCGCTCACTCACTCACTCACTCACTCACTCCTCTCTCTCTCCCTCTGTCTCTCTTTCTCTCTCTCCCTCGCTCTCTCTCTCTCTCTCTCTCTCTCTCTCTCGTTCTCCATCTCACTTCTTTCTCTCATTCTCATTCTCACTTCGTCTTTATGCCTGCGTTCGTTAGGCCGTCATACGGTTCAGTATCCTGCTAGATGAATGTCTGTGTATCTTTCTGTCTGCCTCTAAATCAGTCTGTCTTTTTCTACTCTAACCTCCGTGAGCTGAAAGTCTCATGCAGTCCAGTGTCTTGCTGGACTACAGTATGTGTGGCTGTTTGTTTGTTTGTCTGTGTGCTTGTTTGTCTGTGTGTTTGTTTGTCTGTGTGTTTGTCTCTCTGTTTTTGTTTGTCTGTGTGTTTGTTTATCCGTGTGTTTGTTTACCTGCTCCTCTTTCTGCTCCCACCGTCGTGTGCTGTGAGTCTTGTATGCAATCCGATGTCATACTAGACGGATGCCATCGATTTACTCAGCGGGCTGAGTCATGTTCTGGGGTAAAAGCCGAGTCGATCGTTTCAGTGCGTCCTAAGCCATCATCATCTTCGATGTAGGACTCCAGTCACTGCATACACATCTGCTGAAGACCGTTCAAAGAAGCCGATATAACGGGGGCCTCACTTCCAGAAACACCGAAATTTACTTCCCTTAAACCTGTCTACACAACTTATGATTTCTGTCACTCTGTTAGTCAATTCGCCTGTCTGTCTGTTTATCTGTCTGCAGGACTGTCTGTCTGTCTGTATGAATGACTCTGTGTGTCTAATCGTATGTGTATTTATAAGGAAGTATATTCTTAAGCATATATAAGTCTATCTTAGGAGTATATATAGGCATTTAAGTATATATATAGGCATATATATTCATAAATATATTTACTTATGCATCCATATATGCAGCTTTATATAATATATATTATGGGTCTATGAGTTTTATTGAATGTCAAGTGCCAGAGAGAAGGAGAGATGAATCTGAGAAGTAGCAGGTGCGATTAGCCTTATGAGGTTGCCGACATCATTGCAGGACAAATCATCATCATCATCATCATCATTATCATCAACATTATCATCTTCATCATCATCGTAATCAACATCATCTTCATCACTATCACCACCACCACCATCATCATGTCTGTGTGACTAGCGGAGGGAGGAGGAGAAGAAAGAGGAGGAGAAGGAGGAGGAGAAGGGGAGGAACAAGATGAGGGCAGAGGAGAAACAGCAGCAGCAGCAGCAATTGGCATATGTGCAAAGAATGATGTGTGGGAGACAGAAGATAAAATACAAGCTGCAAATCGACTACTGAGAAATGGATTGGTGAGGTCGATGAAGAGAAAGATGAGAGAAGGATGAACCACGTTGAACAAAAGAGATAACTGAGATAAAGAAGACAGAGATAAATGAAGACAACGGTGAGAAAATTAGCGAAGGAAAGGTGACAGAGAAAGGTCACAGAGAGAGAGAGAGAGAGAGAGAGAGAGAGAGAGAGAGAGAGAGGTCACAGAGAGAGGTCACAGAGAGAGAGGTCACAGAGAGAGGTCACCGAGAGAGTTCACAGAGGTCACAGAGAGAGGTCACAGAGAGAGGTCACACAGAAAGGTCACAGAGAAAGGTCACAGAGAAAACTGACAGAATTCTTAGAAAAATGACTCCCATACGAATTAGATATTTAAGCGATCAATATTGGAAATTCAGATGGAGAAAAGAGACAACAACATAGGCCTAATTCACAGGTAAGATAATGCTTGGCCAACAGACAGACACAGACAGACAGACAGACAGACAGACAGACAGACAGACAGACATACAGACTGACTGACTGACTGACTGACTGACTGACTGACTGACTGACTGACTGACTGACTGACAAGCCAATACATAGAAAGCGTATAACAAAAGAAAGAATTAGATAAATATTCAGAGAGCAGACAGAAAAAACAGCGCTACATAGTTGAGATGTAGTTATTACAACGAGACAACGGCAGCAGCAGCAGCAGAGCCTTAGCATCTGGGGGTCTTAAATCCTTCGCTGCAGAAGGACGGTAGCGTCGCTAGGCAACGCAATCCGTCCGAGGTCAAGAGGGTCGGTTGCGATGGCAACGCGAAAGCCGTTTCCTCATTTCACGGGTCGCCATGGCTACATACAGACTGTATTTCATTAGTCGGGTAGACCATTAAACGGCTTTCTCAAATCTCCGGTTCAACTTATGTCCCTGTCCCCAAGCGATCGAACAAACGGAATAATCTTTCCCTAAATCAGGAGGACCGGGGCGCCGACCGACCGGCCGCGAGGACTCCTGTCTAGGGTTGAAATCCTGGCCAGGATGGGAAGGTCCTTAGTCATGTTCGTTCCATGTTCTCCCTCTGTTGAACTCAGCCATAAATGATCTCGTCGGTCGGTTCCACCATAGACAGGAAATTGGAGGAAGTTTGTGCCGATGAAACAGAGGAAATAGATAGACTCATAGAAGGTCAATAAACCACATGTAGAGAGATAAGGATACAGGGACAGGGAGGGAGGGAGAGAAACAGAGTGAGACTGAGTGAGAGAGAGATACAGATAGAGTGAGAGTGAGTGAGTGAGAGGGAGGGAAAGAGGGAGGTATACAGAGGACAGAGTAAGGGAGGGAATGAGAGAAAGGAAAAACAGACAAACAGACAAACAGACAGACAGACAGACAGACAGACAAAGAGAGTGAGTGAGTGAGTGAGTGAGTGAGTGAGTGAGTGAGTGAGTGAGTGAGTGAGTGAGTGAGTGAGTGAGTGAGTGAGTGAGTGAGTGAGTGAGTCAGTCAGTCAGTCAGTCAGTCAGTCAGTCAGTCAGTCAGTCAGTCAGTCAGTCAGTCAGTCAGTCAGCCAGTCCTATACCATCCTTTGCATGTTTTGGAATGAACAAATTGCATGTACTTCCTTTTTGCTACCTCGGAATTCTGTACAAATCTGTGATTACAATTACATTACTATATGCCGAGGTAAAGAAAATCGAAGTGGCCAACACTCCATACACTCCAGATAGTAGATTTCGTCAAGGCTAATGATTTCATCGTAATGTGCTTCGGTCTCGGTTATACGGCGCGTGACTGTATCTATGGCCGAAGTTCGTGACGATATGAACGCCTTAGTGCTTGACCCTAATTACCGGGAAAAACTTGACCGGAGACGTTTGGAAAAGCCTGCTGACGTTATTCAGATGGGGAAAGATGGATGACCAAGGAGCGACGATGGGGCAAGAGATGGATCGAATGGAAATGAGAAAATGTGGAGGATAGCAACCGCACACGAGCGTTGACACGAGCGCCGTTAAGTGGTAGCTAATCACGCGCTAATAAGGCTGTTGGAAGGTAAGCAGGCAGTTTCTGTTTAATGACGCTGTGTCATGACGAAGGTGATTAGCGTCGCCCTCCTCTATTATCCAAGCTGCGGACTGGCACCTCTCGAAAAAGGCAGTTGGGCAGTTTTAATGATGCGCGACAAAGCGAGTCGATATATTGGCATACACTCGCGAAATAAGTGTGGTCCAATGCTCAGAGATACTTGCAAGGCGCTTTATTAAGGGCTTTGATACATACAGACATGGACACATACATGCATACACACATACATGCATACATATACATGCATACACATACATAGACGCATACTGCATACACACATACAACAATGACAGCAGTGAAAACAAACATAGGTGAAACCTGGCCATTTTTTTGATTAATTGACTCTTTATTGATCCAAAATTCAACATATCAGGTTACACATAAAACATACAGTTTGCCAGGATGCAAAAGGCAAACCCAGAAGGGACACGGTCCCGCTTAAATAGGGTCACCTATTAACACCAGTAATGTAGGATGGCAGTCGAAATGTAAACAAAGCAAGTATCATTACATAAGTAAACTAAATAAGTTATGTACAATCCGTACACAAATGAAACTAAAAATAAAAGGATATAGAAGTCCGATGCATTACACAGTCCTATATATAAAAAAAGAAAATTAGCAGTCAAACAAGTGTTATTAAATAGTGGCGCATTTGCCTTTTGAACAATTTCAAACTTGACAACATAAATATATAGTAACATTAACTTGATTTTTTCCATTTGCTCCGCACATATTTCTAAATCCTGAGAGATCATTTCTACTGTACTTGGGTAAATAGTAGTAATAATAATATTAATAATAGTAGTAGTAGTAGCAGTAATAATAATAATAATAGTAGTAGTAATAATAATAATAGTAATAGTAATAGTAGTTGTTATGGAAGTAGCGGTAGCGGTAGTAGTGGTAATGGTAGTCGTAGTAGTAGTAGTAGTAGTCGTAGTAGCAATAGTGGTAGTAGTGGTAGTGGTAGTAGTTGTAGTAGTAGTAACGTGCACCAGTGTCTTTCGCAGACATCCAGCGAGAACAGCTCTTGTATGCAAGATATGTTGTTGGCCATGACAGTCGTTGTTGGTCGCTAGGCGACGGAGTTTTCTAGCGCCAGTATAAATCAGCCGACCTTGCGTCGTTCGTTTGCGCTTACTCTGTTTGCTTGACAACCTTTGCATTAGATCCGTTGACTTTGTTTATGTCAGGTCTGCGGCTAATCTTCGCTGCACTCTATCTCTCTTTATGTCTGTGCTCTTATCTTGATCTCACTAACAGATGCGTTGGTTTCTAGTAGACTTGACCACTGTAAATCACTTCTCATTGGCATCGTTAAAGGAGATCTATATAAACTACAAATGGTTCAAAACTCTCTGGCAAGAGCCATAACAAAGGCCCCTTAATATAAGCAAATTACAACAATACTGCATTCGATATAGGCTACTGGTTACCCCGTGAGAAAAGAATCCAGTTTAAAATCTGTTTTATAGTTCCAACAGATAGACACAGACAGACAGACAGACAGACAGACAGACAGACAGACAGACAGACAGACTGACTGACTGACTGACTGACTGACTGACTGACTGACTGACTGACTGACTGACTGACTGACTGACTGACTTACTGACTGACTGACTGACTGACTGACTGACTGACTGACTGACTGACTGACTGACTGACTGACTGACTGATTACTGCATTTTAATCAGCCGACCTATCTCTGTTAAATGTTCAGTCGTCATACCAACAAATATTGCACTCGATCAGTGGACATTGTCACAAACATGTTGTGCCTTCTACGTGGGCGGTGTTGGATTCTCGAGCACTTTCAGCAGTTGGTTCAAAACTTTGGCATTCGCTGCTCAGTTCTGTTCACTCTCTCAGTTGTCTAGTGTCATTCAGGTCTAAATTTAAAAGGTTAACTCCTTCAACCTGCTTACCCACCACCACCACCACCATCATCATCATCAATTTCTCTGATTTCTCTGACCTATTGGAAATCAACATGGCTTTCCCAATGGTTTGATTTTGATTACGATTTCACTCGAATCGACCATTGATTTGGCCATTATGATAACGGCGCTATAAAAGTCATTAGATTAGATTTGATCACGCAGCGATTACGGCCTGAGATGTCTCCTGACTGCGGAACCCTTTCCAAGAACAGCGAGAAGATGCTGCTGCTGCTGCAGGGAATGCACTGTCCATCCCTAAACATTTGTACCCAGCCACCAATTCCCAATCGCACCATTCCTCATTCCCATTCCTCTTCCCCCAATAAAAGCATCCATATTTACACATATATATGTATATGTGTAGGCCTATATGTGCCTGCATGCGTATGTGCATATGTATGTATATGTGTATCAGTGGCGGCTCCAGGATTGCTTACGTGGGGGGAACCGCCGCCTCCCTGCGCCTATAGCTAAATTCGCCACTGATGTGTATGATACCATCATGTGTATAGTTGTATGTGTATATTGTTGCAAGGGCACATGCGAAAGGGAAGGTATTACTTTTTTGACGATTTCTGACTACCCACTTCCTCTTTCTTTTATATCTTCCTTCTATCAAGAGCGGCTACAATCCCTCCGACACACCTTCTGCCGACCTTCCACAGACAGGTGGAAGGACACGTGTCACCTCAGGACACAACCAGCCTTCCCTTTCGCACGTGCTCTTGCAACAATATGAATATGTATATATGTGTGTGTGTGTGTGTGTGTGTGTGGCAATATGAAGATGTACCTGCATGCGTATGTGTATTTGTTAGTATATGTGTATGTTTCTATTACGTGTATCGTAATATCATATAATTTCATGATATAAACCATCATGGACGCATGCCATTTCATGATTTTTATATGTATATATATATTCAATAATGCACGAAATGTGAACCTACATTGTATTTGTATATATATATATACGATATCACCAATAGCATATATATAATATATATAATAAGTGGTTATAGCACAGATTACATATTTTCTGAACAACTGCATGAAGACTCTTGTTATGCTTTACTCTTTTACTTGTATGTATAAATCTGTATATACGTATATGTGTGTTGGCATGAAAGTGATGTATTCTATAGTACCTATATATGAATGTGTTCGTGAATATGTTTGTGTACCTGCATGCGTGCGAGTACGTTTATGTGTGTGTGTATGTGTGTGTTATAGTATATGGTCTGTATGATGAAAAAGTGTACCTACTTGTGAATTTAGTTAGGCGCAGATCGTATGCAGCCGGTAAAACTGAGCACACAAATAATCAGGTATTCATACGCGTCGTGTGTAGACTCCACAGTATTTATGTAGCGCCAAATTCTAGAAATTCCTCCCGTTAATCACCAAACCTCCTCACGACTGTTGTTGAAGCAGTGATGGGGAGGCTGAGGCTGGTTCGGTCTCTGCATCAGCAGCTGCTATCCGCCAGATCTTTCCATCCGTGCATCATCTCTACTCAGATGCATCATCCCGTCTCCCATCCTTTAAGCATCTTCGGACTGCCTTAAGGCGTCCTCCGATTGCTCGGGATTTATCAGCGCCTGCTCATGTGGAGTCACCATAGCTGCGCGTCTCTCATCGATATGAGGAGCATCCGCTGCTGCTGCTGCTGCTGTTGCCGCAGCAGCCGGCGACGCTTTGATGTCTGCAACATCAGACACTATAGGCCTACGCCACGTGTTAAAGAATCCTTCGTTAAGCACAACATGTCTGGTAACAAACGACAGTCGCTCTGGTGTACAAATCTAGACAGTGGTTGGAAATTTCTTCTGATTTTTTGCAAAAGTAGTTGGTTGGAGTGGCAAGGTGGTTTACTGGTAACGCGTTTGGTCAATGATCATGTAGTTGCGGGTTCGACTCCGTGTAACGACCCTGGGCAAGTTGCTTGCGCACACCGTGCCTCTGTCATCAAGCAGTGCAATTTGGTACCGGCGTGAGCTGGGAAGTAAAAGGCAAGTCCTGCGATGCACTGGCCCCCTGTCCAGGACCCTAGGATTCGTCCATTGCCGGCTCAAGGACCTAGAAAAGGAGATGAGCGCCTCCCTTGCGTCTCACTTGTGGGATATGGGATACTTTACTACATGGTAGAATAGGCGGCCACATCAGTTATGCTATTTTTCTTCCTATATGTGCATAGTCATGGCAGAACAGAACCCAGCAGAAATGAGTTAATCGACTTACATTTTCGACTTGAAGTCGGCGAGTGAAAGGACTGCCCACCCGGCCTCATATGCCAAGGCTAAGAAAACGAAGTCGCTGAAACTTCATACTCTGGGCTTGCTTAAATAACTCTTCTTCACTCTTATATACATGTACATAGACCGTAGGATCTCACCCGATAAAATCACTGAAATATGAGCAGGGTCGAAGTCATACGGTCGCTATAGAAAACCGTGTACATTTAGATTTCTAGGATTACATACAGTATGAAAACTCATATATAGGCTATGTATCATTTATTATGCACACACATTATATATGCACTATTATATGTGTATATGTAATGTATGTGTATGTATATGTAATGTATACGTATACGTATATGTATATGTATATGTGTGTAGTAGTGTTATGTTCTGCCTTCGATTATGATAAAAGTTTCTGCTTCTATCAGTTACGAGATTGGTTTCACGTCCGGAGCGCATTGTTCAGTTTTCCATCGTTTATTCGAATACCATGTTTCAGAATATCTTTCAGTCAATGTCTGACTACGCGAGCGTGATTCTCTAGCTCAATCAGAGTTACACACGGAGCGAGCGAAGAACGTAGCCTACGACGAACCTTAATCTATTCCCATAACGATTGCTACAGCGTCGGAAGACACCAGACTTTTAGAGACTACATTTCCAGCTGCGCCCTATCTCCGAGAGTAGAATAGAGACTACATTTCCAACTGCGCCCTATCTCCGAGAGTAGAACTTCTCAGAGCTATTCGACTGTGTGTCTTTCACTCAAGACTGAAAACACTTCTTTTCCAAAAATCTTACCCTGATTCTTCCTCTTCCCCTTATCTCTCTTCTCGCTCAATTTCAAACATCATCCACCGTAGCCGTCCGACTGTCTGACTGCCTGACTCCTGGATCTTGACCTGGAACCGAACCCTTTTGCCTATCGATTTTGTTTTGGCTGAGCGCCTGTGAATAAGCTGGTTCCCGCGACTTAGCTTTTGTTGAGCGCTGTAGAAATCTCGAGATTACGATTACGATTACGATGTGTTCTCTGACGCCTAACTCTCGACTGACTTCCCTCACGTCTAAGCGGACTCTGTACTTAGCGTGGTCTCTTTGCGTATCTCTCCCTGTATCTGTACCCGCCTTCCTGTCTCTATTGCAACTGGTTGTGCAATCACTCTCTGTGTGGGCTGTGATTCACACTTCCAGTTACCAGTCCCATCTCTCTGTCTGAACAAAACAATTAATCAGGCGTCGAACCCCTGCTCCGCTGGCACGACCAGTTGATGTTTCTGCACTATAGCTGTCCCCTCTCTCCATCCTAAACTCCAACAACTACTAAACTGAGTGAGTCTGGTAATACTTTCATACGTACTCAAATTAACTTGGTGATATGTATATATATATATATATATATATATATATATATATATATATATATATATATATATATATATATATATATGTACCTGGATATGTGTATGTGTATGTATATGTACATGTATATGTAATATATATGTGTATGTGTATGTATATGTATGTGTATATGTAATGTATATGTATATATATATGCATATATATATGTATTTGCATATGTATATGTATATCGATGAGCTTTTACTCGCTCTGTTTCAAAGGCGATTCGTTTTTCTAGTCCTAGATGTACGCGATTCCACAGCAAACAGCAACGAGGCGTTTTGCTCTAATATTGTAGGAATAGACGCGAAATAAAGGTGTCTTGTTTTTCTGATTTTGCCTCGAAACCGAGACAAAGGGTCAGACTTCAGACGCCTGGAACTGAGTCACATATGTAAAGTAATAAATGCACTATTATTACTGCCCAAATATTATTTGGAGAACGGTCAGTCTAGCCTTAGCTGGTCCGTCCGACCCTTCCAGGTTGACCTTTGAACTTCTGCGTCAGTCATTGCGAATTTTGATTTTGTACCGAGTGTTGTTATTGCAATAATGCGGTGTTGATGTTAGTCAATAAAATGTCAATAACACTCACAGGCAGACAGACATAAACTAAGACAGACAGACACACAGACAGACACACAGACACACACAGACACACACAGACACACAGATAGAAACGAGGGCAGAGACAGAGGGAGACATTGTGGCAAACGTAAGAGAACAAAACGACGACTTTTAAAAAAGCTTTTCATCCCGCAGTCCCGATAAAATTACGGATGGGGTGACGCTGGCTTTCAGACTTTTCGACATAATAAGAGAACTGTATTGATTTAGAATCATCGCGAACGACTTCCGGTTGGCAGCTACACATAACAGCCCCACTAATTAATGAGCAGGGAAGGAACACTGTGACTAACAACAGTACGAAGGAAGCAGAAACAATGACTAAGACATACAGAAAGACATACAGAGGCAGAGACAGAGACAGTGTGACATAAACAGACACAGACAGACAGAGAGTGATACCGACTGAAAGACACAGAGAGATAGAGGCAGACGCTGATATACATAGAAGCAGAGAAAGAGACATTATAAAGACAGATACAGAGAGAGAGAAAGAGAGAGAGAAAGAGAGAGAGAGCGAGAGACAGACAGACAAAGACAGAGACAGACAAACAGACAGAGACAAAGTCAAAGAAAACAGAGTGACGGAATTAGTATGTGGCTTTCCTATCTCCTAAAACTGTACTTCGCTGTCTTGAGAGCCACTTATCTCGTCTTGCACGAAGAAACGTGGCTTATTTCTACACGAAATCACGAGTTTTGCTTTTCTTCGTCTTGGCAAAAATGTCATTTTACACAACAATTCTTATAGTTTCTTCAAATTATAATTCTGAACCTATATAAAGTATTTGTCACTTCGAAAGCCTTACATCAGTTCTGTTATACAGGGCCTACATATATCTCACTCAAACCTATACATTTCTGCTTGTCTGAGCATGTCTAGACACGCCTTGGATAAAAGTAGACCGCGCATGTCCACGAATGCACGTTTAAGCTCTATGCGCGTTGGTATTTCCCCGCGTCATCTAATACAACCTGCTCATAAAATACGTTACGGTGGAAGACATGCACAAAATCGACAGTTTTAACCTCATCTTATGGCTGCCAGGACCGTTGATGTCGACCGTATTTTACATCATTTTGATTACAGGTAAAAAATAGCACTAGAGATTAGAAGTAGTTTCAAGTGTTTAACGACATCTTACAACATCAAAGGCCGTTGACGTCGATTGGAAAAAGAATTGTCCAGTTTTCTCTGCTTCCTTTGTGAACCTGGGTGACCTAACACTAGGGCTAAGGTAGGTCCCACAGTTTAACGACTTCTTATGGCATCAGCCGCCAATTATCATAAATCAGACAGGATGCATATTAAACTACACAGGTAGCTAACATAGTTGCTCTTTTAAAAAATACAGGTAGCTAACAGGTGAATTTCAATTTCAGTTATTAGCTAAGTACACACAAAGGACATGAACAGAAAATAGCATATTCGCTTATGTATGGCTTATGCATCATCATCATAACCACCACCACCACCACCATCATCAGCAGCAGCAGCATCAAGATTCATGGGCAGAAATCCCGTAGGTGTCCAATGCACATTTTATCACCTGTCTCCATAATCTGCAGTCCTGTGCCAGTATGCTCAAGCTGTGTAAATTCTTCTGCCACCAACCTTTGATATCATCCATCCACTCTTTGTTCGATCGTCCTCGTTACCCATTTCCATCTATAGTATCCATCACAGCTTTTAATTTTCTGCTATTGTCCATTCTACATATATGTCCGAATAAACCCAGTTTTCGTCTCATTATTGTTTGTGTTAGGTCTTCCTTTATGTTCAGTCTTTAACGATTATGGCTTATGCACCCGAGTATATTTACAATACAACAATTCTGTATTTATTTTGCTAGGCGGTTTCATGCACCTAAGTTATCCCATTCCTCATGCTCGAGCTGAATTAGCAATCGAGCGCATGTTATGAATATATAACATCGTGGAAAGCGTTTTAAAGGTGTCTAAATGGATTGAATAAGGTTCGAACGACATCTGGTGGCTGCCATGGGTAGTAGTTCCAATGTTTAACTAAATTTTATGGCATCAAATGCCGTTGACGTCGATTGGAAAAAATTGTACAGTTTTCACTGTTTTTCATTCGTAGCTAGAACATTAACAGAATAGTAACCGCCTGCGTGACTGCCACGAGCTTTTAGTTGATAAATATATAGCGTTGGTAGAAAGCGTTTTAAAGGTGTCTAAATGGATTGAATAATTATCGAGCGTCGAACGACATCTGTCGGCTGCCATGGCCCTTGTAGTCGATCTTACTTAACCATATCGAACGAATGTAACCAATAAAACTATCGAGCATAGTTTGCAATGTTTAACGACACCTTATGGCATCAAAGGCCGTTGACGTCGCCCTCCTTCTTGGCGGAGTTTGTTGGCTTGCTGCAGTCGTGTTTGATCTTAAGACTTCAGGACCATCTTTCTCAAAGGTGTGCAAACATGTGTTTCTTTACCTTTATTTATGCTATAGATATTTATAAGCCTATACATAAGAGAGACTTCTTCTGTTGCCAGGTATAAACCGGTTAAAACTCTTTGAACAACAACAGTAACTACTGGACGAAAACGCCGCCATTGCCTTTAATCGGGTAGTGCCAGTTCCAAGCCTGGATAAAGGAGGATGGCGACGTCAACGGCCTTTGATGCCATAAGATGTCGTTAAACAATGTGAAGGAATTCATTTTGTTAGTTAAGTGTTTTGGTTCTTGTTACAAAGGTCCGGTTTGCTCAAGTCCAGTTGGACTATAGGCCATTTAAGTTGATTATTTGTCATTTCAAAGAGCATTCCATATATGTGACGTAGGTGTCCCTGATAAGCGGAACATGGTTCTTTCTGGGTCTGCCTGTTGTATCCCAATGAGTTTCTTTTAAAATGTTATGTGTTGTATGCTGTTGTCTTTTTGTGGAGCAATAAAATGAAATGAAAATGAAATTAATGAATGAAGTAACTCCGCACTGCTTTTAGTCGGGTAGTGCCAGTCCCAAGCCTGGAAAAAAGAGGAGGGCGACGTCAACGGCCTTTGATGCCATAATATATCGTTAAACTTTGGAAACTACTACTACTGAACATAATCTATCGCTCATGAAAGAACTGCCGCTCGAACAGGGCCACCAGTTCGAACAGAACCTCTCCCTACACAGGGGCCAAGTATAAACCGACTGACGTTGTAAAAACAGCAGCAGCAGCCGCGGTATGCGGTGCAACAGCATCTCAAGTGGAAGACATCGTCTGACTCAGAACCGTCGCAGAAGGCGTCAAAATCGTACTCATTTATACAGCACCCGATTATTCGCTTACCTGATCGCGTGCAGTGAAGCATGAAGTGCTTCTCCGATTCAGTTTCTCTGTCGTTCGTACGCCTTCTTTCCTTCCATCCTTCCTTCCAGCCGCCCGTCCATCCGTCCACTGATGCAAGCTTGGTCAAGTGAACGCTGGTCAGTTCCTAGGGAGATGTGGTCGCTAGGATTCTGCAGCAGCAGCAGCGGCGGAGGCGGCTGCAGCGGCATCGGGCCGTTAATGTCCGTCACTGACCACGTGGCGCGGTATAAAGTGACCACGGTGAGTGGACAACGCACTTGACCGAAGGGTCAAACGTCGCAACGATCGAACTGGCATGAGCATGGCATAAAGGCATAAACAAGATTCGTGTGGTAATACCATGTCTCACTGACTTAGTAAGACCTACCGACCGACCGACCGAGTGATTGACTGACTGACTGACTGACCGGCTGACTGACTGACTTACTGACTGCCTCACTCACTCACGCTCGCTCCATCACTGACTGACTGACTGATAGACTTACTTACTTACTGACTGACTGACTGACTTACTGTCTGACTTACTGACTGACTGACTGACCGGATAACTTGCTGATTGACTGACTGACTGACCGACCGACTGACCCACTCACTCATTCACTCACTCAAACTGACTGACTCATAGCTGACTGACCAAGTGATTGCTTGGCAGACCACCCTCAGTTGACACTGTATTCTATTCTATTGAATCGTGCATATACTGCATGATATTGTATTCGATTCCAAGATCCAGAATTAAGAATCAGTCGGCATAACTAACTTCAGTGGTCTAAAATACACCGTGTAGTAATTAGATAACGTCTTGCAGCGAAAGACTAGTGATTGCTGTACACCCATGTACAGCCTGTAGATGTTAGCGGACCAACATACTGTGCTGACTGTATGTTTTATAACTGGACCATTGTTTATTGATGGCTTTTGTATTGACCTACTGCGTATGATTATGAATCGTGTACAATCTGTGCAGCTGTTGTGTATGTATACTGCGTCTTCAATTGTTATGGTCGAGCATGATGTAGGCGTATTATGAAGACGAGATGTGTATGGGGTTTTGGGCAGCTCTACGAGGAGGACAGAGGACGAGGACAAAGAGCAGGTTAAGGAGGAGGAAGAGAGACGAGAAAGAAGAGGAACTGGAAGAAAATGAGGAGGAAGAGGAAGAGGAGGAAGAGTACAAGAAGGAGGAGGGACTGAAGGACGAAGAACAGAATAGGAGAAAGAGAAGGAGGAAGGAGAGGAATAGAGGAGGAATAGAAAGAGTAGGAGGCGAAGAAGGATCAATAAATAGAGGAGGAGTAGGAGAGGGTAAGGAAGAGGAGAAAGAGGAGCAGAAAGAAGATAAATAGAAGGAAGTGGATGAGAAGAAGAATAAAGATGAAAGCAGGAAAAGGAGAAGAGAAAGACAAGGAGGGAAACAGAAATAAAATGAGGAGGAGTAGCATCGGGGACATGTAAGGAGAGGAAGAAGAAGAGTAGGAGAAAGGAAGACAGAAGGAAGAGGAGCAGAAGTAGGAGAGGTGGAAGAAATGAACAGCTTTTGTTCTGCTGATCTATGACCATCTACATCTTCTTCATCTGCTCTTTAATTCTGAAAAATGTCTCATTGCACGTATGTGTCTATGTGTATGTGTATGTATGTGTGTATGCACATGTGTGTGTATGTGTGCATGTATGTATGTATGTACGTATGTATGTGTATGTATGTACGTATGTATGTGTATGTATGTACGTGTGTATGCATGTGTATGTTTGCATGTGTATGTTTGCATGTATGTATGTATGTATGTATACATGCATGTATGTATGTATGTATACATGTATGTATGTAGATATGTATGTATGTAGATATGTATGTATGTATGTAAGTGTATGTATATGTATGAACAGAAGATGTGTTTTTTCGAGCAGAAGTTCTCTATATATGTTGGTACGTATGTAAGTAAGTGAAAGTATGTATGTAAGTATGTGCATTTGTCCATTTTTCTGGTGTATGCACATAAATATGCCTGTACTTAGATGCCTGTACATTAACTTTCTATAGCGCCTCTCAAAAGCGCTGCGTGTATTTGTAGTTGCATAATCGATTCGCACTCGACGAAGCAGAGTTCATTTCAAAATATTTGTTTGCAGAAGATGTTTTCAAATACTCTGGGAGCAAAAACAACTGTGACATTTAACAGAGCATTTGGTCATCTTTAAGATGCTGGCTGCATCAGCTGCTGCTGCTGCTGAAGTGTTAGTGAATGATAATCGGATATATATAAATATATACATGCAAAAGTACATATTACATACATACATAGCCGTCACTATATAATTATATATGTATATATAAATATATATAAATAGATATATATATAAATATATATCGACAGATATGTATTTTTAATCCTTTATATATATATATATCGACATATATGTATATAGGATATATATATTCCTATTTACGATACGAATATACGCAGTCGATTTCTCATACGTCTATTAAAGGCAATGTAATATATATATATATATATATATATATACATACATATTTATGTACGAAATCATTATACTTGTAGACACCAATATATTTTTGTCATCTATATCAGTGTAGCTGTGTTCTAATCGTTATATATACATATGTATCATAAACTACATATCTATGTATATCATGAACTATATATATATATATATATATATATATATATATATATATATATATATATATATGTTATGCGTTGGATGTGTATTCAAAGATACATGAGCAGCGTCCGAAGAGATGGAAGGCTATTGATGAGGTCAGACATTTAATAAGGAAACACTGTGCCTGGAAGAGGAAAGAGGAGATGAAGGGAAGAGGATAAAGACGCGGAGGATGGAGGCACCGCCGAGGAAGATGGAACAGAAGTAGAAGGAGGAGGAAGTGGAAGATGAGAAGAAGGGGAATGAGAATAGGAGGAGGAGGAAGACGAGGAGGAGGAGGAGGAGGAGGAGGGAGAGGAGAAAAGGAGATAAAGAAAGAGAAGGAGTAGGAGCACTACAAATAAGATGAGGAGCATGAGGAGGATTAGGCAGGACGATGAAGAGGAGGAGACGATGGAGGAAGATGAGGGAGAGGAGGAAGAAGAAGATGAAAAGGAGCATGAGGAAGGGGAGCAGAAAAGAAGATAAGGAAGAGTGAAAAGAAGAAAGAGGAAGAGGAGGTGAAGACAGAGGAGGAGGAAGAGGAGGAGGAGGAGCGTTGGGAAGAAGATGAGGAGGAGGAGGAATGCAGGAGGAGGAAGAGGAAGCGCACGTAGAACAGGAATAGCAGGAAGATGAGGGGCGGATCAGGAAGGGTGGAATATGAGGAACAGGAGGAGGAAAAAAGGAGGATGAGGATGCAGGAGAAGGATAGCGGCAGCTGCTGTATGAAGAAGTCTGCCGATGATTGATGTTGCATTTTAATTGTCTCCTCTATTCTTCTTCAAATCGTCCGCTGGTCGCATCTGATGTTTCCGTGGCATTTGGGAAATCTGCTTCTGAGAAATGGCGCCGCAGATGTCAGAATCCGCCGAGAGAGAAATCGTCAACCGACGTTTACACAAACGCCCACAAACAAAAGTAAACAAATTACCAAAAACAAGACAAGAAAATACAAGTGGAATGAGATGGCCCAGTGTCCAGGACCTTGGGAGTTGTCATCAACAACCAACAGTCTAGACAGTTGCAACAGTTTCACCCAAGATATTACAAGTGCTGGTATCAAAGGGGCAGACAAGAAGGAAGAAATGTCCCACTACAGTATGGATTACCCTCTCACATAAGTGATACATAAGCGACTAATAAACGAATCATTAATTAAATAATTAAGAAAATAGATAGAACAAAGGAAGATTGCATATAGTAAGTAGTAAAGCTCTCATGTCCAGTAGTGGAACGGGTGTGTTCGATCTTTGATTGGCGACGGATAACTCCCAAGGTCCTGAACATGGGGCCATCGCATCCGAGGACATACTGTTTACTTCCCGGCTTACGCTGGCACCAAATTCTACTGTTCGGTGACAGAGAACTATTTGTCCAGCGTCCAGGGTCTATGGAAAACAATGAATGTCGAAGAAATTATGAAGAGACGGGAATAGTATGGGTTCTACAGCACGAAGCATCAATAGTTTTATTGAAATGTTAAATATTTCGACTGTTGATTCAGTGACAATTTAAGGATTCGTTATTTCGATCACGGCGTACATGGGCATATGTGACATATACCCATGTATAATTCATATGTTGTTAGAAGGTGCTAGGGAGATCTATATATATATATATACACACACATTCACCGTAGCTGATTGGTTAGAACGCTTGTCTTATAACGCGCAGAGTACGGGTTCGAAACTCTTCCTCCTCTGAAACGGTTACTGTATAGCGACCTTGAGCAAGTCCTTCACACACATTTGCTCAGCGCCATCGATTGATGCTTAGTCATTAGACAGTGGCGCTTAATAAATGCAGAAATAAAATTAATGACTTCTAGAGGGGGTTGACCGATCCTGCGCCGTAGTACATCAAAGTGGTGCCATTGTTCCCAGCAGTCAAAGTCTCCTGCCGATGTGTTCACTGCGAAAAGCCTTCGCCAGTCGACGGGTCTTTTCTTACTTACTTATCCATTTGACGCAGACTCGGTCTCTGATCACGTGACAGAACGATCAGATCGGATTGGTCTCTGATCACGTGACAGTACGATCAGATCGGATTGGTCTCTGATCACGTGACAGTACGATCAGATCGGATTGGTCTCTGATCACGTGACAGTACGATCAGATCGGATTGGTCTCTGATCACGTGACAGAACGATCAGCTGGGATTGCTCTGATAATGGAACTGGGCGCAAGTGTATGTTTGTAAGCAAGTATGTATATCTGTGTGTGCATGTATGAATGTATGCTTGTATGTACATATGTACAGTAGTATGTATTTGTGTATGTACGTACTTATGTATGCCTGTATGTACAGTATGTATTCATGCAAATGTGTATATAAGTATATACGTATGTATGTATGTATGTGTAGCTAGGCCTAACTCGGAGAATGTAGGCCTACTCCGACCTAATTACTACTCGGCGAGTATGGGCATACTCAGGCCTAACTCTGGAAAAATAGGCCTATTCGCTCTTCGTTTGTAGGTAATCCACCTGAGTTACTTGCAAAGTGAAGACAAATCGATCACTGTTCCATGCATGGCAAGGAAATTGCAAGTCAGATAATCAGAGAGAGCGTGCCCAGGTATTCGGAAATGAGATAACGGTGGGGAAACTCCGGATACAATGACGTCGCCAGTAAATGGGGGAAATGGGGGAAATGGGGATTGATTGGTCCATAAAAGCAAAGTGGATTTTGCTCGTCTGATGCGGCTGATGTGCGGAAATTTAGCTTCTGCTTACTGATCGAATGGCAGGAAAGAACCATAGAAACAAATCTAATTTTCGGAGACATCGACCGTCTTGGCTTTGATGCTGCTTTTTCTCGTGCTCCTGATTCTAAGATTTTTCGTAACATCCGGGTAACGACAATCAGATTCGCCGTCAGCCAAGTTATATCTTCGGTTTTGTTCGCTGTCTAGGTCACGCTAAACACTAAACTTGAAAAGATCTGGGAAACGCTGAAGACGAGCGACCAGGAGAACCTTGAGAGAACAGGGCCAGAGACGTCGAATGACATCTCTTAAGATATTTCTTTTTCGTAACCGCACTATTTACAAAATGTCGATAATTACTTTACCGGAGGTTCTCGGCTGATACGATGACGAAGCCATTTATAAGGCGGTAGGTGTCGATTTGCAACCGAGGACACGCAATTAGCATTTCCTGTCAATGCCGATTATGCGAGTGTGCTCGCCGTAAAGACATTCCACAGTGAATTTGAACTTTCAAGAGTTCATTAAGAGCAACCAATTCATATCTTATATCCTATAGGGTAAATGTAAATGTAACTGTACACGGTTTTCTATAGCGACAGCATGACATCGACCCTGCTCATTTTGGAATGAATTTATCGGGTGAGATGCTTCACCATCGCTGCCCGTTTGAATGGGCGCCACGCCATTTTAGGTCCCGGTGTACGGACCGTGCTAGCCCGAGATTCAAATCTCTGAAACATAATCACTACCGATATGCGAACTAGCATTCAAACTCACAGAGGCGGCTTGGAGTATGCGTTAACTACTGTAGTTAACTAGGCCAGTGATGTCCTTCCTTCTTTTCATCTTTTCTTCCTTCCTTTCTTCCTTATTTTCTCCCTTCCTTTCGTCCTTCCTTCCATTCTAACATCCTTTCTTTCTTCCTTCCTTTCTTTCTTTCTTCATTTCTTTCTTCCTACCTACCTACCTACCTACCTATTTACTTTTCTATACCTACTTTTTTCCTTTTTTCTTCTTTCCTTCCTTCCTTCCTTTTCCTTCCTTCCTTCGTTCTTTCTTTCCTTCCTTCCTTCCCTCCTCATTCATTCCACTGGTTCACTGCTCGTTGGTGTGGATCGCATGCTTCCACTCGTTTGATCATTCGATGTTATTATATTCCTTCCATACGTCATTCTTATCAACCTCGTCCGTCCACGGTCCACTTGATCGTTTCTCTTCCCACCTCCCTGCCCTACGGTGCCAGAGTCAATTCCAATACAGACAACAACAACTACAACAACAACAACAACAATCCGGCCAGAAGTTCAACCGATTAGGAACCTCTTAGTAATGTGATGTAACATTAACATAATGCGGTCTCCTTGGTTTCAGGCCATAGCACTCTCCGGTCGGCCTCCCTTGGACTCCTGACTGTCCCTCGTACGCGCACTGCTACAGCTCAGTCTAGAAGCTTTGCCTATGTTGGACCTAATAGCTGGAATCGCCTTTCCCGAGAGCTGCGGCTTGAGTTCCTCAGTTTGTCCCTTCCTCAGTTTCCCAAGCGCCTGAAGTCTGTATTATTTGACAGTGGTCTCACTGGTTCGGGTCGGGAGCGCCTCTGATGAGTTTATTCTTGAAGTGGCCCTTTATAAATGTCAGATTACAATTACAATTAATTCCGCCACTGCCTTGTTTGGGGGTAGTGCCAGTCCCAAGCCTGGATAAAGGAGGAGGGCGACGGCAACGGCCTTTGATGCCATAAGCTGTCGTTAAACTGAGGAACTACTACTACAATTACAATTACAACAGTAACATAATGCGATGTGACGTGAGGTGATGTCATACGATGTGATGCAACATTAGCAATTATATAGCGCTGGTTTAAGAAAACTTCGGTGGCGCTTCCAGTCTGAATAGCGCTACAAAAACCTGTTAAGATTTGTTTTGATGGAGATAATTATTCTGCCGATGACTGGAGTCGACCCAGATAAATATGCAATCACAAGCCTTCTGAGTCATCGATCGACTTACCTTCGCACTGACCTATATGCCACTACGCATGCGTAAAACTCCAGTCAGCTTAGAAATAGAATATAGATGACCGGCTTATAGAATTCCTCCATATATTTATATGCATATACAGTCTATGTCTGTGCATATACGTGTATGTATACACGTATACATAAATGTGTATAAATGAAGCCAGTATATATATATATATGCATTCATGCGTGTATATATGTTTGCATGCGTATATGTATGTATACATATATGGGTATATACATACAAGTGTAGATATATGTATGTGTGTATGTATATATATATGCATGGGTACATAAATGTTTGTATATGCCTATATACAAGTATGCGTGTGTTCAAACGCATATGTGTGTATATACATGTATATACATGTATGTGTGTATATATACGTGTGTGTGTATAGGTTCAGTGCATATGTATATATGACGAAATTAATCTGTTTATTCATCCACTTGTTTTTTACGGTGTCCGAGGCGGAGCGTTCCCTCGCAGAAAGAAAATCGAATTAGTATTTATTGGCTTTGACAAAAATCTCGTTCGTTGCTCTGCGCCGCCCTCGCCTCCTCCCCGCTTCCACCCCTCGCTTCCTTCCTACTCCTCTCGATCTTCTGTCTATATCCTGTGATGGTGTGAAGCTGGTGATGGTGCTGCTGCCGCTGCTACAGGATATCACGTGACTCCAGCCTCCGCTTTGTTTAGCGCCCGAATGTCGTTCGTTCTCATCTGCCTCGGATTTAGGTGTCTTAAGAAGGCATCCAATTCTGCTTATGTAATGGAGTTATGGGATGAGGAGCTGGGAAGAGGATGGAAGAGGAAGAGGGAAGAGATAGGAGGATGAGAAAAGGACGAAGGAAGAGAAGAGAGGATGGGAAAGGAAGGAGTATGGGGGAGGAGGAGGAAAGAGGAAGGAGGATGGGAGAGGAAGGGAAGAGGAGGGAGGATGAGAAGACGGAAGAAGGAAGAGGAAGGAGGACGAGAAAAGGACGAAGGAAGAGAAGTGAGGATGAGAGAGGAAGAGGGAAGAAGGGAGGAGAATGGGAGAGGAAGAAAAGAAGAGGGGGGATGAGAAGAGGAACAAGGAAGAGAAGTAAGGATGGGAGAAAAAGAAGGAAGGAGGATGGGAGAGGAAGACGAAAGAGGAAGGAGGATGGGAGAGGAAGACGAAAGAGGAAGGAGGATGGGAGAGGAAGAGCGAAGAAGGATGGAGGATGGGAGAGGAAGACGAAAAAGTCTTCATAAGGGACTTCGCTCCCTCGACGCTCGCTGTCCCAATTCCACTCCATTTTCATTCAAACACCGGACTTCCGGCTAAAAAAGCCGCGTAGCCACTAATTCTTGGACGATGAGGAAAAGTATGAAGAGGATAAGAACATCTAACAAGGTTATATATAATAGAGTTAGGCGAATGCAGACAGAAAAATCCTCAGTCGCCATGTTTCAATTCCTCCGCTCTTCGCTCGTTCCTTCATTCATTCATCCACCGGCGCCCATGCGCATCGGTTGCAGCGGCTGAGACGTCATCATTAGACGAAGTGGAGCGTGTCGTTGTCGTTCGCGCCGGAAGTCGTCTGTCGGCCATTCATACGAAGCCAGCCTCGTTGTCGTTTATTTCCGGGTTCTTGTTGCCGGTTCTTGTCATTTCCGTCAGAACGCTGACCTGTCATGGCGGCGACCGGCAATTGATATAGCGATCGTTGTCTGCTTTTCTCTCGGTCTGTCTGTCTGTCTCTTCATCTGTCTGTCTGTCTGTCTGTCTGTCTCTCTCTCTCTCTCTCTCTCTCTCTCTCTATATATATATATATATATATATATACCTATGCGTCTGTATGTCCGTCTATCCCTTCTTCCGTCGTATCTTCCGTCCGTTTGTCTTTCCTTTCGTTTTCCTTCCTTCTTTCCTTCTTACTTACCTTCCTTTCTTCCTTTTTACCATCCATCCATCAATCCATCCATCCTTCTTCCTTACCGTCTCTTCTTCCTTTCATTTGTCTATCCTTCCTTTTCATCCTTCCTTCCTTACTTCCTTCCTTCCTGCCTTCCTTCTTTCCATCTCTCTTCCTTCCTCCTTCCTTCCATCTCTCTTCCCTCCTTCCTTCCTTCCTTCCATCTCTCTGTCTTCCATCCTTCCTTCCTTCCTTCCTTGCTTCCTTCCATCTCTCTTCCCTCCTTCCTTCCTTCCTTCCTTCCCCCTCTCTTTCTTCCTTCCTTCCTTTCTTCTTTCCTTCTTTCCTTCCTTCCTTCCATTTCTCTTCCCTCCTTCCTTCCTTCCTTCCATCTCTCTTTCTGTCTTCCATCCTTCCTTCCTTCCTTCCTTCCTTCCTTCCTTCCATCTCTCTTTCTTCCGCCCTTCCTTCCATTCATCTTTCCTTTCTTCCTTCCTTCCTTCATTCCGTCCGTCTTTCTCTCTGTCCGTTTGTAACTTATTTTTTTTCTGGCGGCGCCTTGGCACATGAAAGGCGACGAATCGCCTGGAAATTGATCGTCGTTCGTCAGATCAAAGCTCCTGCCAGCGATCAGAGCGCTTTGATTTACCACTGGAACACACGAAAGCTCAACTATTAACCACGATCAGTCAATTTCCTGCCTTCAAGTCGATTCTTGCGCCCAAATCGCGCTCCTTTCTGAGAGAAATTTGACTGTCAAAAGCAGACAGAACGTCCGTTAACGATTTTCAGTCGGAGCAATAATCTTCGTTTAATTCGTTTTGTGTCGGCAATCTTCGGGAAGGCCATAATGTTAATGCCGACTGTCTGAAGATTCTCTCTCGTTCGATCTTCCTTTCTCCAAAGCACCGTCTCTCTATCTCGCTCTCTCTCTCTCTCTCTTTCTCTATCTCTTTCTCTATCTCTATCTCTCTCTATCTCTCTCTTTCTCTATCTATCTATCTACATCACTATCTATACATATATCTCTCTGTCTATCTATCTATCTATCTCTATCTCTGTTTCTGTCTCTCTCTCGCTCTCTCTCACTAGCTCTAGCTGTCTGTGACGCCGGACTTTCTCCGTGTGCTGGCCAGCTGGTCCGTACGGAACCCCAGAGGGGACATGCGATAATGTTTATTTATTTAGTGCGGGGTGGTCTGTCGGTAACGCGTTTGGTCAAAGATCATGCGGTTGCGGGTTTGACTCCGTGTAACGACCCTGGGCAAGTTTTTTGCGCACACCGTGCTTCTGTCACCAAGCAGTAGAATTTGGTACCTGTGTAAACTGGGAAGTTAACGGCAAGTCCTGTGATGCACTGGCCCCTGTACAGGGCTTTGGGATTCCTTCCCTCTTCCTCTTCATCTTCCTCCTGTTCCTCCTCCTCGTCCTCCTCGTCCTCTTCCTCTTCCTCCTGTTCCTCCTCCTCGTCCTCCTCGTCTTCTTCCTTCTGTTCCTCCTCCTCGTCATCCTCTTCCTCTTCATCTTCCTCCTGTTCCTCCTCCTCGTCCTCCTCTTCCTCTTCCTCTTACTCTTCCTCTTCATCTTCCTCCTGTTCCTCCTGTTTCTCGTCCTCGTTCTCGTTCTCGTCCTCGTCCTCCTCTTCCTCTAACTCTTCCTCTAGCTCTTCCTAATCCTCTTCTTCCTCCTCTTCCTCTTCCTCTTCCTCTTCTTCACCTTCTTCTTCTGCTTCTTCTTCTTCCTCTTCTTCTTCTTCTTCTTCTCATTTCGACCATCGCTTGATTGCAATTATAAACTGTAAGTCGATTATTTATAGAGCATCGAAAGTAGGCCGCCTCTTCCAGGTTACGTTCACACGTGTCAGCGAAAATGCCTAGCTTATGCCCTGATCAACATGATACCATTGCTACAGCTCTCCTTGGATTAGATTAGATTGGAATAGATTAGATAAGTTTGGGCTCTTTGTCGGCGTCATCAGCTGTTTTAGTTATTTGCTGACGTCATTTGAGGGTTTAGTTTCCACCGACCGGCATGGAGGACGAACCGGAGAGAGGCTGAGGAGTGGCAAGATGGAGTGGCAATATGGAATGGCAGGATGGAGTGCAGATGTCAACTGAAGAGGGACTGACTTTCGATGAGGAATTGTAGTGGCGAGCCATGCACGCATACAAAACCACGACCTGTCTTATTAGGAATGAATTACTGGCGTCTCTGGAATGATTTCTAAATAGGGTATTAAGCCAAGAAAGGATGATGCCTGGGGAATTATTTATAAATAGGGCCAATAAGTCAACAAAGGCTTATGCTTCGGGAATTAAGAAAGGCTCATGCTCTGGGAATTATTTCTAAATAGGGCTAATAAGTTAAGAAAGGTTCATGCTCTGGGAATAATTTATAGATAGGGCTAATAAGTTAAGAAAGGCTCATGCTCTGGGAATTATTTCTAAATAGGGCTAATAAGTTAAGAAAGGTTCATGCTCTGGGAATAATTTATAGATAGGGCTAATAAGTTAAGAAAGGCTCATGCTCTGGGAATTATTTCTAAATAGGGCTAATAAGTTAAGAAAGGTTCATGCTCTGGGAATAATTTATAGATAGGGCTAATAAGTTAAGAAAGGCTCATGCTCTGGGAATTATTTCTAAATAGGGCTAATAAGTTAAGAAACGATAATGTTCTGGGAATTATTTGTAAACAGGGCTAATAAGTTAAGAAAGGCTAATGCTCTGGGAATTATTTATAAATAGGGCTAAAAAATTAAGAAAGGCTCATGCTCTGAGAATTATTTATAAATAGGGCTAATAAGTTAAGAAAGGCTAATGCTCTGGGAATTATTTGTAAATAGAGCTAATAAATTAAGAAAGGCTAATGCTCTGGGAATTATTTGTAAACAGGGCTAATAAGTTAGGAAAGGCGCATGCTCTGGGATTTATTTATAAATTATTTATAAATTGCTGCGGCTGTTTGCTGCTCCCGCCATCCGAATCGGAGGCGATCGTTGCTCCAGTTTGAGGCACAAATGCCACCAGTGGATGTTTTTCGTTGGGTCTTTTTCGTTTGCTCCTTGTACATGTCTATGTTCAGAGAATTATGGCAACAGATGGCAGGCGATCTGATATATCTTCGAGCAAAGAAAATAATCGCAATTGGATCAAAGCCCGCAGTAACTCGACTGCAAGGCATTCTCATGAGTTATTCCTGTCGTGCACGAAGCGATGGTTTCCAAACAGGAATGCTTCATGCAATACATCGTGTTGTTATAGGGAAACCGTTGGGTTTTCAGTGTCACGAGGAAGCTAACCCAGAGTAATATCATAAACCGGTTTTCGACACTTTCGCTGTATTGCAAATCAAATTAAGGAACACGTGATGTGTGAAGTTGTATGCATACTATTAATTTACGTAGTAACAACAGCAACAACAGTATAAGCTGCTGCTGCTGCTGCTGCTGCTGCGGCATCTTTTTGTGTTGCGATGTATGGACCCAGGAGTCTTCTCGGGTTGCAACGAAGATTGATTCTCAAGTCAAGCACACCGACGAATGAAGAAGCCAATCATTCGGACAGGTTCCTGTCTTTGAAACTATTGCTAGCGTCGCGACCAAAGTGCAAAAGTCCACTACTCTGTCTCCCTATCGCTTTCTTACTCCTCTAATATCGCCGTCCGTCCTTCCGTCCGTTGGTCTCTCTTCCCTCCTGGTCTTCCCAGATTTAGGTAGCGGTCTCTCCGTTCTTAAATGTAATGTCCGCAAATGGCAAACACTTGCGTTGTTATAACGTTCACTAGCATTGATTGTCTTGTATTGAAGCACATTCTGTTGTCACCCACGGCCTGACAATTTCGTCTAATTACTAAAACTGCCCATTACCATCCCACTGTAGGCCACAGCGACTGCTTTTTAATCAGGTAATTAGACAATTGTGTCTTCGAGCGTTCTGATGGAGGACCAACCTGTACAAATTCTATTAGCATAAGAAGGGAAAAGATAAGAATGGAATCTTATAGGAACGAATGAATTGCAATAGAATTTAACAGAACACAATAGAATAGAGTAGAATAGAATATAATAGAATAGAAAAGAAGAAGAATAGAATAGAATAAGTTTAGAACATAATAGAATAGAATAGAATAGAGTAAAACGAAACAGAACGCAATAAATATAGAATGGAACAGTTCGCTTACCATTCGTGGCTATATTCAGAGATTTTAATCTCGAGCTCGCACGGTCCGTACACGGGGACCTTCAAACGGGCAGCGGTGGTGAAGGATCTAACCCGATTAATTCATTGAAAATTAGGAGTGTCGAGGCCATACGGTCGCTATAGAAAAACGTGTACATTCACGTTTACGCTATCACAAAATCACCCTGTAATAGGAATGCCTTAACGCCCACCTATTCATGGTATTTGAATTCAACTTCGGAGAAAAAAGGGAGGTGACGTTAATCATCTTCGTTAAGACACAGCATCGTTAAATAGAAATTATAACAATCGTAGCAAGTATACATGCGCATTTGCACATGAAGGTCAAAAACTTACCTGTAACTGCGTTGACCCATGACTTCTATTACAATAATACACACTCGCAACAGATGACACGTTATTTGAAGTTAGTAGGCCTATTAGTAATTGAGTTATGAGCGGGGTCGAGGCCATACGGTCGCTATAGAAAAACGTGCACATTTACATAAATTTGTACAATTTAATTAGTAACCCCCACGCCAGTATCTAATGTACAAGACATCAACCGATGGCGCACAAAAATCAGGCCGCAGTCAGAATAGAATACTCAACATGGTCTACGAAGTATTAGCTACTAAATTAGTGTAAATATGAATGCACGCAAACAAAGTATATAACATACAAAGGATAAACATCATATGAATATGAAATATGAATGTGCGTATACAAGTTAAGTAAATAGCATACAAAGGAAATATGTCTTACCCATAGAAATGGTATAATAGCATAGACCTATTTAGCATGTACACTAGCATGAAGATATACTGGCCTTTATACCGTGGGCACATAAATCTTCGGGGTTCAGTGAACACTGAAAATCCGCTGAGAACCAGACAGGCAAGAGGGTTGTGGCAAGATTGGGCATGGGCGTCATTGGGCAAGGTTAAGGTCAAGGACAAGGTTACAAAGGTGGCAAAGTGGGACATCGTATTCACTAGGTTAAAGTTCAGTTCAGTCAAAATTTTCTTGCTTTCTTCAGTTTCTGAGGGGTTTGTTTTTACGCCAAAGGTTTCACATGAATTTTCTCTGATTACCCTTTATAGATAACCGCTCTGCCGGTTACTAAGCCACGCCTTCGATTGAAAATATTGCTTGTGTATGCAACACCCTTCCCGCTTACGAACTCTATCAGTCGATGACTTGTACCTAATTTATTCTGTGCATTTAAGCAATTCAGCGCAGCTGTCTGGATTATCTTTTTAATAGTGTATTGATTCTAACCTATCCTTCTCTGAGCACGTTTATTCATTATGTAGGCCTTCTCTGAGCACGTTTATTCAATATGTAGGTCTTCCATTATCACATTCATGACATCCGAAGATTAGGAGCGACGTTCCTTCTTTTACCTGGCAAATGGCCTGTCTCTAGTCGTCTTGACTATTGTGACTCGCTTTTCATTTACATTTCAAAAGCTAACTTGATGAGGTTTCAAAGGATCCAAAACACCTCGGGCAGATTCAAGGTTCTTGGATTTCCCTCGACTTCTGACCAGATTGAAGCTGGAATTTGGTATGCACACCGACTGCTTAGTAGCGACCATCGACTGATGTCTTGAGCATTATCACAGCAGCGCTATAGAAGTTCTCGACTTATATAGTATACAATTTTTAAACAGAACTTCAACGCTTCTGTCTTACCCAAACTTAGGCACACCAACATTTAAATCTTAGGGCCAGAAGTGGGGTAAAACATCTCTGGCCCTCAGATAAGCTACTGGGGCCATGGCCTTTGGTACAACATGTGCCAACGCTCTTAAAGACGGGTATGGCGTGGTCCGTTCTGGGCCAGGTGTATTCATAAAACCAGGCGAGAAAAATGTTACTATTTTTCCTCCACTTAGACAGAATATCATATACAAAATGTCCAACAAAACATTAATTTAACTGATTGAAAATCGAATCTATGAGACGTTACTTTGAATTTACAGTATTTTGCTTGTGTATAATTCTTGAGATAACAATAGCCTGGGATACACGTCAGAAGAAAAGGTCACATGGTCAGGCCTTATCAGAGGGGGGCAGCTGGGCCATTTGCCCTGGTCTTATGTAGTAAGGGGCCTCATCTTTGCATACCGTTTTCGCTAGTTTAAAGAAAGAAATGAAATATCGCACCAAAGGTTTTCTATTTATGATTCGGTAACTACAAACAAATCTTTCGAATTCTTTTAATTTATTTTATTATTAATTATTAGTTATTTATTTCTCCTCTTTTGTATTATAATTCACAGCAGCGATTTAGTAGGCTTATGATGTAAATGCTTCGAGAATTGGGTCTTACATTTGCAATGGCCCGGGCCTCTCTGAAACTCCGAAAGCCCCTGTACATAGTAAGTTGAATTAAACGGACTATCCTGGCATTTTGGGAGCCTCTAACGAGCGCTGTTGTGAAAACGCCATACAACTTAATGTCTGATAAATTCGGCATGAACACTAAACTTAGCAGAGACCTGAACAAGACCTGATTGCCGTGTGGACCTTGAAGCGTTCCTATTTGCTGGTCGTGGCAATCATTGCATCCAAGCGTGCATGTTTTAGCAACTGGTCTGGGCAATTATTGCCTCAATCAACATCTATTTTTCCAGCAACTGGCTGCGGGTTTTGTCGACTTCAACAGCATATAGTTTGCGCAAGTGGTCTTGGCAAATATTGCCTCCATCAATAAACATTTTCAGCAGCTGGTTGAATATATTGTCAGCAACTGTTGACAGCAATTATAGCTCGTGTGTTTACATTTAAAACTTCTGTTGCCAATTCGTCACGGATGATCAGTATCGTAACATTCCATGGTCAACGCATGCGCACAATGCGTTCCCTACGTCCCTCAACTCATGCGTTCTACAAACGTAGGCAGTGCGTGGCGCCATGTTGGAATCCAATTAAGAAGATTGTCGTTGTAAAAAAGGAAGAACGCGTGACTGCTTTAAATTATGTTATCGCAGATTCAAAACAAGAGTATATTTACGAGCCAGGTAAAAGGACTCATCGTAAGCAGAGAAGGAACCTACGGCAGATACCCAAGCGATTGCTCGAAATCGTTTACGGGGTTCTGAGCGGTTCGCATGGGGCCGACTGAAAGGTTGCCGAGTGCATACTCGAGCCCCTCGTCCTTCTTGCGTCTGTCCTGGCCGTAGTGGTCATCCGGACCATCGCCGTTCGGTTGCTGCTGCTGCTTCGGCGAACGCAGGTTCTCCACCATATGTGGCGACTGCGCGCCATCCTTGGACGGTGGTCTCCCTGCGCTGTCTCCGCTCTTTCCATCTTCATCGGAAGCCCGCAACGCCGCAGCAGCCTGACTCCCCTTCAGCATGATGGTTGGGAACACCTTGATTCCCGTCACCTTCTTGGCTGTCACTGGCGTCGACGATTGTGGCAGGGCGTCCGCTGACTCTGGCTTCATGGGTCCCGGACCGCCGGATGATCGGAGGCCAGGATTGGCTTCTGTGGTAGGACTCGTGGCTGCTGTTCGAGGCTTTGCATGCGGAGCCGGTGGCTGGACCTTTGTCTTGTTCCTTCGGTCAGCAGTTGCTTCCTGGGAAGGAGGAAGAGATCCGAGACTCGACGGTCGACCGTACGGTGCACCGTATTCGCTTCCACCCTGAATCGTCTCGTTGCGTGCGTTGGATGGTACTTCGGAGTCGTAGTTGACCTTTACCCTAGGAATTGCAAAGCCGCCCCTCGAGTATTCTGACTCTGTTCCGCCATCACGGTAAGGATCGTTTCCCATCCTCGTGGCGTCGCTGTTGATCTTTGAAAGATCCTGGCCTTTTCTCGGCTCGTCAAACACTCGTTCCAACGACCCGGACATGTTTCTTATGCCCTGCTCGCCCTGAGCCCTGTTGGCCATCTGAGGGTCGTAGATGTCTCTCCGAGGTGCATATAGACCCTCAGCTAGAGGTCCCGCGGCATAGTGTTCCCTCGGAGGCTCCCCGTAATTTTGTTGGGGACGGTACTCGTAAACTGCCGGCTGGGTGTCGTAGATACCTTTGGATGGTTGAAGGTCATAGATGCCCCGTGACGACATTGGGTCATAAATGCCTCTTGGAGGCTGGATATCGTAAACGCCCCTTTGCTGATCGTAGACCGTCTGTTCCGCCTGGTTGCGTAGCGCATCGTTCTTTCGCTGGTCGTTGACGAAGTTTCGCATGAGTTGGTCTCTCTGATGGCTCAGCCAGTCGGAGCCTTGTTGTCCCTCGCTGCTGTTAGGTGGAGGTCTCACGTCCTGCGTCCGAGGATCCCACGGACCACCGACGGGTCCGTTAGGATCCGATCGCATACCACCAGATTTACCAACCGCATCGACACCACGATAACCCGTCATCTGATCCGAGTAGCCTTGGAACCCATAAACGCCTTCCGCTGGTCCAGGGACCTTCGCTGGCTGCTGCTGCTGCTGAGGAATCATTAGATGTTCCGCTTCGTTGCGCATTGCGCCCATCCCGGGCTCGGGGATGCCCCGCTGCGGCGGATAATCAGAGGGACCGTGGCCGTAGATGGAAGAGGAGGACACGGGGGCTGGAACCTCCTTCAGGGCGAAGTTTCTTGAAGCGCAAGTGAGGCTCATGATGACGTCTCGTGCCTGCAGGTCCGACTCGCAGACGAACGCGTGCAGTTCCGTTGCCCTTACTCCCGTCATGCGCTGCATGACGCATGCGCATATCGCCGGATGTGACGTCACCTTGGTCAGATGTCGCCACTTCTTGTCGATGGCGACGTAGGGCTCGTTCTTGCCCTTCGTTGGCGTCGGCGGTGGTCCCTCGGCATCGATGGCTTCAAAGGCACATCGGAAATCCTTCTCCTTCTTGCCGACGATCTGGAATTTCACGGCAGCCGCGTACACCACGGACGGTATGTTGTAGAGGGTCTCGGCGGCCGGGGTCCCCGTTGGGGCATCTGTGACGGCAAGACCTCGATTGGAGACCACCAGGCGACAGGGCGGCAGAGATGTAGCTCCGGTTGGCTTCTGGTAGGCCAGATAGAGTTCACGAAGGGGTTTCTGTAGCGCCACCAGATCTGTGGTCGATGTCTGACCAAGCGGAACGGTCCCCAATGCTTCCACTTCGAACATGACCCCTGCTTCGAGGTCCTCCGATCGAATAACTTGAGACATCGCGAAAGATCTTCTTCCGTATAGTTCACGAGCGTTTTCTCACTCTGCAACGTTTCCTGATTATTCTCAAAAATATTAAATCCAATTTCTTTCAAATTATGCAATCCAGATTGTCCTGAAAATCCGAATTCCGGATCCTTTTAAATTCGGATCCGAAGATGTCCTCGGAATTCCGAGTTCTGGTTGGCTCTAATATCCCTGCGAAGCGACTCGAAGGCAGGACAGTAACAGTATCGATTGTCGGAAAAATATTGCACCTAGGAACACCTGCCTCACCACAGTCTCCGCAACGCAGAAGAGAAACAAAGGACGCGTAATGTGCTAAGTAGCAAATTCCAACTAATTCGGCCAGAAAACTCCGGAATAGATATCCAACTGTGAATATTCCACTTGGGAACCAAAACTCAAACTACTGCACTATTTTCCTTCTGCGTTTCCTTATTTCCTTCAGCCCCACCTTGTGAATAAGCTAAGTTCACCTATCGCACTAGGTACGTAAATGCTTCTTCGGAAAGGCAACAGATCCAAAACTAGTCACCTTTCTATAGACGTACGCCTCAGTCCGTGAAGTGTACAGGCTACCAGCGCACAAATACAAAGCACCCGTTGTACTTACATACAGAAATATCTTACATACAGATGCAATGTACAGAAAATGTTCAATTTTAACCATGCATAAAGACAGTCTCCCGAACAAACAAAAGTACCCTGACTGATGTATATATATATATATATATATATATATATATATATATATATATATATATATATATATATATATATATATATATATATATATATATATATATATATATATATATATATATATATAAGCAAGGTCTATGTACGTAAAAGCCTTACACGTAGGCCTACTTATATATGTATTTTATGAAAGATCTGTATATGCATATCCTGTAGGTGTAAGTATTCTGTATGTGTTATGCATAAGTTGCAGCCGATAATGGCTACATGTGTGCAAGCGATGCGTACAATGCAGCTGGCTGAGAGCCTGTCAAGATACATAGGCCTTGGTCTCGGTTAGTGACTGGAGCGAGTAGCTCGAGCGTGACGGTCACGCCCAGCTGACAAAGGAAATCTTTTAGTCTCTTTCTTCTTCTGACTCATGTTGCTGTCTGTCCGTGTGTGTCTCCGTCTCATCCCTGTCTTCGATCTTCCTCGTTTGCCTGCCTGCCTCTCTGTCTGTCTGTCTGCGTGTGTGTCTGTATGTATGTGTGAGTTTGTATGTGTTGCCCATGCTGTACGCTGCGGTGCACAGCAGGTAACGAAACACGATGCGCTTACCTGGCTTTGACGACATTCACTTGCGAGCGATATATGATGGCCTAGATACCTCTCAACCAAGTCAGACGTTTCTCAGTTTACAGAGCAATAGGCTACACATAATTGTAAGTGTAATTTGAGATTTATACAGCGCCTCTTAGAGGATAAACTCAACAGAGGTGCTTCCGACCCGAAAAAGTAAAATCACTGTTAAACAGTACAGTCTTCAGGCGCCTGCGGAACACTGAGAGAGGAGAGAAAGGAGCTCAAGTCGCAATTCTCGAGGGAGACGATTCCAGCAAGTGGGATCAACGCAGGCATCGTCTGAAAGCATACAGCAATCAGCGGGATCACAGTTAGACTGTTGCGCTGGTGTGATCTCACGTGGCATATGCGCCTGTGACGAAGCTGGTCCCCGTGACGTGGCTTTCGATGGGCGCTGTAGAAATGCCAAAATTACGATTACGATTACAATAATTTGTTCCTTAAGAGTAACCACAGCTCAAGATGTGGGACCTGTTTTGCACGCAGCTGCGGGAGGCCCCAATGATGTAAGAGGACTGTAATACGCTCGTATGTTACAGATTATTATCCGCCTGTGAATAAGCTGGTCCCCGTGACGTGGCTTTCGTTGGGCGCTGTAGAAATGTTGCAAGTACGATTACGATTACTATATCGACTCCACCCGATCTTGTCATGTCAATCAATACTAATAATGCTGCTCACAAACTGACGAAGGCTCTTCTTAGTTTGCCAAAAGAACGGCTTTCAAAGGTTATCTACGAGGAGGTTCTCTCTTGAGGCTTAAGCGAAATATTTAGGAATTCAGAAAGAAGATGGAACACGTTGGAAATGATTGGAATTTGGTTTTTAAATCAAGTTTACAAATTGCAATTTTGGATATTCGTGAGCTTTTTAGCTGGAGTTGCATCGACACATGCATGGGGGATCCGAGATTTGAAGTTAGAGAGGACGAGGTCACCATGGATTCTGAAATCAGTTGACGAAGCAAACAGAATATTAGTTCTGCATTTATTAGGCGCCACTATCTAATGATTTAGCATCAATCGATGGCGCCGAGAAATTGTGAGTTAGGGACTTGCTCAAGGTCCCTACACAGTAACCGTCTCGGAGGAGACTCGAACCCGTACTCTCCGCGTTACAAGCCGAGCGCTCTCTCCAGTATGCTACCGTGCCCCACAAAGTGTCAGTCCGCTTAGTTTAGGTGTTGGGACATACATCCACTAAGTCCCTCTCTGATTCCCCCCCAGTAAGGGGAACAAATGGGAACAGTTACATTTCCGTTCAAGACTTCCAGTCTAGATACGGGGATACCCAGCAGGCTGCAGAAAAAAGAAAGAAATTTCTCCCTCCCTTCCTCAAAGGCGCTATATAAAGATATATAGCTAAGGGGTACCCAGCAGGTAGCATAAGATAGGAGGAAACTCCTCTTAGTTTACAGGGCAATAGGCTAAACACAAGAGGTTCCTCAAAGGCGCTATATTAATATCTCGATAGATGCATGTACTGTTTTAGACTGGCTCTCACTGAACCTTGACTCCTGGATACATTTCGTTTCTACCCTAGGGTCCTTCCTCGACCCATTCACGGCTGTCAAATGCCAACCCCAGATGACCCAGGCACATATTTCACGATTTTCAGCAGGAACGAGGAATGCCCCATCCCAGGGCCTGTAAGACATTCTAAAAAGCGCTATACAAATATTTCATTACTGACACCAGTTCGGACTCTCTGATTTAGCATTTATCTCCTCATAAACTTGGCTTCTGTCCATAAATCTTTTCCCATCCCACTAAGACGAGCCATAAAAGCTAAGGCACGCTGCCACGGCACTATCACTCTCCCCCTCAGTTCTTAAGTGCATTTGTGGGAGCGTTCATCAATCACCTTCGTCATCAGACGGGCGGTCCTCTTAGTCTTACTGGATCTTTCGGCTGAAACGTCAACACGAAAACGCAACAATCGACAACAGGATAATCGACAACAGTTAGTGTTTTTTGTTGTCAGATAAGAGCTAGTGTTTTAGTTGTCAGATAAGAGTTAGTGTTTTAGTTGTCAGATAAGAGCTAGTGTTTTAGTTGTCAGATAAGAGCTAGTGTTTTAGTTGTCAGATAAGAGCTAGTGTTTTAGTTGTCAGATAAGAGCTAGTGTTTTAGTTGTCAGATAAGAGCTAGTGTTTTAGTTGTCAGATAAGAGCTAGTGTTTTAGTTGTTTATTTTATTTTTGCTTGTTAATATGGCACTAAGCAACTGATGACTCATCAGATGTTTTAGCGTTTCCTCTTTCAACTGGTTGTTGTCAACAGCACAGTTAGGCAACCGGACAACCAGACAACCGGCAACTGGACGATTGGACAACCAGACAACCCGATATTTAAATCGACAACTGGGCAACAAGACAACAAGCTTCGAACGCCCAACGCAACGGCGAAAGGTCTTCGCTTTCCAGCTTACTGTCCTGTGATCGCTAGGCCCTTTTGTCTAAAACGCTCTCAGCCAAATCGGGTGTTAACTCCTAACTCTTCACGCCCTTTCCCTCCGTCCAACACCGTCACGCCTGACTGAATCCACGCAATGTAATCGCCCGTCACGCATGGATAACTTGATACTGTATCAGTTATAAAAACAACGCCCGTCGTACGAGTCCGTAGATGACACATAAAAAAGAACCTCGTCCATCGCAGCTTAGATTTTTTCAATTTACTAACAATTGCATGTGTTAGTTTCACTGTATTACTCACCGCGCGATATGCTAAAATAGACTATAATGTGGACCACAAATTGATGTATTATTCATCCAGGGCAGGATTTCGACATAATGTAATGTAACAAGCACTTATATAGCGCTCTTCAAGTACCTCTCAAAAGCGCTGATGACACGGCTATCCTACCGATCTAAACAAGTGCGTTTTCAAGTTAACAGAGAATGAACATTGAGTTAAACTAAGTGGAAAAGTACGAATGTTTAAAGGGAGACTGTTTCAGAACGAGGGACCAAAAGCAGGAGAAGACATGGTGAGGCCCTACGCTGTGTGAAGCTGTAGAGGCTCGATTTGTCATAAATCATAGCAAATAACATGGAAATACAATAAGCAACGCCATCATAGGTAAAAATACCTACCTAAGTAACAAAAACAAGTATAATTAAATCTATTAAGAATTGATTTTTAAGCATAATTATAAAAAGACGAAATCCTATGTACAGTCTTGTGTAAATTATGATCTTTTGGGATAATTTGGTATATTTTCTGAATGTTAATTGTTGTTAATTATGTTATGTTAATTAAGTGAAATCAATACTTAAATATAAATTATAATAAAACTATAACAAATAAAAAAATTCTGAGCTTTTAAGGGCCCCTTCAGATTGTGAGCCCCTAAGCTGTAGCTTGTTTAGCTTATGCCTAAATCCATCCGTGTATACTCACCACACTAAACAGATTACAAAAAGTATAGATTACGACAGATTGAGCCACCCTTACCCCATGACACAGAAAATAAGAATTACTTACTTGCTCACTGCTTAGAAAACGGCTTACTTAGCCATCAGATGGAAAATAGGTCATTAAATGACCACATTACAAAGGCCATTTACTCCAGACTATTTCCTCGTTGTTCCAAGAAGCAATTACTTCAAGATGCTTCGTTGGATACGCCCATAGACATCGATTTGAATTCAATATCCGAAACCGACACCAAACCCTAATCCTCACGCACCATCCTTAATTCAATAACACCCCCTTGAACTTCGTAACACAGAGTAATGTAAGAAACAGCAATTACACTAAAACACACACTAAACGAGGTAAGCTATATGCGAGCATGAATAGTCTATAAGGAACAGTAAGTAAGTAAGTAAGTATATTCTTTTTTAACCAAGAGCTAATCGCACATCGGTTTACAAGTTTTTAAGAACACAAGAAAAACTTAAAACGCTTGAAAGCTTGTGTATTGGTAGGCCCCTACATAAATATCTAGTCCAGGCAGCGTAACATTACATTACAGGACACCTCTTTGCATTTCTTTAGAAATATTAACGACAACATAAAGACTCACTGCGTCATGCTTCGTAGCTCAAGCAAATCGGCTGCCTTGATTTAGAAACCAGGAAGCAGAAGAATAAATAATTGGCAAACTTCTGAAGGTCTATGTTGAACAAAATAATAAACTCATTCCTGAAATTTAATCGTAATCGTAATCGTGAACTTAAGATTTCTACAGCGCCCAAAGAAAATAAAGTCGCGGGAACCAGGTTATTCACAGGCGCTCAGTCAAAACAAAATCGATAGGCAGGAAAGGTAAGATTCGGTTCCAGGTCAAGATCCAAGGCTCAGACCGTCAGACAGCTACGGGGATGGTGTTTGGAATTGGAGCGGTAGGACAGATAATGGGACACAATCAGCAGTAATGAGCCTAGGTGTTGGCGACTTCATTTTCTTGGTCTCGGTTTACGAGAGTGATTGCAGGCAGTCCTTAACTCATTGCCTGATCTCGCAACTGTTCCGAACAGTAAGCCTTATGGGTCTGTTACCAGTGTATAGTTGAATTCGCCAGAGGGTGATAGTGTAACGGAAATTGGCGAATGCGATGTTGATCTAAGAATCGAACCTTCGACGCAGAGGCACTCCAGTGGACTAACCACGTGATCAAACTATGCACGCACTAATTAAATCGATAATTAATTAACGATTGAATGAAATAATGAGTTTAAGAAATAATTAATTGAATGAATGAACGATTGGATGAATTTATTGGATGGATGGATGGATGCTGACTGATTGATTGATTGATTGATTGATTGATACTTTAGAGGAATAAAAGAAAAGTAAATAAACAAAGAACTAAGCTCCCATATGACTAAATGCCGGGGACGACACCATCAAACCAGCAACGACTTTCAATATTATTAGTTTTCAACTACAATTTAATTGTTGTTCTGAAAAAATCTATAAACATTTCCTCAGCAACTGAACTCGAAGTTTCGAATCTAGGCGTGGAAGTTTACTGCGGGTGGACTTCAAAACACCCACCCCAAACCATAGCAAGGCAAAACTTCCTACTAAAATTATAATCTACAAGAATAAAATCTGCCAGATCTTCATGACGTAATACATTCCTATTCGCTAGATGGAAGCACTCGCACATTAGCCTTAAGGGATTATTTTATACCAGATAAACTCAGTCAGTTATCGTCATTATCTAATGGCAATGCGATTTCTTAAATCACTTAATGTGCTCTTGAATGTGATGACGCTGATGACGACGACGATGACGATGTAGTATATTAATAAAGACATGATGCCAACGACGACTCAATAATGATGACTGCTGTGCTAGAGCTGTTAGTCGTGGTGGTGGTGGTGGTGGTGATGATGATGATGAGGCCATAGAAAAGGCATAGTTACATATTTTCGTACTCTCTACAGGGTTTAAAATATAAATAATATTAAAAGAAAAATGTTAGAAAATTAGAATACAAATAATACAAGATATTAACTGTGAAATAAGTGCCCTAGAACGAGAAGAAAGAAAAGGAGGAGAAGTTGGAAGAGGAGAAGGAGGGTGAGAAAAAGGAGGAAGAGAAAGAGGAGAAGAAGGAGGAGGAGGAGAAAAAGAAGGAGAATGATTAGAAGGAGGAGGAAGAGAAAGAGGAGGAGGAGAAGGAGGAGAAGGAGAAGGAGGGTGAGAAAGAGGAGGAAGAGAAAGAGGAGAAGAAGGAGGAGGAGGAGAAAAAGAAGGAGAATGATGAGAAGGAGGAGGAAGAGAAAGAGGAGGAGGAGAAGGAGGAGAAGGAGAAGGAGGGTGAGAAAGAGGAGGAAGAGAAAGAGGAGAAGGATAAGGAGGAGAAGGAGGAGAAGGAGGGTGAGAAAGAGGAGGAAGAGAAAGAGGAGGAGAATAAGGAGGAGAAGTAGAAAGAAGGAGAATGATGAGAAGGAGGAGGAATACACAAGACTAAAGCGCCATCTGACATATCTGAACAGACGTCACTTCAAATAAACCGAAAGACATCTCGTCGGGTTCCAACATCAGACGATGGCGCTACAGAAAGTTACGGAGATGACTAAATTTAGTCACCAACAGCGAGTGAGTAATGTTTATCTAGCGCCAGTTGGGAGTTTGGCGATCGGTGTGCTTCAGTCGTTTCCTCTGCGACCAGCGATGCGTGGAAGATTAACGCCACGTATCGGAGGCCGCACGAATGTTCCCCCCTTCAGCCGATTGGCGCCAAAGAGCAGACGACAACGACGACGGATCTACCTGCGAGAAGAGGGTTAGGGGATGCGGACTTATGAATGTAATATCTGGTAAAACCAGTTAATGGTGTGGCTCAAACGTTTTTAGTCATCATTTTTTGGTGTGGTCGACAGATAGCCAGATAACTTCACTTATATTCTGTAACATAACATCATCATCGTCATCATAATCACCATCATCATCATCATCATCATCATCATCATCATCATCATCATCATCATCATCGTCATCATCATCATCATCATCATCATCGTCATCATCATCATCATCATCATCATCATCATCATCATCATCATCATCATCATCATCATCATCATCATCATGAACAACAACATTACCAATATTATTCGATTCTGGCATGCTGTGCCTTTTGAGGAATTCGATCGGGTGTCGGCTTCTGTGTAGACACAAGACAAAGTTTATTGTAGCTACGCAGAATTAAAGCAATTTAGTAATTAATAATTACACAATTAATTAAATAATTATTAATTAATAGTTATTTATTAACGAAGCGCCTTTTTTCTCTTTTCTCACCCCCTCTCAGTCTCTATGTTTATATCAGTCTGCCTCTATCTATCTCTCCCTCCCTCTGTCTATCTGTCTTTGTCTTTGTCTTTCTTTCTCTTTCTATCTCTTTCTCTCGCGCTGTCTCTTCTCTGTCTGTCTTTGTCTGTCTCCGTCTCTGTCTGTCTGTCTGTCTGTCTGTCTGTCTGTCTGTCTGTCTGTCTGTCTGTCTGTCTGTCTGTCTCCGTCTGTCTGTCTGTCTGTCTGTCTGTCTGTCTGTCTGTCTGTCTGTCTAAGACAAATTAACGGCGGCCCAGTGTAGCTGGGGGGGGGGGGTTGCCGATTCATCAAAATACGTCTGTGGCAGTGGAATTGTTCAGAATGGAAACGATTGCCAAATATGATTGGACTGCATGATTGATGGATATGTAGGGAGAAATGACAAATCATATTTCGCGTGCCAATGTGTTACGGCCTCAGTCCATACACACGGCACACGTCGCAAATATGAAAGGTACCCTGCATGCGATTCGGTCGTACGTCTAAGTACGGCTGAGTATGGAGGTGGTGGTGGTGGAGTTGGTGGTGGTGGTGGTGGTGGTGATGGTGAATTTATTATACAAGTCGGCCTATTAACGATTATATATATATATATATATATATATGTATATATATATAACTAAGGTTGGTTCCTCGAGTGATTCCACGTGACTTGAGCTAGACTCCGCCCACAATGACGAACGACGAGATTCACGGAAGAATGAATGAAGATGGATGGATCGACGGATGAATGGATGCTCGCCTCTGCTGCAGCCGCCACCGCTGCTGCTGGTGAGTTAGGCGAACGCCTTATGAATGGATGGATTGCAGTAAATTGGTCAGATTATGTATGAAGCGCTTACGAGGAGTGGCACTAGTCTAGCTGGAACCGAAAACCACCAGACTGTCATCTCCTTCTGTATCTGCGACCCCGAAGCATCTTCCTGGCGTCTCCGTCTGTGATGTTTAAGCATCCGCAGCCTCAGTATCTACGGCCGGATTATGCATCACACTCTTTGCACAGTTCGGTGAGTCTGTCCTCCGGCTCTCAGTTTCTGCAGAAGATCAGTTAAGATGAGGTCAGAGATGAGGTCAGTGGTGAGGTAAGGTCAGAGGAGAGGTGAGGTCAGAGGTTAATTGATGTAGGTGGTGATGAGAGGTCAGAAGTGGAGTGTGGTCTGAGGTGAACTGAGGTCAGAGGTGATTTGTGGTAAAGTCAGAGATGAGTGAGCCCATAACTGAGGTGAGGTCAGAGGTGAGGTCAGGATGAGGTCAGAGGTGATGTCAGAGGTGAGGTCAGAGATGAGGTCAGAGGTGAGGTCAGAGGTGAGGTGAGTTACCAAAACGACAGTTCAGGAAACGAACAAATGACCAACCCATGAACGAACGAACGAAAGAACGAACAGAGCGAACAGACAGACAGAGAGACAGACATACAGACAGACAGACAGACAGACTGACTGACAGACTGAATGACTGACTGACTGAGTGAATGAATGAATGAATGAATGAATGAACTACTATAACGACGGTGGTGTTACAGCTGGACGCAAAGAACAGTCCACTGGCTCTGTTGGCTCAGACGTGTAGCAGCATAGGTCGCGAGATAACGCCGTCACGGCCCACTGCCCCGTCATGCATCGACAAGCAGTCGCCAGTAACTCTACCCTTGCCAACGAAGCAGCACAGCCCCAATGCAACAATGTCGAATTCATCCTCTTCATCATCATCATCCTTCGATGCCACGATTAGGTCCAGCCATCTGAGACAAGTCAGCGATGCGAAAATACCTGAATCTTGCTATAGCACAGCTTTAAGGACACATAATTCCTTTAACTCATCTCAAAACGAGGACGATGGCAACATCATCAGCCAAACTGCCTCAGCAGCTCGGTTAGAAAGAGTTCAGTCAAGCGGAACAGCGTCTAGCTTGTGCTCGCTCGAACGAAATCATCAGAGCGGAACGGGAGGCGAAATGAATCCGTCATACTCAACAAGCGCTTTCAGTCATATCAAGAAAGGAACTCCGTTTCCCGGCGAACCGTGTCCTCAGGAACTAGTCGGTACTGCAGACGACATCTTAGCCAACTACCGCGAATTGACTTCTGAAATCACTCATGCGGAACCCGATCCGCTTCAGATCCTATCACTTCTCAGAGGCAGTCTGGCTGCGAAAGACATAACATCGCATTCGTTGCCTTACCAGCTCGCAGATTTCCATGCTAACATTTCGTTTCCGGACTACCATCACGTGCTCACGAATAAACTGTCGTCGACACACCCGGTTGCTCACTGCTTCAAAACATCCGGTCACAGTTCCGCTTCAGTGATCACACCGGATGTCAAATTTCCGTCGAACCTGGCTTCGTATTTGGCTCTGATAAGAGCAGCGGGAGCCGGAGCGATGAGCGGAAGTGGATTGGTGGTGCCTTGCGCCGATCCAATGTGTCTACACTGTCAGCTGAACTTCCTTCGAGGGTCATCCCCCCAGTTTCCAGTCTGCAGCGCCGTTCAGAGCAAGCTGAACGAAGCCCCGCTGCGAAGTGCATTCATGTTCGCCGCTGCCCCTCCATCCTTGCCGTCTGATCTTCTGTCTGCCTCTTGGCTCCAGTCCTTCCTGGCATCGGTTCCAGCCTCCACGATGCTGACGTCCTATCTCAATGCCCTCGCCTTTCTACACCCGTCCGCCTTGGCAGAGGTCCTCGCATCGACGTCTCAAGGACACCGGAAGTTGTTCGGCGAGTCCGCCGAAGGATCCACATCGGGTGAGATGACGAGGGACGGAAGTGCGGCGGCTTCGAGCATCGTTTGTCCTCTTGTCGGGGGAGGTGGGGGAGGAAGAGGAGGAGGAGGAGGAGGAGGAGGAGGAGGAGACATGTGCAAGAGTAGGTTCAACGCTTGGGAGGAACTCATTCAGCACCTGAAGACGACTCATCATTCCTCAAACTCGTTTCCTATGGACGATATGAAGTGTTTAGCACGAGACAACGCCGGATACTCAGTCCCTCTATCCTCATACTTAGCGTCATCATCCTCCTCAATTTCCTCTTCGTCCTCCCCATCATCGTTCTGCGCTCTGCACCCCACGGTTGTGGCCGATGTGCCCGGCTTCTCGATTCGCTCCTTCAGCCCAAAGCCGGGGCTCCATCCGGGCTACGACACCCGCGGGGCTACAGCGAACCCCTCGGTGGTCAGCAGGATGCTAGGCCGTTACCACCCCTACAAAACACACCCAGCGGCTCCTTCTCACTCGCCTCTCACGGCGTCCAAACCGTTCCTGAGTTACCCCTCTGCCCACCACTGCCCCCCGCGGCCTGTCCTCGGAGCGACAGGCCCGCTATGACCCTATGACCCTCGGGACATTGCCCACCCTGCTCAACCACCCTGCCGTGGGGCAGCCCACAGCCAAATCGAAAAACACAAGCAGTGTGGACAAGGGTCAATTTGGCTTTCCATGGGTCACATGGGGGGCAACCAGATCAGAATATTTTCTAGATTTATCACACTGTGTTGTCAAAAGAGAATCCAACGACGCCACTCTTTTCTGTTCTGTCCCCCTTTCTTTAACTCCTTTGTAGCCCCGTCTTCTTTCTTTATCCATCATCCAGTCCAACAGCATATTTCTTGGTCTTCCTGGAACCTTTTCCCCCTCAGTTCTTCCTTCAAGCACAGTCCTCAGGAGAGAATTTCCACGCAGTATGTGACCAGTCCAGTTCATTTGTCTCCTCCTTATTGTATTGACGGTTTATTATCGACCTATTTAGCACTCAACCTACCGTGCAGTTTCTGGCAAAGAGGCGAAAGTGTCAGAATCTGGGCCACATTAGCTTTACACTCTTAAAAGTAATGTCTGGGAACGGCAGACACTAGTATAGCCTGAACGCTCCTAGACATCCATTGTCGCTGTTTTCTACAGCTAGAGACCACTGTGGCCTTTTGAATACGTTTGAAAGTGCTTTTACACCAGACAGCTTATGCTCTATTATACAGTGTCTGCCCATGGCACGCGTCATTTTGAGAGCGTATGATAACAATGTCTCGTCAAATGCTTTAGGCGAAAATTAGCTTAAAGGTCATGTAATTAAGGAAAGTGTGCATTGAGAACGCCTTTAAAGAACTTCCAAAAAAGCTTAAAGTGGCTGTTTCATAAGGTCATCTTCTAGTTACCGATCTCTGCGTGTCGCTGAAGCCACAGAATTGTAAAGTATATTTATTTTTGCCTATTTATATGAAAATATATGACTGCGAGGGTCGTGCGGGCACTTTACAGGCATAGAGGTCTGAGAGTCTCGGACAAGTTTCAAATTTCGCCTGAATTGTATTTCAGGTATCAAATTTCATTCGACGAGTTCTCAACATGCTTTCAGGCAAATGGAAACCAGAACGAGGAGCAGAACTGGAATGGTAGAAACTTATATGGAACTAACTTGGTGCTGGTAAAGCTACCTGCTTCCTAGATGAACTGCTACGTGCTGTGTGAACTTTGAAGCCATATTAATTAATTTAAAGTCACCCTAATTAATTTATTGCTTGTTGTTTCAATTTATTTATTTATGCTTAAATATTTATTGTGACAGTTTTTTCCTTATCGAGTTTGAACTGTGATGTTACATGTCGGCTGCGCAAAATGATTTGCGGAATAGGCCTACACACGTGGCTGTTCGCTGTTTTAACCGTTTGTTTTTAAATGTTGTTAACTTATTGTTAATCGTAATCGTAAGCTCGAGATTTATACAGCGCCCAACGAAAGCCAAGTCGCGGGAACCAGCTTATTTACAGGCGCTCAGTCAAAATAAAATCGACGGGCAAAAGTTTGGTTTCAGGTCAAGATCCAGGAGTCAGGCACTCAGACAGTCGGACGGCTACAGTGGATAGTGTTTGAAACTAAAGCCAGAAGAGAGAAAAGGGGAAGAGGAAAACTCGGGATAAGATGTTTGGAAAAGAAATGTTTTCAGTTTTGAGTGAAAGACCAGCTCAGAAACTGAAAGAGGTGAAGTGTTGGTGAGTTCGTATGATGGATCAAATGACTTACCTGAAAGAAGCTTTGCATAGTTGTGAATGCATTGATTTCTGAGAGCACAGCATTGATACCGATACTCACTGCATCAAGGGGGTGTGCGGTAGTCTAGTGGCTATCGTGCTGGACTATCAATCCAAATGTCGGGGCTTCAGGTACCCGACAAGACAGGACAGAAAGATATGTTGAGAGTTCCGTTTCACTCGCGCCCCCTATCTACCTCGACTGACCGTACAGTATCGATGGGACGATAAGGGAACGAAGGGAAAACTGGCCACCCGCCCTTATGTGTCGGGGGTTAGCTTAAGGAACTGTCCAAAATAATACGGTTTTACGAGTTCCTTCTATAAACTACCGTAATTACAGTATTGCGATTGTAGTTTCAGACATGAAGACAATAAAGACCAAATTCTGGTTTAATTGCTTCGTCTGGAATTTTCTATAATCAAAGAGATTTGCAGAATGTAAGGGGTGGTCAACATTCGGCAATGCAGTGTGGGAAAAAGAGGGTTCGGGACACTAGGATGGGATAAATTATCATGCAGAAATCTCGAATTGATTCCTTACTGGGCTAATGCGTGTTCTCCTTTCCGGTCGCTGTCGTTCTGCAGATCATAATTGATATTAGACGTGACTGATTGCTGGCAAAAGTTTTCCATCTCTCTCTGTCTCTGTCTCTCTGTCTCTGTCTGTCTGTCTCTGCCTACCTCTCTGTCTCTGTCTCTCTTTCTCTCTCTTACTCTCTCTCTCTCTCTCTCTCTCTTACTCTCTCTTTGACTCTCTCTCTCTTTGACTCTCTCTCTCTATCACTCTATCACTCTATCACTCTATCACTCTATCACTCTATCACTCTGTCTATCTATCTATCTATCTATCTATCTATCTATCTATCTATCTATCTATCTATCTATCTATCTATCTATCTATCTATCTATCTATCTATCTATCTATTTATATATATATATCTCTACCTCTACCTCTCTGCTTCCCTACCTATCTTCCCCATTCTCTGTCTGTTTGTCTATCTCTATAGCCTATATCTGTCTCGTCTCTCTTTCCTAAGCCTTTCCATCTTACCTCCACCCACCCACCCACCCACCCACCCACCCACCCCTACACACACAGAGACGCATGCAGACCCTCTCATGCAATATTGCCACTTCACTTTCGACCCGAGCGAGCGATCGAGCACCAGTCCCGGAAAACACGAATTGCCTGAACGGCGACGGCGGGAAATCGGTCGCCCAGCCCCCAACGCAGCTTCAGAAAATGACAGAGGCACAAAGCAGTGATCGATGACCGAGAGGCACGCTCACCTGCCACAGATTAAACACGAATATGCATATCAGGAAGACGGATGACCGTCATACCGCCGATTATGACCGTTACGACAATCGTCTATTTATCAATATTTCTATGAGTCTCGCTTTAATCAGACGCCTGGCATGAGAAGGCGAACCCTTCATACGTCAGACTTATGACAAGTCGGTCACGCGCTTTGATGCATTGCCTGGCCTTCTCTTGCTCTGGCGTCCCTTGTTTGCCTTCCCTTGTCTTGCCTTCCCCTGTCTTGCCTTCTCTTCCTTTGACTTCCCTTGTCTAGCCTTCCCCTGTCTTGCCTTCTCTTCCTTTGGCTTCCCTTGTCTAGCCTTCCCCTGTCTTGCCTTCTCTTCCTTTGGCTTCCCTTGTCTAGCCTTCCCTTCCCTTCCCTTGTCTTGCCTCCCCTTCCCTTCTTTTGGCTTCCCTTATCTTGCCTTCCCTTGGTTTGCCTTCTCTTGTCTTGCCTTCTTCTGTTTTGCCTTCTCTTGTCTTGCCTTCCCTTCCCTTGTTTTATCTTGCAGCAAACGCGATGTTCTTATAAATGTATGTAATGCTACTTAAAATAGGCGTGTTATGGCGTTAGTTAGTCGGAATATGCCAACCGTTAGTTAATTAATTAGTTTTTTATTTAGTTAGTTTTTTATTTGGGCCCTTAATATAGCGCCTTTAAAGGACCTCACAAAACCGCTGCCTACGCTAGTGCTGAACATCGCTTAGAGGATAAAGTTAATAAGTAAGCAAACAGTGCTCAGATAACTATAGTTCAGCACTGGCGGGCCCCCGCATACACGCAGAACCCAACCGATTCTCATCCATAGTTGACAGATGACGCAATGCTCAGAACCTCTGGACATCGTGGCATCGGGAATAAGGAACGACGTCAGCCGATGAAGCACGCAGCCCGTGATTATTTCTGCATTTATTAAGCGCCACTATCTAATGACTAAGCATCAGTTCTCATCGTCCATCATTCCATCATGCAGAGAGGCGCGTGTAGACATAGTTATATTTATAATTACATAATTATAATTAGAATTAATTACATAATTATATACATATTTAACTGAGCTAAATAAAATAACATATATGCACAAATGAGCTAAATTAATTAATTAATTGAACATATAAACATGAGCTAACTACACAATTAATTAATTATACTTACATTTACCCTGAAGTTATTTAGTTCTTAGTGAACGCAGAAACAAGTGAAGAGCTACACTAGCGAAACTTAGCTGGTGTTGTATAGTGCTGTATGGTAGGCGAAGTGAGCAAAAATTAAAGTAGTTGTAAAAACTGATCGTGCACGGCCTAACACTTTTCTCTTCTTTATTTCCTTGAAACATTTATTAATTTATTTAATCTATTTATTTATTAAGGCGCGATGTCAGTAAATCAGAATGTGACGCTGACACCTAGCGATTGAACGATTAACAATTGCGCTATAAGCAGCAGTAATCCTCTTTTTGGATCGTAATCGTAATCTCGAGATTTCTACAGCGCCCAAAGAAAGTTAAGTCGTGGGAACCAGCTTATTCACAGGGCGCTCAGACAAAACAAAATCGATAGGCAAAATGGTTCGGTTCCAGGTCAAGATCCAGGAGTCAGGCAGTCGGACGGCTACGGTGGATGATGTTTGAAATTGAAGCAAGGAGAGGGAAGAGGAAGAATTCGGATAAGATATTTGGAAAAGTAATGTTTTCAGTTTTGAGTGAAAGACCAGCGCAGAAATTTCAAGAGGTGAAGTGTTGGTGAGTTCGTATGATGTTACATGTTACACCAGGAGCTTTCGCTTAAACTTAAAATTAATCGTAATCGTAAACTCGAGATTTCTACAGCGCCCAAAGAAAGTTAAGTCGTGGGAACCCAGTTCCAGGGCCCAGGCAGGCAGTCAGAGGGCTACTGTGTATGGTGTCTGGAAATGGAACGGCGAGAGAGGAAAAGGGAAGAGGAGGACTCAACAAAGGATTTTTGGAAGAGTTTTTAAGCTCTGCGCAAACGACCTGCGCAGAGATTGAAATAGAAGTGTTGGTGAGTTCGCAAGATGTTTCAGATTATTGCCGTAATTCTGGTGGGAGTTTATTCCAAAGGGTTGCCTAATTAAGACGGTATTTAAAATGGAAAGTTGGGTCAGATTCGGCTTCGAGTCGAAATCTAAACACGAGGCAGGTAGATGGTTACGGTGTATGGCGTTCAGAACTGGATCAATGATGAAGACGAAGATAAAAAGAACAGTTGGGTAGGATTTTCGTCGTGTAGTTTTCTCTGTTTAGCGGTAGAAGAACAATTTTGCAAGGATGAGAAGTGTTGGGAATTTGACAGCAGGGTTGAAGTTGCCATAGTCTGGGAGGGAAATCATAACAAATGACTTTCTACATTATAATCTGACAGAGGAAGTGATTACCTTACGTACCTCAAAATCGACACCAATGAACAAATGAAAATTAAACACGTTACCACATTTCAACTGTAATGTAATGTTGTAATGTCTCAGCTACAGATAACTGTCACTTTGTGTAAGTTACAAGTTTTCATAATAATAACAACAACAATAATATACAATAATAATAACGATAAAATAATAATATAGTAAAAGTAGTAGTAGTAGTAATAATAATAGTAATAATAATAATAATATTAATAATAGCATAGCAATAATAATAAATAATATATAATAAATTTTATTTTATATTTTATATACATGTAAATAATGCTGATGATAAAGTGTTCCAGTACAACATAATCAGACGTTATGCAGGTCTAGTAATTCCGGTGCCTTTATTCGTCGACACGCATGATCGACGGACGCACCAGATGGTTTAATTAAACACGACAACTCATAATTTCCTTCAGAAACAACGTCTGCAGACGAAAAACGAACAACATATCAATACTGTATTCGTAAAAGTAATATCTGATAGAAGTCGACACTAACGACGTCAGAATACTGATGGGTAGATTTTGTCTGGCAATAAATCACCAACTGTAGCCCACAGCCAGACAATCAGTGCAGCTTTTGTAAGCCAGACATTAAAAATAATATCTGATCGAAGTCGACACTAACGACGTCAGAATACTGATGGGTAGATTTTGTCTGGCAATAAATCACCAACTGTAGCCCACAGCCAGATAATCATTGTGGCTTTTGTAAGCCAGACATTAAAAGTAATATCTGACAGAAGTCGACACTAATGACGTCAGAATACTGATGGGTAGATTTTGTCTAGCAATAAATCACCAACTGTAGCCCACAGCCAGACAATCAGTGCAGTTCTTGTGAAGCAGACAACTGTGGTTGTGCTTTATCATCAACTGCAGAGGCGGATCGAGGATCTGAAGCAGAAGGAAGCAAAGAAATCCCTCAAGCCATCCCCAAGTAGTAGTCATGGATATGAAGCATTAGCGCCTTCATTTTCTCACCCTTGCCTATATGAGGGTGGATGGCCAGTCTTCTGCCTCGCCGTCGGAGCTTCTCATAAACAGTGTATGGTCAGTGGACTCATTTTATAGCTGAGTTTACTAGGAGGCGCAAGTGGCATGAATTTGAACCATTGACTTCTGGGTTGACAGTTGAGCATGCTAACCACTAGGCCATTGCACATTGGGGAAAATACTGATAAAACAATCAGACAAAATGTTACTCTACAAAGTCCAGAGTTATAAGTCCACTGTCTCCTCCAGTGAAGCCACGACTCTGTAGCATTCAGGAAACATCAGTGTCTACTTTAATGAGACATTAGTACAGTGACCAATTGGCAGACAATACTTTTATGAGTGTGGTTGGTACCGGCAACAGTTCACAGCAGCAGCAGTAGCAGTAGCAGCAGCAGCAGCGTTATGAAATAAGTTATGTCTGAAAACAAAGGCACACCGGCCCATCAAGTGCATCTTCCGCTGATGGCCCATCGACGACACTGGCTTCCACGTACGAAATGTCCTGCTTCCGAGGGATTCCAGGCCCAGGACGACAACGATAATTGTCTCATACAAGAGGATGAGCCAACAGGTTGTTTCCTTCCTCTATTCCAATCACCTGTCGAACCTTGCGACAACTTGACGTCACTTGGACACAGCGAGCCGAAAGCTAAACGTAAAACATATTCGCATCAAATATGTTACATCATTGCAACTGATTTAACCTACGTTAACCCAATCGAATCGAGACTAAGTGTAATTACGGCTGAATAAAATTCTACTGAATGTTAAGCAAATATTTCTCAAAATCTTTACAATGACTTGTCAGTGCCCGAAAAGTTGCTAGATTAAAATCCGGTTACAAAATACTGAACAACAGACGGTGATTGAGAAAACCCTCCCAAAGTCGGCAAAGTATATTTGCGAGAAACGCGTTCAGAAGACAAGGAGGAATAAACTGGGTCAGAATGAGTTCTTGGTATGGTTCTATTCCTTGCTGTGCTAGCCATCAAAACTATAAGTATTCGTGTCGAGTTTCGCTGTGGCAAAATTTTCATCTTCAATTTCATTAACATGCCCTTCAATAAAACTTAATGTAAAATGTCCCATGATGCTTCAGTTTGAGGTCCGGTACATAGATAGTTAAGCAAACGAACAAGTCATGTAAATATTTATCTTAACCAGTTACATGTATTTATGGAAATACCATTGATGACAACCTCAGAAGGGTATAGATACCCTCCTATCTACTATTCTCATAAACGATCCATAGGCAAAAGTGACTTAGGTCAAGTCACAGTCATGATAATCTTTATCTCGCTATTTTTTTAAAAACACCTCCATCTTTAAAAATTGTAACTTTTTTACTAATTGTGACAGAAACATGCGGTTTTCACTTAACTATTCAGCAATTCCAGCCCAATCCAGTGTTGTATAAAACTCAGTTTCGATCTTTTTGCTAACTTCGTGAGGGTTTTCTCACACACACACATTATATATATATATATATATATATATATATATATATATATATATATATATATATATATATATATATATATATATATATATATATATATATATATATATATATATATATATATATATATATATATATAACCTCTACGTGGTAACATCAACTTAACAGTTCCCTACACGTTTTGTAATGCCTTTTAGACAGCAGCCAAAGAATAAAAATAAAAATAAATAAAAATAAAAAATAAAGGCGATACAAAATGTCAGACACAGCACATTCAAGATATCATTTCCAAGTACGTAACTGTAATTCTAAATGCAAATTTATACAGCACCACTTCAAGAGTAACTCATCAGAGGCGCTTCTGACCTGACAATAAAAACCAGGATCGCATAGAATGGTGTATGTGCGCCCTTTTCTCAGCCTCGGCCGTATGAAGGCGCTCTATAAATCGTCTCATAATAATAATAATAATAATCATTATTATTACTATTATTGTGTCTGAACTGAAACAATTTTGTACCGAGTGGTTCCTGCACGCAAACAGAACTTGCATATACCAACCTTACTTCGCACTGCACTTGGACTACACTTGGCGTAAAAATTTTCTTGAGTAACATGGAATACACCCATATACACATTACACTAAGATTTCTTGAAATACACCCATATACACATGTTACATTAAGTTTTCGTGGCCAACATGGAATACGCCCATATAAACATTACGCGTATAACTAGAACCATTTCACCGAGAGCCCTTAATCTCGGTTTTTCCTGACTTGTCCGTTGCACAGTTTATTTATTCGTCACACACCGGTGCCAGATGGCAGGGCACCCAAGACGCCCACTGACATCTTCCATTGTCCTACAAATAATCCGAACCATCGACCGGACAATACTGACCGCAAAAGAGAGTGTCATAACCGCATCGCTGTCCCCTCCCTCCCTACCTGCTGCTTGTACTTGAAGACGAGAACGGTGATTGCAATCATGATGATGACGAGACCGAGCCAGGCGTAGATGACGAGCAGACTCATGTCGATGTGAGTCGAAGACTTTCCGTTGATCACCAGTCTCCTCATCTCGCGGTTTCCCGGATCTGAAACGCCGGACAGACGAACATAGCACCAGACCACATCAAAGAAACAGCTACGCTGGATTCTGGTTCAGAACACGATTACATTCAAGCTTCAGATGGGCATCAGTGATCGTAATCGTAAACTCGAAATTTCCAAAGCGCTACTTAAAAGCTAAGCGCAGGACACCAGCTTATTCACGAGCGCTGCGTCAAGTCGGTGGGGTTGTCCAAAGACGGCAAGTCAAGAAACAAGTCCAGTTGTCAGCAGACCAGAGAGGAGGGGAGAGTGTGATCGGTTTTGCCCCAGAAAGCTCTGTGTACCCGTCTCAAGCCACCAGCCGGGTTGACGAACACTGCGCTCTGCAGCACGTGGGGACCTGTTCGTTCCGCGTTCCTGTACAGTGTTTCTGACATAGGGTGCTTTTTCGTGCACTGGATTGTCCTTCTGGCGCAATATTCCACTCAGAATTAGAACTTAGCCGCCAGAAACAGCTCAAAAAACATTTTCTGCACATCGTAAGACACATCCTTTAAGATGTCATACAGCCATGTTCCGGCGGCTAAAAAGGCGCTACATCAACGTTCAAACACATACAAACATACATATATAAACACAGAGCACGATCGACCAAAATGGGCAGGGAACTACGCGCGCTCGTAAATAAGCTGGTGCCCCGTGCTTATCTTCTACAGACAGACAGACAGACAGACAGACAGACAGACAGACAGACAGACAGACAGACAGACAGACACAGACAGACAGACACAGACAGACAGACAGACACAGACAGACAGACAGACAGACAGACAGACAGATGGTCACACAAAAGCAAAAAGAACCCCTCGTGTATTTAGCGACACACCTACTCCGCATCAGAAAACAAACGCTCGCCACAGCGCATGCGTCGTAAAGGAATCCCACAGCGCATGCGTCGTAAAGGAATCTAATTACAGATTCTACAACGGCGCACAAGACCATATGATGACGAAAGGAGACAGCGGCCATAAATAAGAAATAGTAAATGGATTAGAAACGGCATCGCATCGTCGTATGTTCGCTGCGATGCGGAACGGATGAATGGAGGAATCCTGCAATAATCCCTCGTGTCTTGTGCGCTTCGGGTACTCCGCCTGCGCCTGTCTGGTCTCTGATAAGAGACGCCGTCGCAGAAGGATAATCGATCCACTTCACATCTGTCAGGACGCAGAACCTGACTGTGATCCATATAATGATGATGACGACGATGATGATGTAATTTCATCCAATCACCGTAACAACTACTTATGATCTTGATATATATTTAGCTATGATCTACAGTCACTGATATGGCTAATAATCATCTTATGTAATCCAAGAACTTTTGTGGCTGACGCTTAATCAAATCTAATCAAATGTGATCTAATCCAGTAACTCCGATACTTAAAGACCTTGAACTCCCTTCCGCAGTTTCGCAAGCGCCTGAAGTCTGTATTATTTGACAGAGGTCTCACTGGTTCGGGTCGGGAGCGCCTCTAATGAGCCTATTCTTGAAGTGGCGCTTTATAAATGTCAGATTACAATTACAATTATAACTCGTCTGATTGCAGCTTCTGAACTCCACGAAATAATTGAACTGATCACTGCATGCTTTCGTAACCAGACATCGAATCCAATCCAAGTTTACAATGACCTTTGTGTAATCCATGTACTTTGACGGGCTTTAAAATGGTCTAATCTACTCTAATCTAATCACTGCTATACTTCAAAGTGATCTGCATATTCCATCCTTCTACAGCCAATAATGACCTATTGACTTCTGCTGCTTATTACGTTGACCTCACCCAGATTTCATGACCTAAGGCTAATTTCTACAGTTACCACGTAGCTTTAATAGACCACTGACTGAAGCTTTGGGCACTATGATAACGGAGCTACAGAAGTCTTTAGATTAGATTAGCTTAATGTTGACCAGACGTAACCCACGCCTAATTACATACTTGTATTACTTACTTACTTAGATTACTGACTTAACCTAACCAACCTAATCAAAGACTTCTAAATGGCTTAACGATCTTATCTATGTAATAACTTAATGTTGGACAGGAACAATTGGGCAGTAACAGTTGCTCAGGAACAATTGGGCAGTAACAGTTGCTCAGGAACAATTGGGCAGTAACAGTTGCTCAGGAACAATTGGGCAGTAACAGTTGCACAGGAACAACGTATATTTTCTATCATTTTATTCACATTACTAACCTTACGTTTAAGCTACCTTACCTAAGGCCTAATTCTTGTTGGAACAAATATAGGAACTGGTTCAGTTGCGCAGGAACAATGAGCATTTCCAGCGTACACTGTCTGTCACATCCATCAGCATAAACACAAGCCTCGCGGTGGCAACGACCTGATCACCAGATGGCCGCTATTTCTAACCGATTGGATTTTTACGACCACCGCAGAGTGGAGATCCGATCAACCACGCTTAGAGCTATGTCTGGTTCACGCTTACACTGGAACCTCCCTTGCATACTCATCATTACAATGCAAATCATGATATAACACGGGAAAGGAGCAGCGCAGTTGAATCATATTTCGATACATAGATCCATACATACATATATCCATACAAACATCCATACATACATACATACATAGATACATACCAACATCGATTCACAGAAACATACATACGTACATGCATGCATACGTACATACATACATACATACACAGAAACATACATAGATACATACCAACATCGATTCACAGAAACATACATACGTACATGCATGCATACGTACATACATACATACATACACAGAAACATACATAGATACATACCAACATCGATTCACAGAAACATACATACGTACATGCATGCATACGTACATACATACATACATACACAGAAACATACATACATACATACCAACATCGATTCACAGAAACATACATACGTACATGCATGTACATACATACATGCATACATACACAGAAACATACATACATACATACCAACATCGATTCACAGAAACATACATACGTACATGCATGCATACATACATACATGCATACATACACAGAAACATACATACATACATACCAACATCGATTCACAGAAACATACATACATACATGCATGCGTACACATATCCATACATACATGCATGCATACATACAAGCATACACAGATGCATACACATACATAAATGCATACATATATACGTACATACACCTATATACACATACATACATACACATATGCATACATAAATACATACATACACACAAATATATACACATACAAGCATATATACATACAATCTATTGGAAATTTTCATAGCTCTGTTTCATGCGAACATATTGAGTGACGCTCTCTACGCTAACCTAAACGACGTGTTTTGATGCCTTTAAGAACAGAAAGTTGTCAATAAGAGAAACTAATAATACACACATAGACACACGTACACATACATTCGACCTCACTGAAAAACGGTACCCACTAAGGCTTCACAAGTACAGCAGGGATCCAGTGTTATAGGCTTTGAATTCTCTATGCAAGAATGACAGTCTGAGACCATTGACTGAAGACCTGTTTAGAAGAGAAGTGTTCTCATCAGGAGGCAGACTATGCTTACAGTCTATACTTAGTTGATTAATGGGATGTCTGAGTATTGCATAGGACAATGGTTGCCATGACTACAGACACACACCTGTGGGCAGGGGTTAGGCTCAGAGAGCTGGATAGGGGGCACCACTGGCGTGTTTACACTTGCCATAAACTGCATCTGTTTGGATCTGTCAGAAGATATGCATGCAGGATGTTTAAAAGGCAGCTGCATTAACTATCTTCATTCATTCATACATACATACATACATATAAACATGAACACATACATATGAACACACCCATATATGTACAAGCATACATACATACATACACAAATACATACATACATAAACATACATAAATACATATATAAATACATACCTACATACATACATACATAAATACATACATAAATGCATACATAAATACATACATACACACATAAATGCATACATACATACATACAAATAAACATAAACACATACATATGTACATACCTATCTATGTATTAGCATACATACATACATACACATACACATGCCGGCACACATACATACAGACATATGCACACACATTCATATATATATTGGTACTACAGAGGAAGAAGCAAGTGGGCAATACCCTTCTCTGGCCAGTTCTGGGGCTTCTTTGGGACATTCTAGCAGGAAAGTATAGATTATTAACTATATTATGTTAATTCAAAAAGTCTAAATCTAGAATCAGTTAAATACCTGGGTGGTGATTCTTGGCCACATGCATCGCATAATCAGGTTGATATTCTAATCCATAATCTTTGAAATGCATGCCATCTAGAAAAGTTTTTACAATCACGACGAATGCAGTTAGTCACCACCACAAGCAAACAAAAACCAGCGGAGTAAACTTCCACTGGGCACCTAAGTATGACTGCCCTACCCCCCAAAAAAAAACATTTGCTTCCTATCCAGGACGAGCGTTCTGGTTGAAACACTCCATGCGGGTAGCCTAACAACACCGCCAAATGCATCCCAACGGAAGACAGTCTAGATTGACTGATTGATTAACTCTTCTACTGATCTCAAATTCAACGTATCAGGTTACTCATAAACGGCCGGTGATCCAGCAGATCTCCGGCCATTCCCACAGAAATTGAGCCACCCCATTGGTAAATATTGAGCCGCCATAATGGTAATTTTTTAGTTACCCTTCCAGTATTTTTTCAACTACTCATCCCATAAGCAAGTCAGATGTGTGGCTTGTGCACCCAATTCTTGCAAAACCCTTTACCTACAGAGGATAGGGAGTATATATAGGAAGCCTACTCCATTCCGCTTATTTGCGAAATTGACCATTGTTCACAGGTCCATATTGTCTATTCTTTCACGTGATTCCGTCCTGCCCACATCCTTTGCATCTTGAGTTTCCTCGTTTTGTTTGAGTTACGAATAAACTGGTTCCCGTTTCCTCGTTTTTTGAGTTACGAATAAGCTGGTTCCCGTTTCCTCGTTTTTTGACTCACGAATAAGCTGGTTCCCGTTTCCTCGTTTTCTGAGTTACGAATAAGCTGGTTCCCGTTTCCTCGTTTTCTGAGTTACGAATAAGCTGGTTCCCGTTTCCTCGTTTTCTGAGTTACGAATAAGCTGGTTCCCGTTTCCTCGTTTTTTGAGTTACGAATAAGCTGGTTCCCGTTTCCCCGTTTTCTGAGTTACGAATAAGCTGGTTCCCGTTTCCTCGTTTTCTGAGTTACGAATAAGCTGGTTCCCGTTTCCTCGTTTTCTGAGTTACGAATAAGCTGGTTCCCGTTTCCTCGTTTTTTGAGTTACGAATAAGCTGGTTCCCGTTTCCTCGTTTTTTGAGTTACGAATAAGCTGGTTCCCGTTTCCTCGTTTTTTGAGTTACGAATAAGCTGGTTCCCGTTTCCTCGTTTTTTGAGTTACGAATAAGCTGGTTCCCGTTTCCTCGTTTTTTGAGTTACGAATAAGCTGGTTCCCTTTTCCTCGTTTTTTGAGTTACGAATAAGCTTGTTCCCGCAACTTTGCTTTCTTTGGGCGGTGTAGAAATCTTGAGTTTACGATTAAGATTAGGCTCAACAATTTTACACAAATGCACCATAGCTACTACAAAAAGCGACTGCCACAAAAACAAGGAAAGTGTTTATCAAAAGCACAGCTTTTGCTTTTCACAACCTCCTTCTAGGCACGAGAAATAAAAACTACGAAGCCGCGGAATAACTCATACAACAAGCAGGGATACAAGACGCAACTGATCCGAACAGAACTGAATTCCGCGAAAGAAGAGACAGCATAGACCTGGAAGCATTGGCCAGTTTCACAAATAACATATACACAAGCTTCCAGGAGCCAAAGGTGAAACAGTAATTGGTAAACCACGCAACCAGCAACGGCGGATTTAGCTATAGGCGTTGGGGTCGCCCCGGCGTCCCTCTTCATTATATGACGGCGCCCCTCAGACCAGACCTATGCATGGTGGACTGCCAGATGTGGCGCCCCTCTGGAAATGTTCTCGCCTCTCTCACGCAAGCAATCCTGAAGCTGCCACTGGGTGCACGACTGAGATGCAGCGAAGAGCTAACAGTTCGGAAAACGAGGCAGACCACCCGAATGAGACGGCCAATAAATCAGACCAGAGAAAAGAAGTGAAATACACGTCAAGGCTGCGAGAATGAAATGTTGCAGCACGTGTTTTTGGTACGAATTTTTCTGGACCACGGAAAGCGTCTAGGTAAACAGGTTAAGTTCCAGGAAAGGAACATAAAATACAGCAGCGTTTAAAATCATCATTTTTATGAGTTAAACGGCTCTAAACTAAACCATGTCCAGCTATGAGAAAATGGCAATAGAACCATCCTTTTTTTCTGCAATAGCCTTCAAATGACCAAATTCTGGGATTGTTAGAATCAATCTCTTTATAGACAGTGAATAAAAGCGAAGATGCATATAGCACGTATTGAATTTTACTCAGAAGTCTTCCACGGCCTAACGTCAGCAGAAGGGACAATTTTCAAACATTGAAAAAGCCAGTCCACCTTACGGCACAACTGGTTCTGCACTAAACACACCACAGAAGCACCTCAAATGGGAAACCAAAAGCCACTCAGACAGAAAACATCCAAACGAAGCAGCTAGCAGTAAAAATTAATTACTGGAGAAGCAGCTGAGCGGATTTAATGTTAGTAAAAAAACGCATAAAAACTGATCATTAGCCAAACCATTACTGCAAGCCACTGCCAAGATATGTTTTGTGAACATATGCAATCGAGCAAAGCATCGGCTTGTGGTCCATTACAGAAAACCAGCCACTGGGAACAAATGCTGGACAATTACTCACTTGCAATCAGTTAATGCAACATCTAATCTAATCTAATCTAATCGGCTGATACGAGGCTCTTTCTATGCTCCTCACGTTCACCGGTTCCCATCCGTTTCTCAAAGGGCGACATAAAACACTCCCCTCTGTGCATCACTCAGTACAAAGGCAACGTTAGAATAACTGAGTGTTGCTTTACAAAAGAAATGTAAATGCACAGTTTTCTATAGCGACCGTATGACCTCGACCCTGCTCATTTTGCAATGAATTCATCGGGTGAGGTCCTTCACCACCGCTGCTCGTCTGAATGGGCGTCAAATTTTCCATCTCTTAGATAGCCATGCTCAGCGCTCTATTGAGGCTCTAAAAGGTGCTATATAAAGAGCCAGCTACGTACATTACAGGCAGACGAGCACCGAGGATGCCGGTTAGCAGCCTGGTCGTGGCTTATTTCAAGATTTGAATCTCGGGCTAGTAAAGTTCGCACACGGGGACCTCAATGGCATGATGCCCATTCAAACGGGCAGCGGTGAAGGACCTCACCCCATTAATTCGTTGAAAAATGAGCAAGGTCAAGGTGTTAATGTCACTGTAGAAAAACATGTGCATTTACGTTTACATTTACACTTGTTGTCTTTCCATGCAGCAGGGTGGGTCAACACGCCAGACGCAGAACATGCAAGCCAACCGCAAAAAAAGAATAAATTCTGAGCAAAGGACGGCGGCAACGACCCGAATGCGGGGAACACAAGCCGGAATAAAATCCGACTCAATAGACCGACCTGTATAATTAATCGGCATGCGCATGTTGCCTTCTCTTTCATACTGGTTGCCAGCATCGACGCCGTCCGCATCATCGCTGTATTCGCCTTCTTCATAACCGTCCGAATCTGCAACGAAAGCACACATTCGCATCACGCTGGATAAGTTTCTCATACATATCCAGATAGTAATCTATCATCGGAAACTATGCATAGCATAAACAGAATAATATCGATGAAACAGACTCGATATAAAAACCCCAGCGTTGTATGTAGTGTGATAAAACTACTGGACAATAATCAAAATAACAAAAATAGCAAATGAAAATCGCAGCACTAACAGCTGATTGTATGTATTGTAATACATACAGTATTGTATTGTATGTATTGTAATAAAACTACTGGACAATAATGAAACTAAGGGAAATAGCAAATGAAAAAAATCTCAGTAATAACAGCTAATTGTTTGTCTTTATTATTGTTGTTGTTGTTGTCTGTGGGCAGAAAACAACAACTGTTGCTGCTGCTGCTGCTGCTGTTATTGCAACCGCTACTGTATGCAGACAACCTGCCTTGATGCCTTCTGTTGTCATTTTCCTCATAGTCTTCATCATAGTTGTAGAATTCATTTTTATCATCCTCCTCCTCCTCCTCCTCCTCTTCATCATCATCATCATAATCGTCGTAATCTTCTTCGTCTTCGTCGTCGTCACCGCCTTCGTCATCTTCGTCATCTTCCTCTTCGCTATAATCACTGACATAATCTGTACCGTCTTCTTCCTGCGTCTCTACGAAACAAGCGAACATGAAAGCACAGATGTAATCCATTCCGTCAAAACAAATAAATCAGCAGAGCATCAACTACTTCTGACGTCAGCAAGAAACTGCAACACATTCAATTTGAAAAGATGTACATAAATTGACTGATCTTTGCCTAAATGTGGAAAGGGGATTTGCTTGGCACATTCACAGCGGTAGAGAATCATGGACAACATGGAATGCACCAAACAAGGAGCACACTAAACAAGGTACATGTTAAGTCGTCTGGTGTTCTCAAGGGAGCATATCCTCCTTTGAATAATGCAGACTTCATATATATATATATACATATATATGCATATATATATACATATATATACATATATATACATATATATATGCATATATATGCATATATATAAACATATATATACACATATATATGTATGTTTATCAGTTAAATTTATAAAAGCGCATGTAAATATGCATAAGAGAACATAAAATCGTTGATAAATCATATCCACTGTAAGTAATTTTAGAATATTAAAACGTCAGACGATGTGGAAGAGCACTCTTGAAACTGCTTCGCTATCGAAAAGTATGGTATTATTATTAAGAAAATTTGCAATGCCTACAAAGTCAAATAGCGAAGTGAATCTGAGGAGCAGCTATTCATTCAGCCAGCAGGTGGTTGTACAGTAAGATATCCATAAGTTTGAAAGCCAGAAAGAAATAGCGATTTTTGTGACACACATGAAGGAGGATCTTGAAGGAAAAACTACACAACTTTTTTACACTTCATCACACTAAATCACATTACATTACACTACACTACACTACATCACATTAAACTATACCACATCACATTAAACTACATCAAACTACATCACATCACACTTCATCACACTAAATCACATTATACTGCACTACACTACATCAAATTAAACTACACCACATCACATTAAACTATAATACACCATATTATACAACATTATATTACATTACACTACATCATGCTACAGAGCACTATGCCCAATATCCAAAATTTCCTTCACTGTTAGGATGAGTTTCTTTCAGCCGCTTCAGAGCAACAAAGTTTCCGACCCTATCATACCTCAGAATCTTACTGAACGTGGCACTGTGTGTCAAAAATATAATCCACGGTGTGTATGAACACACATAAAAAAATTGTACTCCTCTAACAGGGAGTGGACAGATGATATAAGGGATTGGTGTAAGCAAGACTTGCACGCCTTGATAAGAACAGCACAAGATCGGGAACTGTGGAGACAAGTGACAATGCATGCAGTGGACACCTACGGGCTCTCGGCCCATGGATCATGATGATGATGATGATGATGAATGACCCCTCTGGAAAGACAATCTGACCCCTCTGGAAAGACAATCTCATTTGATACGACTGCAAGTATGTTTTCACACTGATGGGTGACACCGCGTGTGCATGTAAAAATTTACTAATACAAATAACAATATTCCAGTAAGAATACTAACCCTGATCAGTTTGGCTATAATCTGAATCAGAAGCGATTGTCGTGTGTGCCAAAGAAACTAGCAATGTTTCTTTTTCATCTTTCACAACCGCTATCGCAACCGGCGAAGTTTTCCGCTGTCTCCCCAGCTCCTCTGGACTCTCAGAACCAAGCGGAAGCACCCGACTCGTCCACCAGGGACCAAGAGTCGTTGGTGCATCATGCAGGTCAAGAGTGGTCCTCAGTCTTGGTCTTATGGTCCATGACTGTTGGGCAACGTCCCCGGACTGGGGTGAGCGAATCGTGGCACTGGATACAGCCCCATTACCCCGGAACGACGTAACAGGAACCAGTGCATCATTTGACAACGGTGTGTGTTGTTCATCGTGCAACGTTGTCGTTGTTGCTGGTATTGTCGGACGACGAATGTGGCCAGGATCAGATGTCCTCCATCTTGATGTCCGCCTCCGGTTGCCTAAGGCAGATGTGGAATTCTGGAGAGCTAGAGGAAAGCTGGAATTGTACTGCTCTGGAAAGGCTAGCTCATTCGTTACATCTGTAACAACAAACAGGTTATTTTGCAGTATTAGTTTTTTCTTTAAAATTCTTCGAATTTTCAAAGTTTCAGTCTTTCTTAGCGGCTAACTGTAATGGCATCCGAAAATTACAAATTATTTTCATCGTAGTGACAAAGACTTCTGAGCAACAACCTGAACTTTGCTGAGCTGTTTTTTACGAATAAACACAGAACACTCATGCAGCACTCTGTAGGAGAACCTCTCAAAAGGGCCAAGGACTAACTACCGCTAACTTTATTGTATTTTTACGTATCTGAACATTTATATAGCACCTCCGGCGGAACCTTTCAAAGCCACTCCTAATCTAATCTGACTACAAACAGATCTGTTAATAGAAGTGATATTACTATTAATAGAAGTGACGTAAATTAACATCACTTCATCTGATCTGTCAACACCTGCGTTTTGTGCGAAGATTTCAAACTCTGCTGGTAGACTTGTAATAAACAAGCGTCTAAAGTAACTGATACACCCCCATGCATGTTTACTGTTCGTTTTCCATCTGGATCGGCAACAGAGCCCAATGTTTTTAAAATTTCAGGCACTTGGAAGATGAATGCCGTTGTTGTTTTCAAACAACACCGTTTGTTGCTACGCTATCCTAATGCAGAATTCTGGGGATAAAAGCTGTAAGAAAACCCGATTTCCATACAGCCGGCCAGTAACTACTCCTCCGAGAACAAAACCTGCCGATAATCTACATCTTTCGATGCGACGGTCTTTTGCGAAAGCCGAGGCTTAGAAGAAAATAGACCGCATCACCAACAGAAACGACATCCGATGCCATTCATTGTGAAGCACCGAGGGAACGCTTGAAGGAAAATCTCATCGCTCGAGAGACGCCGAAACAGGAAGCTCGAGATACAATGCTAAGCAAAGCATTGACCAGAACTATGACGATGAATGTGATGACGGTGATAAGGATGATGATGACGATGAAGAGGCTGAGATCCAGTATCTGTGTGCCTGCTGGTATGTGATTGACTCTTTAATCATGGTGATGATAACGACGATGATGACGATAATAAGGAAGTGGATGAAATAGCACAATGCTTCTCAAAGTGGTGGTCCACGGACCAGTGCCGGTCCGCGAGCCCTCAGTTGCCGGTCCGCAACCGTCTTCAAAAAATAGAATAATGAAGAAATGGTTCTGCCATATTTCTCAAATAAATTAGAAAGAACTATTATATTTTTAAAAGTCATAACAGAAACACTTATTAGGCAGCATTTTAAAGGGAAACAGAGTCACAGAATTGGCTAAAATGCATTTAACACGATTTTAAAACAAATCCTAGGAATTTAGGAAATTTTAGGTGCTCGAAAAAGTGGAATAATTAATAACTTGGACACTGGTTCTGCTGCAGTGGGAAATTTTCTGCCGGTCCGCGACTCTGAGAAGTTTGAGAAGTGTTGAAATAGTGTATCTATTCAGCTGCTGGTCTGTGGTTGACCCTTCAAAAAAGATGGTAAGATGATGACGACGACGATACTGAAGAAAAGGATGAGACAGCGAGCATATCTCTTCAGCTGTGGGCCTGTAATCGATCCATTAGTAGCGCATCGTAATCGTAATCTCGAGATTTCTACAGCACTCAACAAAAGCTAAACCAGCTTATTCACAGGCGCTCAGTCAAAACAAATTCGATAGGCAAAAGGGCTCGGTTCCAGGTCAAGATCCAGGAGTCAGGCAGTCAGACAGTCGGACGGCTACGGTGGATGATGTTTGAAATTGAAGCATGTCATGCTGATGAACGATCTGAATCGATCTTTGCCTAAAAAAAGGACCAGCCGAGCATCAAGCGCCTCATGACTGACGGTAATGCTCAATTGATTCGATAAACCTCGTCATGGATGTCGGTTCTAATAACTGGCAAACACGACAATGCCGAACCGAGGAGACTTGAAACGCCATTCACGGATGCTGCTTCCCCGATCTGATGAACTGCACGATGGCAGTGCCTTCCAGCACCGTTAAGAATTATGGCCAGCGAATAGGTCGGCATGCTCAGAAAACTGCAAAATGTTTGCAGGCACATATGCACACACACAAGCACACATAGACACAAGAACACATCATACAAACTCATCGATGCTCCACCGCTTGCAATTTCTGCTTCGGCCTTTCACTCAAAATTCAAAACATTCCTCTTTCACAGATTGTACCCTGATACCCCTTCTTCCTCTTATCTGTCTCTCCTCTCCAACCCCAAACATCATCCACCGTAGCTGCCACGCTGTCTCTCTGCCTGACTCTTGGATCTTGACCTGGAACCGAACCCTGTTGCCTATCGATTTTGTTTTGACTGAGCGCCTGTGAATAAGCTGGTCCCCGCGGCGCGGCTTTCGTTGGGCGCTGTAGAAATCTCTGAATTACGATTACGATTACATAATGACACACAGGCACGCACGCACGGACATGCACACACACACACACACACACACACGCAACTGAACTTCATATGCACAGCATGGGCTACAGAGCAAGCATCTCCTGAGTAACTGTGTAAAGGCAGTGCTTTTAATTGTCGGTTGGATACTGTTTGCTAATTGCTCAACTGTTTGTTCTTAATGAGCTTTATATCACTTAGGCTTGCACTTCTATAGGTAAATTAAAGCTCCCATGTCCCAAGAGGAACATGGGGGGCCTCGTTTCCTTTTCTTAGGCCCTTGAGCGGTCACTGGACGAATCCCAAGGTCCTGGAAACGGGGCTAGTGCATCGCTGAACTTGTCCTTTACTTCCCAGCTTACGCTGGTACCAAATTATACTGCTTGGTGACAGAGGCATCTGTGAGCAAACAACTTGTCCAGAGTCGTTCATCGAAGTTGAACCCGCAACCGGATGACTATTCAACAAAGCGTCACCGATAAACCACTGTGCCGCATTTCTGTAAAGCACTTTAAAAACGACTGGTACTAAGCGTCTAGATTCATACATACTGAGCGTCTTAGGGGAATTACGCTTGGACCAAAATGACTCCGGTACAAAGCAAGCACTAAATCGATTCATTCGTCACTGTGTCACAAATATAAGAGCCTTCAAACTAAAGTAACTGACAAGAAGTGGAACAGGTTCCAGCTTTTGATTCTGAAATCAGTAAGTATTGACCAGTGTCCTTTCTTCTTGCACCAAGTGTAACAAATAAGGAAGTGCAACAGATGAGGAAGTGCAACAGATGAGGAAGTGCAACAGATGAGGAAGTGCAACAGATGAGGAAGTGCAACAGATGAGGAAGTGCAACAGATGAGGAAGTGCAACAGATGAGGAAGTGCAACAGATGAGGAAGTGCAACAGATGAGGAAGTGCAACAGATGAGGAAGTGCAACAGATGAGGAAGTGCAACAGATGAGGAAGTGCAACAAATAAGGAAGTGCAACAGATGACAAAGTGCAACAAATGAGGAAGTGCAACAGATGAGGAAGTGTTGCACTTGGTACAGGAAGAAAGGACACTGGTCAATACAATAAGGGGGAGACAAATGAACTAGATTGGTTACATACTGCATGGAAATTCTCTCCTGAGGACAGTGACTGAAGGAAGAACTGCGGAAAAGAAGGTTCCAAAGAATAAGCTGTTGGACTGGATGATGGATAAAGAAAGAAGACGGGGCTACAAAGAAGTCAAGAAAAAGTGCACAGAACAAAGATTCTTGGACCTGCCTAATGGCAGAACACTGAAGAAGAAAATTACACAAACTGCAGTGAGTAAAAGCCCCAAGGACTAGAAGATACCACTTGGCATACCAAAAACCAAGTCAACAAGATTAGTGGAAAAAGATCTGAAGTCATACAGTTATTAATTGAACACCGCAGAGAGGACGGCACATGACAGGAAGGCATGACGTCCAATTAGGGCAACACTGGGTTTGCCCCTGGAGAAAGAGAGATGATCAAAGGCATGATATTTGATCATCGTACGAAAGAAGATGATACCAGAAATCTAAGCAAGTGTGCAGGCTAAAGCCAAAAGAACCGACTAAAGACATCTGACTAGGCTGAGTGTAGAAGCCACTGGCATCAAATTAAAGGCTGCCAAAAACACTGGAAAGCATTTATTTTTCGTAGGTCACTTGCACTTCGGTTTGCTCACTCATTCACATCAATTCACCGTGAAAGGCAACAGGATTTGGCCATCTTTTCTCGGATTTGCTAGATCTGCAAGTTATTACCAGCTGTTCTTCCATTTCTCTGGGAAAGACTGCTCTAACCCCCCAAAGCACCGTTGCAATTCACTTGCAGTAGCAAACATCCACAGCAACTTAGCTCTTGTAAAATTAGTGGCCCCGTTATGATAACAAGGCTTTGGTATATTAACTGAATCAATCATAAAAGCACTGACTGACTTACCCACTGCATCGGAAACTCTTTTAACTAGAGTCTCATCGTTAGTCTCTCTTACCTCACTCACAGTTAACCGCAATTACAGTAATAGAGTTAAAGTTCTGCTAGTACTAGAGCTAACTGCTGCTACTACATTTAACTGAGCAGTTACTGTAGTAGTAGCACGGATACTACAGAGACTGGGTCAGGAACACTTCTGATAGCTTGAAGAGACACCCTATAAATTTACAGAGTGAATGACTGTGTTAACTGCTATTACAAGAGGTAACTCGTGTGAGTTAACTGCTACAGGTATTACTTGCTATAATAAACAAATAGAATTGGAATGAATGAATGAATGAATGAATGAGTTAACTGGTATTATTAGAGTTAACTGCTACTGCCAGAGTTAAATGCTATTATTAGAGGTAGCTGGTATTACACCAGTTAACTGCTACAGGTATTGCTTGCTACAGATAGAACTGGAATGAATTAATGACGAGTTAACTGGTATTAGGCCTACTAGAGTTAATTGCTATTACTAGAATTAACTGCTGTTACATCAGTTAAAGGCTATAGGTATTATTTGCTAAAACAAGCAAATAGAAATGGCCTGATGTTGAATTATATTACATGCCTTCTCAAATTTTCCATATTCAGGTGGTTTTTCTCAATCTCCACAGATGGAATCTTTAGATAAGGCACCGGTTTTAATGCCTTCATCCAAGTACCAACTGATTATCACATTGTACATCAAATACGAATGTTCGTTAAAAAGTACATTAGCGCTGAGACATGGTGTGGTAGAGTTCCCAAAAACCTTGCTCCTCTGGCCAGCCACACCGAAAATAAGCCGATACTAAATGCCTTTCGATATTACTAAACAAAAAGCTCCTTCACTTGAGTCTGCAAGCAAGACCGTTCTCAGCTGATAAGGAAGGTCATAACCTTCCATATATATAACCTCACATTTCTCATTCAAATCTATTTTGTATTGGAAATATGCTACCCGCTCAAAATCGGTAAACTGCGGCTCAGCGCTGAAACAATTATCAGCCTTATTTGGATCTGAACTTTCAACTTCTAGATACTAGACTGATATTTCAGCATGCTAACCACTACACCACAACAATAACATGGAAGTGCCTTGATCGAGTGGTATACAATACAGCATAATACAATACAAAAAATACAGCATAATGCAATAAAATACCAAAAAATACAGCATAATAAAATATAAAAAATCAGCACAATACAATACAATAAAATAAAATACAGCATAATACAACACAATACAACAGGATACAGCAAAATACAGCCCAATACGATACAATCCAGCCCAGTTTGGTGCAATACAGTATAAAGCTATCGAGTACAGTATAGCACAATATATTACAACACAATCTAAATACAAAATACAATACAATACAATAGAATACAGGTACCTTTAGCTGTATGCTTCTCTTAAGTTCTCAGTGACCAGCAGTGTTTGCTTATCATTAGGAAAATATCAAAACGTCCTCAGTAAAACTGCATGCCTCACTTACAGAAAGAATATCTTGATGGTTTGCCTCATTCGTGCAGTGCCCCATAATTCTAACCCCCGGAAGTGAACAACCCCAAAAGGCCAATCAGCATGAGACGCCAAGGAGACCTCTCCTCGTGAAAAGCACCCGGATGATGGTTCCTCTACCAAGCTCCGTACGGATTGTAATGGATCGACTACATCATCTTTATTGCCTGCTTCCAGCGGCAAAGCAATCCAAGTAAAACCATCTCCATCTTCCACACAGTTTAGTTTTCCGTGCCACTGCACACGTGGTCGGCATCGGCAAAACCTTCCAAAGGGTTCACAGGTCATCGCTTCTCATAACCTGTATCGTCATCTGACCAATCGTCATCTGACCAAGGCAATGGGTAGACGCACCCTGTGCTCGTGCATTGCCAATGAACCCATAGATATTTTCCTGTAGTCAAAAACACACCAAAGGCGACGGCTGTGTGGCAGGGACATTGCCAGTGTAGCAGGGACATTGGCTGTATAGCAGGGACATTGCCAGTGTAGCAGGGACATTGCCAGTGTAGCAGGGATATTGCCAGTGTAGCAGGGACATTGCCTGTATAGCAGGGACATTGGCTGTATAGCAGGGACATCGGTTGTGTAGCAAGGACATTGCCAGTGTAGCAGAGACATTGGCTGTATAGCAGGGACATTGACTGTATAGCAGGGACAACGGCTGTATAGCAGGGACATTGACTAGTTAAGGAAGGTTCCTACAGATTAACAAACATGGAATGCATATGAATCCTTTAATCGCCTAATGTCAGTCCAAAATCACCGTCAGTGACATCCAATTTTCTCATATCACCTCCCACATGCTGCCGCTGTGTCGTGTGTGATGGGCATTCGTTGGCATACATATCAGCCTCCTTATTTCATCCTGTCATATTACTGTTTCCGTTTCAACAATCTCAGCCCCTCCTTCATATCATACGAATTCTCATGTCAAGGATCTGAATAAACTCTTGAAAGGCTGGCAACACCAGCACTCCCCACCATGGCAAGACACACTTACATGGTACAGCGCAAACTGTCTAACATGAAATGTAGGGAACCAGCGTGAACAATTCAAGTAAAATGAACCGCGTGTTAAACTCTTTTCTTAATTCCATTTTTGTTTACTGTAAACACAGATCGTTGCATACAGCACCCACAGTCAAGTACACACATCTGAACAAACAACAGAACAAGTATACAAATTCATTTAATTCTAATTAGTTTAAAAGATAAAAACAGATAAACCTGTAAAATATTTAAAGATGTTAGGCCTATTTAAAAATCAAAGTCAATAAAGAAGTTCAAATATCGTGCAGATAGCATCGCAATGCTTGGAATGATTAGGCAGATTTTGGAAGATTTGGTAGCCTCTGTTCTAAAGAAGTTGTCTTGTTTCAGGGCAACCATGAATTATAAACACACAACATCAAGTACATGCAGAACGTAAGTTCATAAAAGTATCTTAAAGACGAAACGTCAAAGCCACCAAGCAGCATTTAAAACTAATAATTCTCGGAAAACAATTTATCTTCTGAACATGATAGAAACACGCCATAACAAAACACACTACATGTATCAAAAAACTTATATAGCGCATTTTCGAACCACACAAAGGCATTGCGGTATTCTTCCTCTTCCCCTCATCTCTCTTCTCGCTTCAATTTCAAACAGCATCCACCGTAGCCGTCCGACTGTCTGAGTGCCTGACTCCTGGATCTTGACCCTTTTGCCTATCGATTTTGTTTTGACTGAGCGCCTGTGAATAAGCTGGTTCCCGCGACTTAGCTTTTGTTGAGCGCTGTAGAAATCTCGAGATTACGATTACGATTACGACTATAACGAGGCAGCCGTTTGCATTTTTCAAAAGACGTCAAAGTCAGTTGTGTGTGAAAAGCGCGAAGCAGGGAGTGGAACGGACAAAAGAAGATGCCTGATATGATCAATCAAGAACTACCTAATCCGCTGTCGGTGCGTGACGCACATTTACCTCAAGTTCTGCGGTGCACGCATGAGATGCCAGGCCGACCAATTCATTGAAGGTATCAATGGCAGGCGTATGATTGAAGGGTCTCCCTTGTCGCCGTCCGAAATTGGCTCCAGGCTCAGCTAGCCAGCAGGAAATTCATCAGGCACGCCGGCCTTCTTTGTTTAAATGGTGAAAGGATGCGAGGGGAAAAGCGTCCGAGGAAAATCATTCGAGAAGGAGGCTTTACTGCCTCCGCATCTATCGCCAGTGATGCTGCCGGTGCTGCTGCTGGTGCTGCCGGTTTTAGACGAGACTCGCACAATAACTCACTGCGAAGAAGCCGCTTAGCCATCTGGCATTGCAGGGATTAAAGGAGAGAAGGGAGGTCGAGGCGGCGGCGGCCGTCTGAAGAGGCGGGAGAAGTCATCATTCCATCTAGCCGTTGCTCAAACATACTTGCCTGAACGTGAGCCTATAAAGTGTAGAGCAAACTGAATGGATGGATACGCAGACTCGACAGAACCCGCAAACACTCCCAACAACACGTTTCTGCAGAACATACGTACATGTACACCATAAACACATAAATACAAACATGCATACATACATACATACATACATACCTACATACACACACATACATACATGCATACATTTTGATTTGACTGAGCGCCTGTGAATAAGCTGGTTCCCGCGACTTAGCTTTCGTTGGGTGCTGTAGAAATCTCGAGACTACGATTACATTTATACCTGCAAGAATTCATGTATACATACATGCACATCTGCATACACCCATACACAAAGTCACAGTATATGCAGACATGCCGAAATGTTGGTAACAAGATCTTTGACATTCTCACAAAGTCCGATAATCATTCTGTAGCGACTGGCCTTGGCGCTACAGAGAAAACACTCCACACAAGTGAGTTCCATTCCACTTACTCCTCAGATCTGAAACAACAGCGAGACTCTCAAGGCAACAAGATTTCATAACAGTGCGCGTTCGTTCCGGAATGGTTTACCTCGACTGATGCACGCAGGCCGCCGCTAAAGGTTTCCCACAGAAAACAGGCATCATGATACTAGTCAATAAAAAACCAACAGCCAAGAAAAGACATCAAAGTCTGGATGAACCCGACCGGTCGGGCACCCAAGGGACAGTAAATTCTCCTTTTTTATCCCTTTCCGACTCATGAAAGTCTTCCACGATCCGTTGCCTCTTGCTCTATCTCATCAAACCACAGGCTGCCAATTTCGGCCAAACTGGCAATTGTGGTGTTGCAGCCCGAATAGAGTTTGTATTCTAGGCCCACCACTACAAAGTTTGCATTCTAGGCCATGGTATTTACCACGATGAACAAGCACATTCAACATAAGTTTCTATTCATAGGCCAGGATGGAGAGTAAGAATACTGGGTTGAAAATAAACACTAAATACCATTCACAGTTCATAACAGAAAGTCGGAATACCAAGTTAAAATATGGCAAACAATAGGTACCTTTAGCTCACAATGGAAAGCAGAAATGCTGCATTACATATATCGTGTTTGCAGACTGCAAGCATCGCTCAAGAGCGACGCTCTTTGTTCTCTGGTAACAAACGTCAGAAATGAAAAATCGTTATAGCACATGTGCCATGAACGGGTTTGCGCATGCGTCATTGGTGCTGGCCACGGGTCAAGATGGCTATCTCGCACTGGCATACGGTCAGATCTCTGCACTTCCCCCACATTTCCCGGGCCCGTGAAATAAATATGTTCGGCATCGGCAGAAGTGGCAGTAATCTGGACACAAAAATAGATTGCTGGCCAACGTGGCGCAAGAAATACATCGATCATATGTCCCTAAGAACATAACACATTCCCCAGTCTACTTAACTCAGCTTGCTTTTTATAGGTTGGTCCTTTTTCTGAACTCCTGAAACATATTGCCTATCGAAACCTATTTTCTTTTGTGAAAGACATTATAAAATACATACATACAAATGTATGCATGCAAGTGCATACAGGACTTTTTCCAAGGCTCTCATACAGGGCAATCTGTCAACATTTCTGGTAAAATACAAGTAAAATGCAAATATCCAACAGACATGCCTGCAAAAGTTTATCAACATTCCTACTCTGACATCTTAAAAATACAATACTGAAATAATTTGATACAAAATAAATAATAATCATATTCAAAAATTGCCAAAAATCATATACCCCACAATATTTATTTACAATATCTGTCTTGTGGGCTGACCTTCTGGATACTGACCTAACTGCAGCTTGGCTTTTGGTGTGCTATCGGTTGATGCCACACTGACACATTAGAAGTTACTAATTATTAGTATTTATTATTATTATTTGTTTCAAATTTGCTTTACTTTCACTGTACAATTTCCACAGGAAGTTGTTGAATAGAAGAAGGTTGCAAAAGCCAATATGACATAAAAAGAGTGTAATCAATTTGACTTTGAAAATGAAGCAATGATATTAATAACTGTATTTACAGTCTGCAAGAAAAGCTTTATGTGGAGCCAGAACTGAACTGAACTCTGCAATCTGCCAATCTCCCACACAAATCAAGGCTCTGTGAATGGCTGCCATGGTTCACACATGGTCTCATCCACAACTGACAAATTCAGAGAAGTTGAATAAGTATAATAAGCATTTGACAAAATTAGAGCAGTTGAATAAGCAGAATAAGCATTTGACAAATTCAGAGAAGTTGAATAAGTATAATAAGCATCTGACAAAATTAGAAGCATTGAATAAGCATAACAAGCATTGTGAAGTTGTTGAATGCACAGAGCTGGCTTACACAGGAAAAAATGGCAGAGAGAGGCAGCCTAACTTAGCCATATCTAATATTTTCCACCCATTATTTGATACGCAAAGTGCATGGAAAACAGCTGAATATGATGCTGATTAAGAAAAAAATTAAAATGGAAAACAGCTGAATATGATGCTGATTAATAAAAAAAATTAAGTACTACAACATATATCTCATTAACCAAAGAAAACAATTTTCATACTGAATATAAACTGAACCTTTTGGCAGCGGGATGCAGAGGTCTCATTTTACCAGCATAGAAGGAGTAACCACAGAATACTTGATTCACTCCCTCCTTTTCAAGACCATGAACGGAGTGTACAACAAGTATACACCAAGAATGCTCGGAGTACATGTGGAACAAATCCTTACTCGTTGTCAGCCCAAGAACTTCTGCCTGACTGGCTACTTCAGTCTCTCTTAAAAAACGACGAGGCATCAAAACTCATACAAAAGCCAGCACACCAGGAACCAGAATTGATCAATAATTTTATAGATCCACCCGACCGAATGCACTCCGCAATCGGGACTCACCAATCTTTCCAGCCAGACCATAAAATCAGTCAATCTTTTTCCCTACCAATTCTCCAGCGGACTGAAAGAAATAAAATTAGTTTTACTACTGGAAGATAATCTGAATATTGAACTAAAATCAGACAGAGGCCAGCTATTTCAATCACATATACACAGGAGTTGGCAAAGTGATGTACAATATTCACTTATTCTGGTGTTATTATTAAATCAAACTAACTTATAATAATCGAGCACAAGAGCAGGAAAAATAGATTTTGAAAAATAATTTATGCACACTGGTTTTCTCAAGTAATTAAGTAAGTAAGTAATGCATTTGTTAACATGTCATATGTCCATTGGCTAAGCGAGGAACCATAGGCATTCACAGGATAACAGTAATAAAATGAAATAAATCAAACTGTTATGCTTTTGAAAAGTTATCAGAGCAGACTGGTGGCCTTGTGGCCTTCCTAAACTTCAGGAATGAAATTCATAATCATTTTAATTTCATCCTTTCACCTTTACTTTATCGAAGCTTAATTTATGGAATCCTTTCTGAATTTATAAAATTTGTAGACATATCTGCGTGAAAGACTTAAACACAGAAATGTAAGACTTGGACTTGGCTTTTTGCAGACCAGAATTCAAGGAATGCAGAGTTTACAATAATGATTTCATCATCAGCATCTAATCTGGAAACTGCAATTGAGTTTTTATTGTAATGTACTAAGCATCCATTGCAGATCGCGTATAACTAAAAGAGCATTCCATAATCGCAATCCTTCACACAAAACCACTCCAGAGCTAAGACGCTGTTGATTAACCTGGTTTCCAGGTTATAAACAGTAATGCCCAGTTACAACACAAAAACGCAGTTACATTTTTGCGAAACGTTCAGCTGTGTCTCCAGCCATCACGAAAATAAATCAACGGCTACTTTGCCGGTGCATGGGAGTGGCCCGAAACCAGAAGAAACTGTTAATTACAGACATTACGCTCGCAGGCCGTTTATTTCGAATTCCCTGCAGAGTCAATCACCATCATTGTCTGTTCTTTCTTCCACGACGTACCACCAGAAATAAAACGGAAACGGAATACAGACTCCGTGACTCGGTCATTGGCCATTCCTCAAAATTAGGAATGTCAGTGGCTTCCCGGCAGAAGTTCGCATGATCAATATGAGAATGAGACAGCAGTCTTCTGACGGAAACACGAATCCCACAGAGATCTAATCGATACAGAGCCACATGTCTTTCGCATAAGAATAGCTCGGTCTAATGGAACAGCCGGGCAGCTCGGATGCAGTTTTATTCAGCCTCATGAAAATTCTTGCGGCATCTAATTTTCTCTCATGGATTTTCGGAGGCTTTACTGAAATGTTTTTTTCATAAGGCTTCGGGTTACCTTATTGCACAGCTGAGCCCTCTATTTTAAAAAATGTTCAGAAACGCAAAATAACACACACATCAATGCACCGATACCTAAGCCAACTCAATCCTTGCCTTGTTGACGCTTGTTGACCAAGCATGTGAATAAACTAATTACTCCCATTTTCCAGCTTTTCCTCCTATCTTTGATGAGCACCAACTTGTTGACCAAGCATGTGAATAAACTAATTACTCCCATTTTCCAGCTTTTCCTCCTATCTTTGATGAGCACCAGCTTGTGAATCGTTTGTTCCCGAAGCTTTTGTGGGTGCCTGTAGAATGCTAAGCTGTCATTACATTTCCAGAAACAGGTACGTATACAACTGTCAATATCATTCTTTTTATATGACAGATCACTTTTTTCCTATCGACGTCAACGGCTTTAGCTGCCATAAGATGTTAAACTGTTGGAATCCTCCTCATCTGCTGCATCGCTCCACTGTTTCCCTACACCGCCTCTGAAACCCAATACCTGCATCTGCACCACAATGAGTAAGTCATGTTCCAGCACACAGCATTCAATTTCCCGATCTCGTTAACTTCAGCATCAGCTCAGACACTTACATCAACACATACTGTGAACACTGACAGGAAAGCTCCCATCATTTATCCCATCACAGTAATTGAAAGAGATATCGGTTGGCATATGTTTTGACCATACACAAAAGAAAATTAACTTTCTGGATAAAAGGAATTAGCAAATAAGGGAACATTTGCAATTCAATGACCAAGAAAACTTGAAATTCTACAATTGAAAGAGGTCATCAAAAGCTTGATCCTAAAGCATTCTTCTTACAACCATACTTGTGTTTAGTAACAACACCACATCATCACCACCATCGTCATTGCCATCGACTTCATTAAGGTAAAATCTCTTATAAATAATTAAATAACAAACACTTCATTCTTGTTTATTCTTGCCCACAAGTGGTTTGTTAGATAATCGTTACTAAAGTATGCAACACAAACAAGCTGTCCTGAAAAGGAGCTACATAACTGTTTAATTACATTACACTTGGTACATTATTACACATTTCTATCAGCAGCCTTAAGCTGAGAATACGGCATTAGTCTCCTTACACAGTGAACATCCGGATATGTTAAAAGCAGGACAGCTGATATGTTAAAAGCAGGACAGCTGATATGTTAAAAGCAGGACAGCTGATATGTTAAAAGCAGGACAGCTGATATGTTAAAAGCAGGACAGCTGATATGTTAAAAGCAGGACAGCTGATATGTTAAAAGCAGGACAGCTGATATGTTAAAAGCAGGACAGCTGATATGTTAAAAGCAGGACAGCTGAAAGGAGAGGAAAGTGTCAACAAAACTCTACCCTAATACATCAGGGATTTTAAATGAAACAACAACATGTTTCCTATGGCAACTAAGAATTGTACGAGAAAACGCCATTTGAAACACCTGAGTGCCTTTTTATGGTATTTACAGACCATCAATCACCATTTTACTCTAAATAAACTGGACATTGCTAGTTGACTCCAACACAAGGATGTTGCACAAAGTGTTTCCAGGAAGATATCCTGCACAGGTCTTCTTCGTTTATGTTAATGATATTCACAGCAACAAAAACACAGCACCTTCAAAGCAGAACGGGTTCCCGAGAGGTGCTGCCTTCTGCACCACTCACAAGCATCTACACTGCCAAACAAAGCCGATGGGCTGACGTGAAAGCCTAACCGTGGTTTCTCAAGGTGGTGCTATGGAAGATCTATTATCGTTAAAGGGGACTAGGCATATCATGGGTCCGAAAGGCCTCTGTCTGTTCCAAGATTTGTTTCCACGCTAACCACAAAGCCGTGTCATCAGACACGTCCCCAGGAAGTCATTGGCCAGCATCTACCGCCACTCAAAATGCACTATCGACTCGGACTTACTTCCTCTGGTAATGCGCTTGCGCCACAAAGGGAAATCCTCGGGGTCATTTACATCAACATCACGTGACATGCAGTGCAACGCCTTCACGCTAACCACTGTAAAAGCTCTAATGCGAACATCACAATGCTAAGCAACTATAAGCAGCGTGGGGTTTACAAGCTGTTAAAAACTGAACTGCTTTACCACCTTGGCGTGTTTACACGGACATGGCTATCTCGTGCGGAGTTTTCTAGTTTTTCTTGGTTGGTAGGATAGCCGTATCATCAGCGCTTTTGAGAGGTACTTGAAGAGCGCTATATAAGTGCTTGTTACATTACATTACATTACAAACTAGGGGTTTGCCAATCGAAAAATCTTGCGTCATTATGGTCTGCAGTATTCTGTTTCTTCCTGCTGCTTATAGTCTACGACTGGTTCGTGCCAGTGTGTTTGAAAACTGTGAAGTGTATTGTGATAACAGTAAATTTATAAACTAGTATAATTTACCCGTCCATGGTTTGACAGTCAAAAATATTATTTACCCATAATTTGTTGACAATCTTCTGATCTTTCATTGGTTACGAACTTAAAGACGAACTACCTGGTTCATTACTATCCCACCTTCCCTCCTAATCAACTATCTCCCTTTCTGTAGGAATCACAGGCATACCGAAGGAAGTGGGAACTTGAAGAATCAAATGTTCATGTTCTACGGTGGCACCGCTGCAACAGTTTGGAACAGTTCCAAAACGACCGTACTTGTAAACAAGAACTAAGTTACAAGTAAGTAAGTAATTCTTAACAGCTTGCCTGGCGACCTGGGCAAGAACTTCTCAGCCTTTCTCCCACTCTCTTCTGCAAGCGCTTGAAGACCTACTTTTTCCCCAGTGGTTCTAGGTCGTTGGATCGGAAGCGCCTCCGATGAGTATACCTTGAAGTGGCGCTTTATACATTTTTTATTATGATTACGATTGCATTTGTTAACATAACATGTATACCCATCAGCTGAGCAAGGAATCGCAGGCTTGGGTGGGTAACAGCAGTTAGACAACAAGTGCAAGACATTATTCTTGCACTTGTCACAAACTTTGAAAGCTACTGGAACCAGTATGTTAACATTAATACTAGAACTGTTTTCCATTTGTTATTCACACAAGGTCAGAAACTTTGAATCTCAGACGCAAAGCAGCTGTGCGTAAAGGACTTGCTCAGGGTCCTTACACAGTAACCATCTAAGGGGAGGATCGAACCTTCTTACTGCATTAGCTTTGGTGAATGTAATTAGTAAAGTATACTCTAAATTCTCATGGGGTGCTCAGGAAAGATGGCCAACTGCTTGTTTTTGCCATCACCGATGGCTGGGAACAACAACCGGTCATAGATGCCAGAAACAAAGCTCAGACATCCTACTGCCATTCCACTTCCGTTCAAAAGTGACTTGAAACCAAGCTGAACTGCTGCAGCTGCTGGTAAACAACTGAACGAATTCAGCTGAGTGTAATATAGCATCTCGCCACTACAATCTGTCTTTGATTACAATACATTACATTACATAGGATCCATGGTTTGCTTTCAGGGATAACAGGCAGATTCAGAAATTTACAAAGTTGGAGAAGGCCACATTTCCGGATGATCGTTTCTTTATGTTGTTTCCAAGTTTTTCTTACATGATTTTAGATGCCCAGATTTTTCACACCCTTTTTGATATCCCGGAATTTTCATGCACTTATTTAGTTCCCATTAAGTAAAACTTTATTACCGTTTTTCCACTTCCCAATGATTTTGAAAACCTTTTCTACATTCCGAGTTTAGCATACAACTCTCACCCTAACCATGCAGTCTGGAGGAGGAACCCAACACTTCCTCCAAACTCAGATGGGGACATGGTGGGACTGATTCCAGGGATGCGCCATTGTGAGGAATTGCAAACCAAAGACTGAGTAGATGACACCAGCAGAATCAATCACAACACTGACTTTGTATATTTACATTCACACACACGCGCGCACGCACGCAAACACACACAGGCGAACCCGCACCAGACGACTTAGTGGTTTGCGTCACAGGATTTTGGTGGGATTCACTGATTACTGAACACCACACGCGGACACGTGTCTTTGTATCAGCGGGTACACGGTGATGGATCTCTTGTGACAAGGGGACAAGAGGTGCACATATAAATTCCGAGTGTTCGTTTAAGGAGGTCGTAGGAAGGGTCTAAATGATTGACCCAGGAGAGATTAGACCTGGCAGGTCTAATGCATGGCCCGGGATCTTAAAGGATTGCTTCTCATTGTGCCACCCCAGACGAGACGGCTTAAACTGTCCAACTTACTATTCATCAAGGATCCATAAATAGATGCAAATGAATCACACGTATGCATGAGATGCATGAATATGCACATGCGAATCGTTATCGAAAGCATACGACTTGACGTCATGAATATGTGCAAGTGAATCATATTAAAAGCACATGAATATAAATGTAAATGTACATGTTTTTCTATAGCGACCGTATGGCCTCGGCCCTGCAATGAATTCTGTGGGGTCAGATCCTTCACCCCCGCTGCCCGTCAGAATGGGCGCCATGCCATTTAATGTCCCCGTCTACAGACCGTGCTACCCCGAGATTCAATGATGAATCATGATGAGTACACGCAAGCACATGACATCACGAATACGTAAATCATAATCGATAGTACATGGAGCTCATCCAAGGTCATTTCCAATGTCAAGGACACTCCCAAGACGCGTTAGGAACACTAGCATCTCTTAATGCCTCTTGAAAAGCAATTTTTTTGCAGGATACGGCCGCAACTGCCCCAGAAATCGATATACTGTACATGCACTGCAAAAATTCTGCATTATTTACTTGCTATAAGCCCACGGATATGCACCTATGAATTATGAACGAGTACAACCACATTTCCTCCAGGAGTTGCTAAGGTAAAAAATCATCTACAGGCCATAGACAGAAACGACCTTTGACACATTTTTTCCGAAAAGGTCAGATGCTTTAGGAGTTTCTGATTTGCTTAATCCAAAACATCGACTCAAGTGGACCCACAGTCAATGTAAAACTTCAGATCCGCGAGGCTTTCTGCCGCCTGTTCGGCATGAAGACTGTTAAGCAGCAAAAGGTGGTGTCATAAAGTGTTTTGCCAGATAATGAACACCACCACTATCACCAACCACACACCCACTCATCACCATCCACACGCCAAATGTCAGGAATATTAAATGAATAGCTTGCATCTGAAGTCCTGAAACTAAGCTCATGTTGATATCTAGTAATATGGCAGCTGACGGTCACTGCAGCCAATATATATTCATAGCCAGACAATAGTGTGACATTCTGTAGTAAAATAGGACAATTTTCTGTAAACAGACAACAATGATTGTGCCCTGACACCAGACAGTTACGTGTCCCTCAGCATAGTAGCCACCTTAGTCACTGCTGTCACCATACATTACCTAGAGGAGCATAATGGACATGGTGGTCAAATAACGCTTCTGCAAAACAAATCATCAGACCTTCTACATCTGTGCTAACCAATTCCTTACTCAGTTGATATACATACTTACTTACTTACTTAGCTACAGTTCATTTAAGGATTGAACAGTGTGTGTAAGGATGCAGAAGCAAAATTAGCTAAAAATGTCAGCATAAAATTTCCATGCGAAAAGCCGACATATAGGAAGCTTTTTTAATGGCGTTTGTTTAGTATTCTTCACAACGCTTTAGCTAAGAAACGACATCAACCAATTTGTCAACGGAATGTCTGATTACACAGGGCTGCTGGGCTACTTCCAGACACAAAGTGTTCAGCACTTCATCCAACAAATCCCCCGGCTTTGCCGCAGCACCGTCTCCTGCACAAATTGGAACGAAGACGAGTATTGTTGCCGGCCAATCTCCTCGCCGTCGACGGAGAATCAATTTTCAACTGTGCCCGAGGGCAGGAAATCTGAAATTCATTCAAACTCCGTCTTCTCCTACGGAGGCGATCTGCCTTGTTATGGAGCAGCATAAACAGATGGGCGGTACCCCATGAACCCACGACATATGGTGTACGGCAGATGTCTGCCTTACCACAGCTGTTTCCCGGTTAATCCTACACCCCTAATTCACCAACACCTGTTATCTGGATTCTAATACGCCATCCATTTAACACCACACCCATTTAATACCACATCCGTTTAATACCAAATCCGTTTAATACCACACCCATTAACACCACATCCATTTAACACCACACCCGTTAACACCACATCCATTTAACACCACATCCATTTAACACCACATCCATTTAACACCACATCCAATTATGACTGTTTGCATTTAATACTACATCCATTCAACATCACATTCATTTAAAACCACATTCAGTTAGTACCACATTCATCTAATACCATATCCACTTAATATCACATCCATTTATAATTTTATACATGTATTAAAAATCAGAAAATGCCCTGTGGTCTAACGGGCTTATACAGTGTCCCTGTCCATCCTCCACCACAGCCACAACGTACAATAGAAGGCACCCAGCCACAAAATCCCTCCTTCAATATTCCAATTAATAATAACTGAGTACAGTCGACAAGACAACATCGTTATCAATCACTGTTATCTGGAAAATAAGGGATTAAACAACAAAAAATTGTTAAGGCAACATGGCTAACAATTTGGTATTTTGAAAATCTAAAAGAAAGCTGCTAAAGTAACTTTCAAGGCTGACAATCTGTAGCTCTGCAAAAACTAAAAGGTTACTAAGGCAACAAGACTGACAATCTGTTACTTTGAAAACTAAAAAGTAAGCTAAGGCAGCAAGGCTAACAATCTGTTACTTTGCAAAACTACAAAGTAAGCTAAGGCAGCAAGGCTAACAATCTGTTACTTTACAAAACTAAAAAGTAAGCTAAGGCAGCAAGGCTAACAATCAGTTACTTTGCAAAACTACAAAGTAAGCTAAGGCAGCAAGGCTAACAATCTGTTACTTTGCAAAACTACAAAGTAAGCTAAGGCAGCAAGGCTAACAATCTGTTACTTTGCAAAACTAAAAAGTAAGCTAAGGCAGCAAGGCTAACAATCTGTTACTTTACAAAACTAAAAAGTAAGCTAAGGCAGCAAGGCTAACAATCAGTTACTTTGCAAAACTAAAAAGTAAGCTAAGGCAGCAAGGCTAACAATCTGTTATTTTACAAAACTAAAAAGTAAGCTAAGGCAGCAAGGCTAACAATCAGTTACTTTGCAAAACTAAAAAGTAAGCTAAGGCAGCAAGGCTAACAATCTGTTACTTTGCAAAACTAAAAAGTAAGCTAAGGCAGGAAGGCTAACAATCTGTTACTTTGAAAACTAAAAATAAGGCTAACAATCTGTTACTTTGCAAAACTACAAAGTAAGCTAAGGCAGCAAGGCTAACAATCTGTTACTTTGCAAAACTTAAAGAATGTAGCTAAGGGGAAAAAGGCAGACAATTTGTTACCCAAAGAATGAAAAGTATGTTAAAAGGCAACCAGGCTGACAATCTTTGGCTCTAGAGCTCAAGATCTAAAAGAAATAAATAAAACTATCCTATTCAGAAGCAAGGAGGATTGGTTAGAGCTATCAGTTGCTTATGCTCATTACTAACCCTAGCTACAGCAATAATTTCTGCTCTAAATTTGAAGCGTAAGACCCAGTAGGAAAAAAACTTGGGTTCAGTGCCAATGTGATTTGCGCCACTGCACAGAGGCACGGTTTCTGGTCGGATGAAAGATGGCAGCCAGGTGCAAAAACAGTCGACGACGCGGCAAGCATCAAAGTCTGCACTTAAGCCCGGTGCGAAAGCCGCTAAAGAACTCTGGGATTGGATTCCGATGAAGTATTATGCTGGAATAAACATAGGGAACCTGATAGCTTTCAATGCTCTTTAGAAACAGCCGTGCATGATGGAAATACAGGCATAATGGAAGCACACATACGATAGAGTTCATACAGTCTTACCTAAAGAGCCTATGAGCAGTTCTTCACATGCATATAGTAACTGCGAGGCACGCATGCCCACTGGTTAGAGTGTTCGGCTTGTAATGCAGAGATTACAGAACTTCCCCTGAGAGGGTAACTAGTCTTGAATGAAATATGTAATTAAGTGTGCCAGTGAAGGCAGTCTCGGTTCGTAATCGTAATCGTAATCAAGAATTTATAAAGCGTCGATTCAAGATAGACTCATCAGAGGCGCTTCCGGCCGGACAACCCAGACCCAATGGGGAATAAAGTGGTCTTCAAGCGCTTGCCGAAGAGAGAGGAAGGAAGGCAGAGAAGATCATGTCGAAGGTCACCAGTCAAACTATTCCAAGAAGTAGGGCCGACTACAGCAAAACTTCTGTGATGAAAAGGTTGAATGACGTTTGCGATAAGAGGACTAAGAAGGACTAAACTTCGTCTCCTCCTTCTCCTCCTCCTCTTCGTAATCGTAATTCCAAGATTTCTACAGCACCCAATGAAAGTCACCTTGCAGGGACCAGCTTATTCACAGGCGCTCAGTCAAAACAAAATTGATAGCCAAAAGGGTTCGGTTCCAGGTCAAGATCCAAAAATCATACGGAGAGACAGGGTGGCAGCTATGGGGGGTTGGTGTTTGGGGTTGGTGTTTGGGGTCCTCCTCCTCCTCCTTCTTCTACTCCAGTGCAGCGAAGGTTCATCAACTGAAACCTATGTACAAACACCTTCCCAGTGTTCAAATTAGTCAACCAATGCAGATACCCTGAAGGCACAAGTCAACAAGACTAACATTAACAGACAGCTTCTCTAGTCAAGGGCTTACCCCTGCAGCCATTCGCCATGGATCCACATGTCCAGTCAAAGCTGTACTAGCGCGTCAGCAAGATAATTGCTCATTTCTGACACACCTCTAGGAACATATATTCCTCAGTGGCATGGCTGGGGATCTGATCTTTGAAGGCTCTCTCGGCTGAAGTGCTAACATGATAACAGCATAGTAACAACTGAGCTACCATTCCTTACAGGCTACAGCAGTCACGCTCTTAACATAGTGCAACTTAACACCGGCCACTTTTGGGCAGTAGAAAATAGAACTCTACACACACTCCATCACTAGTCCAGCACTCAACCAGTGCAACATTTTGTATGCAGTCTCCAGTACTCGGCATACCCTGCAGGTGGTCAACGGCCAAGTAGGAAGAGGGCTGGACGCTGCTGGACGGTGACTGCGGGAACTTCAAAGTGATATGGCTGTAGAAAGAGGGTCTTTGTTCATCGAAGAGGAGGCAAAAATTAAAAATTCAACACTTCATACCTGTTGAGAACCGTGGCCAGACGAAAGGAAATAGTCTTATTTACACATCTATCTTTCGGCAGACATATTAAAACCTTACCCAATTAATGCACCACGGAAATCTTAAAACTAATGAATAAAATCGAATACATATCTCTATAAAAAGGTGGGGCATGGTGGTGTAGTGGTATGGTTGGTGCCTCGTAACTGGAGGGTTGCAGGTTCGAATCTACCTCAACCCACTGCATAGCAACCTTGGAAAAGTTGCTCACCCACAAATGTCTGTGAGGAAGGCAATGGGAAACCACCTCACTCATCTCACCCTCCGGGTGGCATAAAGCCAATGGACCTGTCTTCGGGCAGAGGACTCATCATTATCATCTCCATAATCTATATGCCTAAAAGTAATGTACCGTAACAGCACAGAGTCGGTTAATCCATACTAAGGAAAGTAACCTCACTGAAAAAAGAACCATACAATTAAACAGCATAAAAGATGTTAACTCTTTTAAAGTTACATGCGAGGACTAACTATCTGGTTGAATATCCTATAACCACTATGCTATGCGGATACTGTACTGAATTGTATCGATTCTATTTGTCGTCGAGTGCGTCCTAAAATGATTTACTTCTACACTTTACTTTTGTATGGTTTCCTTATTTTCGTGGGGTTATGTTCACAGGTATAGATTAACCAACCCTCCAGTTGGATATCCTATACTTCTTTGAAGCAAACTTTGAATGTACTCCAAGCACAGCGTAAATGCCCCAAATGAATGGTGTCCAAGCACAGTCAGGTTACAGTTGACTGTAACCATAGCATAATCTAACATCTGTATGAACTGTAATGTAACATCTGTATAAACTGTAAATGTAACATCTGTATAAACTGTAATCTAACATCTGTATAAACTGTAATGTAATATCTGTATAAACTGTAATGTAACATCTGTATAAACACCTCCTTACCTTAGAATATCTGAGACGTGTTCAGTAACGTGGTGCTTTACTTCAAGCAACCATGCCTGGCTTTACAGTTATGCACAGTGTGTGTGCGCGCATTCGTGTATGTCACAGACAATATATAACAATGAACAACATGTAAGAAAATTTGTCTGCTGCTATCAGACATTACATTTAAGCATGCAATAGGCATACCTGGCTTATTTAGCCAGGCTTGCTTCTGGAAGATTTTCTGCAAACTTCATGATCCTGGAAATCATCACCTTGTCACCACGTTTCTCCACCAGATCTCTCCCCTGGAAGCATCTGGTCAACAGATCCAGAAGCAATGAATACAACTCACTTCCTGCCAATCTTTGTTCAACGGGCCCCTACCACTTCTTTCCATCAGTGCAGCATATGACGCCCAGTTAACTAACAAAACATCTGCCCCCACATCTCTCCCTACTTTTCGATTAAGCAGGAACCAACGTCGACCATCAGGTGAACTCTTAAAGAAAGAAGTCTTGCGATCTTGTAGAGACACTACTGACATCTGTTTAAACCAAATGTTATTTTTTCTGCACGTTTCACACTGTGCAACCTTTTTCTTATCAGTTTAAGATCCGCACAGCTCTTAACGGATACCTGATGAGGAAGTGTCTGCGGGGGTTCTCTTCCAAGGATCTGTTAAGTTCTACTTGTGTGGGCTCAGTTCCAGCAGCAGTCTTTCATCCTTTTCAACGAGCACTCTCTGAGGCTCGTTCGCTTCAATGCCTCTTTGAGCACTTTGAATACTTGCAGAACTTGTCAGCAGTTGATGTTTCTCCTCAGCTCAACGATATTTTTGCCTGGACTGCAAGCCAAGTAAGCGGTTGTGAAACTACACCGCAGACCGCACGCCATCGTCAGCAGTAGCAGCATATTATCTTCCAGAGCAAAATACAAGTTCTGATGTTCAATCGCTTTCATTGGAAAAATACTAAACAAAACGTCTGTCTGTTCTTAACTGCAACGGCAGAAGGGAACAATGCACAAGAAAAATATTAACACTTAGCAAAGAAAATAATCTTGCAAGTGATACAGAATATTCTGTGTAAACATTTTACTCTCTGTGATAAAATATCTTTCTGGATATACTCAAAAAAAGTAAACTATTCTCGTGCCCTCAACAAGGCATAGGAGGTAGTTAGGTACAAGGTTGTTTACCTCAACATGATATCATGTGCAAACCCCAAAATAACAATCCATTGTTGCAACATATAATATTCATTTCTCTATTATAAACACAGAAAAACGCTATCACGAACATTAAACCAGATATAAATCGACAAATGTATATGTAATACAAAACTCAGAACTTTCAAAACGTCATCCAGAAATTTTTGTCTACGTAAAAATTCTCCACTAACTGTTTCTCTCTCTCTCATCATTTAGTTTATTTCCGCAGACAGCACACATTCTTTGATGTGCAATTTTGTCAGAATAAGCTAAATCCTAAACAAAGCGCCTAAACAAAGCACTACAGGTAAAGTCTGTTTATCAAAGTTATAAGCACTGCTGGCAGAAGGTCACGCCATCCACAAAAATTCAAAGAAGGATCAAGTAACTCTGATAAAATCTAAGTGCAATCACGCAATGGATGGTCACACATCAGAGGGTTGTGCGTTCCTGTCTCCAGTCGGCCTGGTTGCCAGATGCTGCGTTCTGCTGCCCGTGAGGATCTGCAGGTTCCACGTTACCGCACGTCGCTGCGAGCTTGTCCGGCCTTCTCATGCTTCGGACCCTCCTACTGGAACAGCCTCCCTTTAAACATTCGTTCTTTACCTTTTAGTTTAACTCAACACTCATTTTCTGTTCACCTTAAGACGCACTTGTTTAGATCGTTTGGAAAGCCATGTGACCAGCGCTTTTCAGATATGCTTGAAAGGCGCTATATAAATGCATGCTACATTACATTACACTGAATACCTTGGCATATAATCATAGCCTGCAGTAAATGCTTTAACAAACAACAAATCTGGACAAGAACTTCAGGCATGTCTGCTTTCAAAATTAAAAGCCCAAATAAACAGCCACTAACGGAGACCGATAAAATACACTGGACAGAAAGTAAAATCTTTTTTAAAAAATTCTTGTTCAATGTGTAAGAACACCAGTATAACAGCAATGTGGGAGTTTCTATTACCAAAAAAATGCCTCGTGTGCAATGATCCTCACACTCCATGGTCATTCTGAAACAGTATTTCAACACAGTCATCCTTCATCAAGACTGTAAAATTAGAGTTTGAACGGTTTAAACTGATAAAATCCCGAGTAATTAAGATACACTGGTAATCAAGTTCCTGTTTATGTAAAGAAAAGATTTTTTGTTCATCCATAAATAGGGGTTTATAGTAATTCGTGTCAAAATTTCAGTATTTTACCAACAGAGTGAATCAACAGAGTGCACAAATACTCCAAAGAAACTCAGAATTTCAGGGAACCTACTGAAGGTGATCCATCTACTGGCTCACATTTTCGTGAAGCAGTCAGATGTTTGAAGACATCAGTCACTGAAAACCATCTGAAAAACCCTTCCTCCGTGACAACAGTAGGTCATCAGATGGGCCTCCGATCAATAACTGCTTTTGGAAAGACTTGCAATTGCTTCTCCACAGTAATATGCCATTGGGAAACGGAGCCCAACATCCACAGCTAATTACGCTGAAAAAGAACTTCCAAAGCTCTGTTGCAACCATAAGTCATCAACGCAGACAGCAAGCTCAAATCCAAAGCAAATTGCTTTCCAAGGGATCTCCACAAAATAAAAAAACACACCTCTTCATTTCGAGAAACACCAAAAATAACAACAACAACAATTCACCAATCGTGACTTATCCTGCTAATCAAACACTATTTACTTACTTAATCTAAGCTAATCTAATCTAGACTTCTATAGCGCCGTTATCATAATGCCCAAGGCATCAGTCGATGGTTGCTTCAGGTGAAAATCACAATCAAAATCATAATTCGTTGGAGAAGTCAGGTCAAATTCTGATGAATTCGTGTTTATAGATAAATTTATTGTGCTTGATAAACTCTGACATCATTTAGGCTGATGAGAAGTGCCTTCCAGAGGCACTCAGAAGGAGCTATAAAAGTGTCCAGTTACATTACATACAGTACAACTCACTGAACAACTTCTCATGCTCATTCAAAGAGCCCCATCTTAACCTGATTCTGCCGCTCATTCACCTCCATAAGCAAAGATCTCGGGCATTTAAATTTAGACCTAGCCTGCTCTGATCTTGAAACCGGTAGAGCCGAAATCATAACATGTAGGGTATCATCACACGATCAGTGCTCTGGAATGAAATTGTAATCATTATCGTAATTCCAAGATTTTTATAGCGCCCAACAAAAGCCACGTCATGGGGACCAGCTTATTCACAGGTGCTCAGTCAAAACAAAATCGACAGGCAAAAGGGTTCGGTCTGGAATCTGTTCAGCAGTCTGGAATCAGTCCATCTGGAAGACGAAGAAGAGCAGTCCCTTAAGCCAGCCCCAAGAGGCAACCAAGGGTATGAGGTGTTAGCGACTTCACTTCCTTATCCTCTTGCTGCCTGATCTTCCCACTGACAGCATAAAATTAGTGTATTCAGTTAATTGCTGAATTTTCTACATGGCACAAGTGGGGCAGAAGTTTCAAAACACCATTCTGCCAGGGTGAGGATATGAACTCCTGATCTCTCAATTGACAGTCCAGCACACTAACCACTAGACTATTATAACCCTCACTGTGAGAATCTACTCGAAATCTAAGAGGTCTCAAGGCACCAGAAGCTTGGCTAAGGTGGATACGCATGCCGGAAGATAAGTGGTTTGAATGCAGTCCAGAAGTAGTCTTGTACGTTTGCTTGTATCTATACGATTAATATCTTCTTTTAGGTACCTCAAAGTGCTACCTATGCTGAGAGATCTGGCACTTCGACACTTTCAATGGCTGTCTAGCAACACCAGACAATGACTTCTATAGCGCCGTTATCATAAGGTCCAAGGCATCAGTCGATGGTGGACAGACAACAATGCAACCAGAGAGGCATCAATGGTAATCAGGCTCAAGTCTCTGAACGTCGGCCACAACAATATTGCCCTACAAATGATGTTTATGAACATCGTGACATAAACAGACGAACTGCTAGCAGACCAACGACGCAAAATCGCCGACTGATAAAAATCATATATATCGAAAATAATCAGATCTTTCAGGCTACTCACCTTTAGCAAGCGATGCTGTTATAAATACCAAAAGAATGTGGACAAGCGAATATGTCGAATAATAACAACGACTGTTCTTCAACCGGTCCGCCATCTGACTGACTCACGGAAAAATCTCGTCTGACAGCAGCGTTTCGGCCGCCTTGGGATCATCCATAAATTACACGAAGAACCTAGACATATCAGAGGTTGGCTCGATGCTAGCCCAACCAAGACATATATGAATCACGCAGATGTCTGTGCTCGCCAGATCCAAGATGTAGGCCTATACAAATAAGGTGTAGGCCCTACGTATTTTGTGTCGCTGTAGATCTAAACATCTATAAGGCCAACGTACTTAGTATAGGCCTATATCGCCCATGAGAGATCTTGTAATCGTACTCGTAATCTCGAGATTTCTACAGCCCCCAACGAAAGCTAAGTCACGGGAACCAGCTTATTCACAGGCGCTCAGTCAAAACAAAATCGCTAGGCAAAAGGGTTCGGTTTCAGGTCAAGATCCAGGAGTCAGGCAGTCAGACAGTCGGACGGCTACATTCATGAGAGAATGCATGCATGTGATGATGATAAATGTAAAATGTAAATGTACATGTTTTTCTATAGCGACCGTATGGCTCGACCCTGCTCATTTTTCAATGAATTGATCGGGCGAGATTCTTCATCACCGCTGCCCGTTTGAATGGGTGCCACGCCATTTAAGATCCCCGTGTAGGCTACGTAGGCCTACTGTGCTATTTGATGGAATTTTTAAAACTGGAATTTCTCGCTGCCACGCAAATCCGCAAGAGCCAAGTTCTTAGATAAGTATAAACTTATAACTGTAGTCATAGATTCATATAGTGCTTCTTCAATCGAGAGTCTCGATTCGAGACTCATCAGAGGTGCTTCCGACCAATGATATATACTCTAGTGTAAGTAGTATAACCTCTTTGCTTCCGACTCGACGATAGGATCGAACAAAGTGGTTTCCACGCGCTTACAGAATACATGTTTAAAAGACCACGGAGTTCTAGGCAACCTATTCCAGACAGTTGGACCAACCACAAAGAATTCTCTATGCTGCACCGTGGATGATCGGGTCAGGCGCACAACCAGAACACCCTGTGCAGCTGAACGAAAATCGTAATCGTAATTGTAATCTCGAGATTTCTACTGCGCCCAAAGAAAGCCAAGTCGTGGCAGAAAACATCAAAAGCAATTGTACACGTTTCTCTATAGCGACCGTATGGCCTCAACCCTATCGGGTGAGATCCTTCACCACCGCTTCACGCCATTTAAGGTCCCCGTGCACGGACCGTGCTAGCCCGAGATTCAAATCTGTGAAACAAGCCACGACCGGGACGCGAACCGGGGATCCTCACGCTTTGGGGTAGGCGCTTACCGATGTAGCTAACTAGGCCAGCTACAGCCTGGAATGGACGAGACTGGGACAGCTGAAAAGCTGGTTTCCGCGACTTAGCTTCGTTGGGCGCTGGAGAAATCTCGATCTTATGTGGCACTGTAGTATATTGGACATAGCGCTCGGTTTGTAAGGCGGAGAGTACGGGTTCGAGCCTCCTCCGAGACGGTTACTGTGTAAAGACCTTGAGCGAGTCCTTAACTTACAATTCTTCGGCGCCATCGATTGATGCTATGCCATAAGATAGTGGCGCCTAATAAATGCAGAAAAAATAATCTTACTATTACGATTACAAAATATTGACTTTCTTCCTTTAAAAATACAGCCTTTTTCGTTGAAGCACTTTGTGAATCAATATTTAACTGCTTCGGGTCGCCGTTTCTGTCTGTGAATAAGCTGGTTCCCGCAACTTAGCTTTCCTTGGGCGCTGTATAAATCTTGAGATTACGATTACGATTTCTGTCTGAGTTTGTAAACAGCGGGACCGATCAAATTTCAACTATCAGGCCCCAGAGGAAGATCAGCTATGGGCTTAGAAACAGAATCACGATTTAAAGCCCATGCATTTAAGACCTATGCGCTTTAAGATGACATACCTGTGACAAGGTTAATTGACAGCCACGCAACATTCAAGAGCTTACGATTATAGTGTGCCTCCACCTGGCGATTAATGCGGAATAGCATTATAGCGTGCGGTCGATTGCGAAATGATGTTCATTCGCTCACTCGTTTGCTCTCTGTCTGTGTGTTTCTGTGTGAGAGGGTGTGTGTGGCTGTCTGTCTGTCCGTCCGTCTATCTATGGAAAAGCAATGTTTCTAACAGCAGAGACACTACTGCGGTTGGAGAGCGCATAAACACAGATTGTTTAGTTAGGGCACACATGCAATGAATGATCAATTAGAAACAGAACCAATGACGAAAGGGCCACACTGGTTTTCTGGTTTAAGGCCACAGATGATGTGCTATACTGCCAGACAAAAACCATCTTCAAAATGAAGACGATCGTCAAACTGATGAATCGACGATGGCTTACTGCATGTATTAAGACATAATATAGCGCCTTTTAAAAAACCTCACGAAAGCGTTGCTATAACCGTATAATCTTAGGCTGATTTTTATATGCATGATGCCGAATGCAGGACAAGCGTTCCCATGGCAACAACAGCAGCAGCAGAAACATCAACAAAACAGTTAGCACTGAGCATAAAAACTGAGCTGCATTTGCAAAGTGCATATGTAAGAGGAAAACAATCAACTAACTGACTGACTGACTGACTGACTGACTGACTGACTGACCGACTGACTGACTGACTGGCACATATTTCCATGACGGAATCTCTTCAGCCGACTGTCACTTCCTCTCGCTGATCCATTACTTACTTACTTAAATATAGTATATAAGAAGCAAAAATGTGGAGTTACATTACTTTAAGGACTGCGTGCAGGGCAGATAATGGGGGCAAGAGGGTAATTTTGGCGTTGAAATTGGAGAGGGACCCTTTTCTTCTCATCCTTTCCCCGTTTCGAGCTATAATAATTGTCGCTTATTAGTATAAAAAGTCATTGGAAAATGCCAGTTGCGTTCTATTAAACTTAATGGATATCGTTTGTTTACGGTATGAAAAAGTCGGGTACCTGCAGTGCAGAAAGTTGAGGATACAGGTACCCCCACTCCCCGTATAACACCCTAAACTGAGGCCTGTTGACCTGAGCAAAAATAGAATTCAAGTGCATATCACATTTCGTAGCATCTGTAATCCTCTGCAAATAGGCCTCTAGCTAGACTGTTGTGCTAACTCTCTCCCAGATTTAGCTCTTAGGTCTAATGCCCATACAAGTCGCTCTATTTAGGCCCTCTTTAGGCTATAGAGGCCTACCCAAGGGCCTGAGACAGTGAGACAGAAGCAAAAAGTCCTGCGTATCTCGAATTTCACACTTACAACAACTGAAAGCAGTTGACAACCTTATCGACATATTTAGACCCAGACACGAAATTATTCGCTAAACTGATGGCTAGACGCCTGCGGGTTTTTAAAAACATTAAAAACGCATAACATAACTAGGATAATGTGCGTGAAACATGTACAGCTCCTAGCCTTATCTGTATGCATCTTTATATCTTTTTATGTCTGTCTCGACAAAACTTATATTTTTGTCGGAATCGTAAACTCTAGATTTCTATAGCGCCCAACGAAAGCCAAGTCGCGGGAACCAGCTTATTCACAGGCGCTCAATCAAAACAAAATCTATAGACAGGAAGGGTTCATTTCTAGGTCAAGATCCAAGAATCAGTCAGTCCGACAGACAGACAGACAGACAGACAGACAGACACATGCTGGCAGGCAGGCGGTTACGTGGTGAGTGCAGGATAGACAAGGGGAAGAAGAGGAATGCTCTTACATACTGGGGTGCGCAGTAGACTAGTGGTAAGGGTGTTGAACTGCAAACCCAGCGGTCAGATGTTCAAATCCTCGCAGGACAGAAGGATGCTTCGAGACCTCTGTTCCACCTGCGCACCCTAGCGAACTAAGGTATAAAATAAATACTGACCATACACTGTGGGAAGTTCAGACGCAGAGGGAGAGAACTAATCCTCTGATCTCATATGCCGAGGCTGAGAAAACGATGTTGTTAACACCTCGTACCCATGCCTGCTCTTCCTCCATATACTGAAATATGGTGTATTTTGCACAAATTTCTACGCAATTATACATATACATAGATAACATTAGGCCTATGCTCAGTCAAAACAAACTCTATAGGCAAGAAGGGTTCAGTTCTAGGTCAAGATCCAAGTATGCCCTAAGTCACTAGTAGACATGTATTGTGCGTGTATATATATATATAATTTTTATATTCTATTTACATACACAATTACATAAAACTACAATTACATACATGTACACAAATATGTAATATGTAAATACATATGCAATATGTAAATACCATATCATTTATTATACTATATAGTCATACATGTGATAAATATAGCTCATAGATAGATAGATAGATAGATAGATAGATAGATAGATAGATAGATAGATAGATAGATAGATAGATAGATAGATAGATAGATAGATAGATAGATAGATAGATAGATAGATAGATAGATAGATAGATAGATAGATAGATAGATAGATAGATAGATAGATAGATAGATAGATAGATAGATAGATAGATAGATAGATAGATAGATAGATAGATAGATAGATAGGTAGACAGGTAGACAGACAGACAGACAGACAGACAGACAGACAGACAGACAGACAGACAGATAGATAGATAGATAGATAGATAGATAGATAGATACATACATACATACATGCATGCATACATACATACATGTATCATGCATTATCGTGGGGTCATCGCAAGGTTCAAAGCCATTAAAGTATGCTTTTAAGGTATTTGCAGTTGACAATACGTTCTTCCGCTTGCAAAGTATCCGCCCTCTGCCGTCTTATAGGCGTCGTTCAACTGAGCAAGGCCAGAGGGACATCAGCATCAGACATCACCGACATCATTTTATCTATTCGAATTTTTAAACCATACATATATAGAGCATCAGACATCACCGGCATCTTTTATCTATTCGAATTTTTAAACTATATATATATATATATATATATATATATATATATATATATATATATATATATATATATATATATATATATATATATAGAGAGAGAGAGAGAGAGAGACAGACAGACAGACAGACAGAGCGAGACAGACAGACATGCAGACGGACGATGATTTTATAAAGGTCTCTGACAGACAGACAGACAGACAGACAGACAGAGACCTTTCTGCCATGGGCTTTCTATGGGCGGGAAAGAAAGTGCTTGTAAGACAATAGGCACGAGTTATAAAATTATCGTCCGTCTTATAAATTAAATATATTAAATATATATGGACATTTATTTAATTTATTCAACTTATATGTAAAACACACACTGAATAAAACTAATGAATGTAATATCAACACAAGAAACGAAAGACGTTAGATTAATCTACTGTGGAGTAACGGTCGACGTAGAACATTGATATAAATAAATGTTAGCAAAGAGTATAAAACGGATAGAGTTTCAGTAAGTAAGTAAGTAAGTAAATAGTGCGTTTGTCAACACGCCATCTGTCCATCGACTGAATGTCTCTTCAATACACGCTTATCTTAATAAGTTCGTCTGATTTTACAAGATTATTATTCGAAATCCTTATAATCTGCAGCAGTAAAAGTTGACGTCGCCTTCGAGGCAGAATATTTTAATTGGATTCAAAGTTTTATTAGCTGTGGCCGATTGGAACGAGATCGTGTTTCCAATAATTTAAAAAAAATATCTGCCGCCCCAGGCGGTCTCTTCTTGCGTCATGCGCAGACGTACGAATATATTCAGCATCGGTTTTTTATCGGCACTCCCATCTGTGGCAGATTAGCGAAAGCCAAAGGAGGAGGGGTGGGAAGGGAGAGAACGAAGGGAGGGAAGACTAGGGAAGAGGAATGGGAGGAATGAGGGAGGTGTAAAGTTCACCATCGAAAATTGGATTTATCTCCGTGGCGTCATCAGACAAATTAAGTCACCTTTACAGCTGTGTCTATATATATATATATATATATATATCGCTCTTTCAGTGTATATATACCGTGTGTAGGGTGTATGTTTGTGTGTATATATGTGTGTGTATGTGTTTGTGTGTGTGAATGTGTTTGCGTGAATGTGTTTGTGTGTGAATGTGTCTTTGTGTGTGTTAATACTAAATCTGCCAGTTTTACATATATATATATATATATATATATATATATATATATATAATATATATATATAACAACGTTATTATGGAAGACCTCATAAATATATACATATGTATACTCGTCAGCGTAAATATATAGTATATATATATGTTGACGTGTTTGCATATACATTCATATATATATATATATATAATTTATATATATTACAACGTTATTACAGAAGACCTCAAAATTATATGTACATGTGTCAGCAAAAATATATTGTCTGTGTTGTATTTGAAATATGTACATATGTATGTATATATATGACAACGTTATTATGGAAGACCTCATAAATATATACGTAAACGCGTGCGTGCGTGTGCGTGTGTGTGTGTGTTGCATTTAAATGCATGGGTGTCTAAATTGTCGACTAGACGTGGGGTGGATTGAGGAAGGCGGGGTACGTGGAGGAGGATGGACTGGGGCAGAGCGGGTGACCGTCGTCGCACAGACTGGTCGGAATGCAGGGCGCCGCTGCCGCCTGCTTCAGACGGTGTCTGGCATCCAGAGGAGGTTACTGCTGCTGCTGCTGCTGAGGTTGCATGGTACTCAGCATCCTCTGCTGCTGCTGCTGCAGACGGGTGACTTACTTAGGTAGGATGCGGCCGGTCGTAGCATCAACGTCGCCGCTTGTTCTTCTCGTCTTCGTCGTCCACTCCTTCGTCTTCGACGACTCTGCCGCAGTACCTCGTCCGGGGCAGCCGCCTCAAACATGGATCAACGCGCCTCGAAAGGATGCTCAAAACAGAACGCAGGGCGTTACGAAGGTCCAGATGGAAGACCTCGACGAATTTTCGACTGGATGTGTTCGACTTCTCGAGCTGGACTTCTGCAGGGGCAAGGGAAGTGGAGGACCCTGGGGCACGGCCAGGTACCCGAACGCCCTGGGTCATACGAGCGAGGCCGAGGCCAAGGCCTTCGTCAAGGGTTTCCTTGCTCTGCTGAGCGATCGGTCGTGTAGCCACTCCTTGCGGCCGTTCCTCTGTGCCACCCTGACACCAGCCTGCACCGCGGGGGGCGATGACTCCCCGGCGGCCCTACCCCCTTGCCGATCCATCTGCTCAGTGGCCCTTGAAGGCTGCAAGAGGGCCTTGTTGGGGCGAGGCATTCAGTGGCCTTCGGAGTGGTCATGTGATCGTTTTCCAAAGGAGGGAGTCTGCATCGACTGGCCGTTACGGTCGACTGAAGGTGAGGAACCAATCATACCTCTCCTAGAAAGAGGGTTGCCTATTAAAGGGGGATGTATGTTTACAGAGTTAATAAAATATGGGGTTGCTTATTTGTAGGGTTCTGGACTGACTACGGATTGAGTTGCCTATAGTTTTAGGGTTGCCCATTCACTGGATGTATGTATTTGTGTATGTATGTATGCATGTGTATGTATGTATGTATGTATGTATGATGCATGTATGTATGTATGTATGCATAATACATGCATGTATGATGTATGTATGTATCATGTATGTATGTATGATGTATGTATGTATGAATGTATATGTGTATGTATGTATGTATGTATATGTATGTATGTATGTATGTGTGTGTACGTATGTATGTATGTGTGTATGTATGTAGGTATGTATGTAGGTATGTATGTATGTATATGTATGTATGTATTTATGTATGTATGTATGTAGGCACTCTCACACACGTAGAACCAGCCCATGAATGACTAACGAAGGCCTCTTTTCGTTTGACCAACGGTCTAAGATACGCACCCGAATTCGAACCCCGGCCACTCAGATGCTAAGTCAGATGCTTTGAAGAAACGCCAGACGAAATTGTTCCACTTACTTGTCTACACACACGCGCGCGCGCACACATAGACACAGGCACACATACACATATAGACACACACACACACACACACACAGGCTATACCTGATTTTTGCAGAAATAGTTTCAGCTGTCTTTTAACATTATGTCAACTGTACTCCGTCAAACCCACATAAGTCGATTTACAAATATACTTATACTTAAGTGTTTTGTCCTTTACGAATATATATACAGTATATATATGCATCACATATATATAAGACCGTATATTTTATATCTAAAAGTAGACAAGTATATATATTATATATATACATATATATTATATATATATATATAAAGGGAGGCTTACGGTTTGTCTTGTCAGAAGAGGGGGAGAGAAAGGAGCTGTACGGAGGAAATGTCTTCTATCAAAGAGGAGGAAGGAGGAGAAAGTCCTCTTTTCCATAGGAATCGTACTGTCTAATATGATATATACATATATATATATATATATATATATATATATATATATATATATATATATATATATATATATATATATATATATATATATATATATATATATATATATATATATATATATATATATATATATATATATATATATATATACGATGTCTACGAGCCTGACACATTCGAAGGCATTGAATTTCCGAGACTCGAATAAATTACGGGTTTGTTAACCGCATTCATTGGCGTTGATTGAATTTCCAGAAAACGTGGACTTGCAAACAACGCCACACACCCCACCCATATATATATATATATATATATATATATATATATATATATATATATATATATATATATATATATATATATATATATATATATATATATATATATATATATATTTATATATATATGCATATATATAATTATGCGACTGAAATGAACGCCTACATATATATATATATACATACTGATATATATATATATAAATACTGATATATATATAATTATGCGTCTCAGATGAACGCCTACATATATATATATATATCTATCTATCTATATTGATACTAGATCATATAATCTTGAAGTTAAAGACTTAATCCTCGTCTAAACGTAATTATCACACATCGGATACACTCTAGGCCTCCTCAATACTGGACATAAGTATTCTATTGTGCTTAGGCCTTCGTCTAGGCCTACATACTTCCAGCGCTGTGTACTTGCAACACATGTACAGCATAAAGTATATATAGTAGAACAGTATCCTGAAATGATCGACCAGGGCACAGAGGTTTTCGAATGCGCTCGTTCGGTATTCGCGAATGAAGTTCCATTAATGGGGTAGGATTTCGACTTCCCTTAATCGCCCCTGGGGTATGTATCTGAATGCAAGGCACCGTGAAGACCCCAGACTTCCGTGTCTGGAGGGTTCTAACGCCACACAGGTGTTGCATTACGTTATCCATACTCTCTCTCTCTCTCTCTCTCTCTCTCTCTCTCTCTCTCTCTCTCTCTCTATATATATATATATATATATATATATATATATATATATATATATATATATATATATATATATATATATATATATAAACATGTATACATGTATATTATATATATACGCGTCCTATACTATGTATATATATATGCATATGCACATACCATATATATCTATGTATATATATGTATATATATATGTATGTATGTATGTATGTATTGATCGCATGCATGTGTGTTTATAATGGGTTGTAAAGTCATGCCACCATCACGCCATCGGATGGCCCCGCCCCCATAGGTCGCATGTACCTGCCTTCAACCTGGGATGATGTTATGGGGTGTTGCATCACTTAAGTAAGTAAGCAGAAGGGTTCTGCCTCGTGTTCTGCCTCACGAGGCCTTCTATTTTCCAATTTGAATCGTCTGATTCCTTCGCGTGGTAGTAACGGGATGAGGACAGGAGAAAGAGATACAAAGACAGACGTATGGAGAGAGATGAAAAGAGAGAGACAGACATAAAGTGTGAGAGAGAAACAGCGACAGAGAGACAGACAGAGATAGAAAGAGAAAGACATAAAGTAAGACAGACAGAGACAGAGAGAGATGAAAGAGAGAGAGACATAAAGTGAGTGACAGTGACAGAGAGACAGAGAAAAACGCAGAAAGATGGAGAGGGAGAGAGATACATAAAGTGTGTGTATGTGTGTGTGTGAGAGAGAGAAAGATGGAAAGAGAAAGAGACATAAATGAGAGAGAGAGAGAGAGAGAGAGAGAGAGAGAGAGAGAGAGAGAGAGAGAGAGAGAGAGAGAGGGAGAGAGGGACACAGAGAGATGGAAAGAGAGAAAGACATGAAATGAGAGAGGCAGCGACAGAGAGACAGAGAGAGATGGAAAGAGAGAGACATAAAGTGAAAGAGAGAGACAGAGACATACAGACATGCAGACAAAGAGACATAAAGTGACAGAGACAGTGATGGAGAGACAGCGAGAAACACAGAGAAATGGAGACAGACAGAGACAGACAGAGACAGAGACAGACAGAGACAGAGGGAGAACGCCCACGTATGGCAGTCCCTTAATTGCAACTGCGAAAATATAACAGGCTAGAGAGGACTAATCGTTTCTGGTTCAAATTTTCAGCCCTAACGTCCGGTGCAAAGTTATGCAACACGTGTAAGGACCTTGGATGTGGGATGCTCCCTCTCTCGGAACCATGCCTGTTGAGCACCTGGTATCTGAGTGCTGAAGTTGCCCATTGGCAGCTGGGCTTGGATTCTGCTGGCGCTATGGTACCCAGATGAAGGCAATCAGTGCGCGAACGATACCTCCTACTCCTACTCCTCTGACTTCTCCTCATTCTCCTTCTCCCTCTCCTCCTCCTTCTCATCGTCATTTTCCTCTTCCTCCCCTTGTTCTGCCTCCTTCATTCTCCTTTTCTCCTTCTTCTCTTCCTCTTCCTCCTCTTCTTTTTCCTCCCTTCCTTTTCATTCTCTGTTCTCTTCCTTCTCCTCTTCCCCTCTTCTTCCCATTGCAGTTCCTCCTTCCTTCTCCTTTTGTCCTTCCTTCTCCTCTTCTTTTTCTTTTCTTCCTCTTCCTTCCCGAATTCCTTCTCTTCTTCCTTCTCTTCCTTTCCTTCTCTTCCTTCCTTCCTTATCTTCTCTTCCTTTTCTTCTTCCTTCTCTTCTTCTTTCTTTTCTTCATTTTCTCTTCCTCTTCCTCCTCCCTTCTCCTTCTCCTGTTCTTCCTTCTCTTTTTCCTCTTCCTCCCCTTCCACTGCATCATCCCTTCTCCTCTTCCTTCTTTCTCTTCATCTTCCTTCTCTTCTTCCTTCTCCTCTTCCAACTTCTTTTCCTTCTCCTACTCTTCTTCAGCTTTCTCATCCTCCTAAAGGTAATCCTCTTTTGTCCTTCGCGTTCCTCCTGCTGGTTTGCCTGTTCTCCTTCTTTAGAAGACTCTCTTCTCATATGCATCCAATTATGGCTACTCGAGTTTCTCAGCGCTTTCGTGAGGA